>AP028443.1:2820730-3318055 GCA_036509395.1 Antheraea yamamai
AACATCGAAATAATAGTAGACAATAGTAACAACAACTCATAATAAACATCATAAAATGGCTTGCTCACATGTATTTCTTCTTCCGTAGTGACCTTTGGTGACTATTAGGTACGCGGCCACTGAGTGTTGGAATGACATAACTCCTCCTATTCGTAATTAACGAGGTCATCGTTTTAGTTTTAAAAAACATTTAAAAAACTGTCTATTAACATGGCAAGCGTCGCATGAAATTCAGTAAATAAATAAATTGAATAAACTGGTTATTTCATATGGTCTCTGAGCTAGTCCACAATCATTTGAAAATAATATCTAATTCCACAGCTTTACCATGAATTTTATTGTATCGTATTAGACAGTATTAAGTTACATATTAAGGGCATGTGTAATATTAATTTGAAATTATCATGTAAATGCGTCCGTGTATTTGTAATTTCGTGTATATATTAATATACAGCCCGCTCTTTCTGAAAACCAGCGCTGAAACACTTCCACAATCCACATGGAAGCTTGCAGCTTGTGCTGCGACAAAGACCTTTTCACCCCATGCAACACTTGTCTCTCTTGATTTTGTTAAAATGTATATTCTTGTATGTGTTGTATGTATTGAATAAATATATCTTTCTTTCTTTCATAATGACGGACAAACGCTACGGGTAATTTGCGTTACGCGTAGTATTTTTTCTTAAAAGTATTATCTCACTGGGCAGTTGTCTAGTGGAATGGTACACATGTTCCTCAGAAATTACAATTAGTTTAAATAATTAATCTATACACATTTAGAAAGGGACAGGGAAACATTGTTTTATTTACATAGTGCTAGGAAAATAATAATGATTCTATACTCGTGGTAATATTTGCAAAATAAGTCAAGTCGCCTTCATCAGTAACATGTAAATAACCGAGGATTGCGTACTTGTTTTTTTTTTAAACTACCCATTATTGTTATTCTAGTCTTTATATATAAAAATCAATCTTTGTATATTTGTCCGCTATGCATGCCGAAACTACTGAACAGATTGTGATAATAACTTAGGGGGGTATTCTGGGGACGCTCGAGAGTGTTCCTGGCTCAAAAAAGCTATATATATATATATATATATATATATATATATATATATAATGTTTTTTTTAGATATATTAATGAAATTGTTTGCCTTAAAGAGAGAAAGGGATTTTTCTTCTTATTGAAACTTTTTGATATTGTTTTGACATGTTTGTCATATTTTAATAAAACATCAGTTATCACAATTAATCAATTCCATTCGTATCGATGTCATTGTTTAGGAATTTATGTAGTTCTGGCATGGATACGAGGACATAGTGTGATTCAGGGTAATGAAGCTGTTGATCTTATCGCTAAAGAAGCGCTGGATATTTAGATCATTATAAAACCTATGTTCACGATTTATCCTTCCCAAACAAGACTGATTTGTTTCCATTATGGAACTCAAATTGGTATGCAACCAAATTAAAGACAAATCATATGCTTGGGATATACTCAGGATAACATTCGGGGTAAGTAAGCCGTGGCTTTATAAGTTTCGTGACTGTTACAAGCTTGCTGCATCTACTATCTGTAGAGGTGTGCTCTCCAGCAGTCCGTCTTGCAGAGCTCAGAATCAGGGGCGACACGATATGTGAATGTGGGTTGGATGAGGGCACTATCGAATACATTTTTTTCAATTGCCCCAATTTAGTATTTTATTGTGTGATATTTTACCTCGCAATATACTACATCCGTCTGATTTTGACAAAGCCACAAAGCTGTGTATTTACCCCTTTTGTCAATACTCTGGCTAATTTTATGTGTTTTAACAAAATCAAACTTTAACATAACACAATAACTAACAGAAATTATTATGTAAATATATATTTATTTAAGGCATGATGTATGTAAGTGTTGTGTTTGTTTTTGTGTATTTCAGTAGCCTAATCTGGAAGAACTAAAAATAAAAATTAATTACTACCTATAAAGTGAATTTCCCATGACTGACTTGACACCGGTAGAATTGGTATCTATGAAACTCCAATGTTAAAAAATTAAACTTGAAGTTTGTGATTTTGGGTGTTCGGAGTAATATCTGGTACTACCTAACTGATTCGATTTTGAAAATTCTTTCACTATAAGATTACTTTTTCTTTCGGTAAATATATATTTTCAATAATTGATCACAATAAATGTAATTAAAATTATCACAATTCTATAATATGGCGTGCGTTGCTGGAATGATTTGAAATAAAGGAATAAAATCCATAGCAAAATTAATTTAACCTTTACAAAAAATACGAGACACCATATATCTGAGCTTAATATCTCAGTCAAAAAGTTGTTTTTATGTGAAAAAGAAAATAAATGTTACAATTACAAATTATTAAACTTATTAGATACAGATTTCATGTATACATTACAAATTCTTATTAAAACAAATAGCTAAATCAAAATAAAAAAATCATGGAGATAAAGTTTACTTTTTACGCCCTGTTAATTGACTTGAGTTGATTAGAAGATAATAAAATTAAAAACTATAAGCCGGTAAAAAAAATATTACGTTGTTGAGAGGATAGTAAAAGGGGCGCGGAGTTGAGGGCCAGAGTGCTACCCAGGAGATACCGGTAAGACAATTCTTGCCAATAAGTATACGATAGTTTGGAACCACAATTGTACCCGGTAGGTGTCACTATAATCGGGTTCTAGATTTTTAAGATTTGTCGCGTCTGGAAATAAAATGGGAACCGATAATAACTGATTTGGCGCAAACGAAGTTGCGCGGGTCAGCTAGTAATATTATAGACAAGAAGGTTTGTCGAGATGCAGGAATGTTTGTTACACTTTTCTTCAATCTTTTCTGCTAATATCAGAATAATATACAGCCTATAAATTATAAGAATATTTTTTAAATTACTCCAAACATAACAATTAGTATCGAGTAAGTTTGAAAATGTCCTGTCATCAGATAGCTATCCTAGTAGGTGCTGAATAAATACATATATACCTAAGACTTATACGAAGATAATATACAGTGTCTCTTATAAACGTAGACGAAGACGCGGGCGGCAATTGGTAAATCACTATAATCGCATAAACAAATTTCGTAAAACAACACAACCGTATAACTTGTTCTATGTGTGAATAAAACTCCAATACTTTATTGAAATAACTACATTGCTAACACAATGCCATCCAGTCTCTCGACACAGTGTACTGTCCCGTTCAAACGGAGCACCTCGCAATCAGACAAGTCATAAATCGAATTACTCAGATCCAGCTGTCGCTTTTTCTAACTACGTGCATATGACAAGGACACAATATCATATGTGTAATACGGTTGAATGAATTCGTCGACAGCCGACATTAGGTAGTGAAATGTCAAACTGAGAGCATCTACGACTCTCTAAAATAGAACATGAAGTTATAGAACTGTCAATTTATAAAGAACGTACATTTTTTGTGCTTCTTGAAAACTGTAATAAGATTGAATACATTTTGAAGGATCTCTATGTAATATGATGTGGTAGTAATGGCAAAAAACATTTTAAAAATATTAGATAATTGTATTACATTTTAATGTTACAATTTTTAAGGTGGTAGAGCCACGCTGAAGCTATTACTAGTTTCAGAATGGATGAGTCGGCTCGCCCGGGGTAGTACCACCCGACCCACAGAAAAACCCAAGGAGAAGTAACAGTGCTTGCATTGTTGCGTTTCGTTCGGTCAGTGAGAGCGCCCGATACCCACTTCCCCTCTCCCCAAACACAGGCTGGCAATGCACTTGCGACTCCCCTGGTGTCGCTAGTGTCTATGGACGGTGGGGATCACTTAACATCAGGTGACTCATCTTTTTGTTTGCCTCCTATGATATAAAAAAGTAATAGCTAGTGTGTGCATATAACCATACGATAGAAATGAAAACTTATAAAGACCGCCAAGAAAGTCCATTTCGTTTATCATTTTATCATATATATTTTCACAAACAAATATTTACATTAGTTTTTGGTGATGCACAGAGAGGGGAGTTATTTCCAGACATTGCCATCGTTCACATATTGATCCACCCTATAACAGCCTTTAGACATTAATACCTAACTTACTGTCCGGCATATGGTAATGTGACTTTATTAAAAAAACCTAACACTTACCTAAAAAACTCTTACTTGTCTTCGACGTATCGACTAGTCAGTGCGATTTCTTGTTGACAATAAACCACACTGAACAGGATGAAACTATAGCATGATGGTAGGGTTTTTCCATGTCTGCCTGGTTAGCTACCACCCGCCTATAGAAAATGTGCCACCAAGAAACCGTCGATATGTTCCAATAACTGGACTTGAGATCCAGTTTAGATTTAGAGTATTTACAATATTAGATCCCATAAGTACTGATCCTCAGATGAGATTGTGATATATAAAATATAAAAAAAATATGAACGCTGAAGAAAATCCTTCACTAAATTTCGAAGAGAGAGAGATATTTGAGGAAAATGTTCACACTCACTCACGTATGACACACGCCATACGAATTCGTAACGTTCGTGTGTAAACACACGTCTTCCTGTTTTGATAGTCACAATACATGAATAAACACTACTAAGATTATATAAATACTAGCGGACCGGGCGGACGTTGTCCTGCCTTGAAAACAAAAAAATCCTAAAAGTCGACCGCAGCGCCACCTACCGGTTCCAATTGTGAATCTAAACCATTCTCGGATCCACTCGAACACGCACAAAAAATTTCATCAAAATCGGTCCAGTCGTTTAGGAGGAGTTCAGTCACATACACACGCACACAAGAAATATATATATTAAGATGATTATAAGGCTAGCTAGAGACTTCCACATAAGAATTCGAGGTAGCTTATTTGTTAATATGTCCAAGGTTTGAAAACGGGGAGCACCATCCCGTACGTATTTCCTGAGAACCATTCTATAGCGAGGCACCAGATTGCACTGAAAATAAATGTAAAACTGCTGCCGCAAATGAATTTCAAATTGGAAAGTTGGAAAGCAAACCAAACCAAATATGATCGATCTACTATATTTGATATACTAACTTATTTTTATGCCAAATGGCAGCAAACAGGCAGACGGCCCATCTGATGGTAAATAGTTACCGTCGCCTTTGGACAACTGCAATACCAGGGGTATCACTGTTGCGTTGCCGGCCTTGAAGAGCGTTTTTCAATCCCTTTTTGAAGATACCTATATCATAACTCTGGAGGAATACCGTACAGGGTAACCCATTCTTCAACGCTGGCGCGCGTATAATGAATAGGTGTCAAATGTTTTCTCCAGAACATTCTCCATTGTATCAGAGATCCAATGTCTCTAGGAAATTGGAATGAATAGTAACTAAATAAATTGGTTTGTATAATGTTATTAAATTGTTGTAATTTCGATGTTTATAACCAGCTTTTGCTCGCGGATTGGCTCGTGTAAATTAGATTTCACATATCCCCGGCGAATTTTTTTTTCTGAATATGCGAAATGTGTTCTTTCTGGTACCTCTGACAACGCGTATACAAAATAATGCGTAATAAAAATAAACTCACTTTCGCATTTTTAACATTAGTAAGGATATAAACATTATTTAAGGTTTGCACAATACCTTCATTACGAAATATACCTAAAGTATAATAAAAGCATGTTTTCGAAATTTAAACGACAGTTTGTTGTCCATTTGCAACACGAAATTTCTATCAGTTTGTACTTTAACGGCGAACTGTTAGCGACTATTGAAGTTCCAAGGAGTGAAGTTGCTGTCAAATCGAAATACATATTTAGACAGTGAGCTGCACAAGTTGTGGCACAACGATTTATTGTGATGTGTTCCGGTACGGATGATATAGTTAGCAATACCTGCTGAAACACGTTGCTGAGGGATATAGATCAAATGTACATAAACAGGTGTGAAACCGCAGGTAAAAGATAGTCTATATGTATTTATAATAAGAATGCAAATCTAATCTGTCTGTACATTTTAGAATTTTATGAAAAAAATTGTTGCAAGGTGTCTATGAATGAGTATATATATAATACATTTCAATCATTTTTAGAAATTTATGTTTGCTTTGTCACGCGTCACTGTTAAAATACTGCGTGCATGATAAGACCCCTTCAAGGAAATCATAAAGCATATATTCGAGTAACGTTTAGTCTTTGTTTCATTAAAATCGGTTCGGTCTATCAAAAGTTATTGTAATTTTAATGACGACGTGACTTAACTACGAAAGGAAAGTAGATAATCAAATGAACTTAATACATTCAGATGATTTTATTGATCACTGTGCTTTTCCATAAAGTGGACGTGGACGAAGTCGTGGGCACAGCTAGTATTCCATATTTCTGTGCTTAGTAAAAATGATAAACCAGATTCCGAATCAAGAGGTTTCTCTTTACGCTGATAATGAAACGATTTTATTTTACGAAATTAAATTCAACCTCGCTAATACTTGCGGTGTACCTTTAATAGCGTGTATTTAAATATGGCTTTTGGTGACGCCGCGGCATTGTCGACGTCACCGTAGGGCGTGCGGGTGCGGGTTCATCTATGTTCAATTTAAGTGGACTGTATATGCGGGGGTGCTATATTGATATTCAACTATTGCGATCAGTTACGATTAAGGAGAGAAGGGCAGGATGGAAACCTGGCACATACCTCGCGGTGATGCAGTCTCCACGTGGCTAGCCGGCTAGGTGTTTCTCGTTTCTTTCCACCGAGTCTTCTCTCACAAAACACTTATTGTTCATAATAAATGTCGGCACGTATGTAGCGATGCGTTTATTTCTCACTCGAGCTTGCAAATACTCAATATGCCAGCATGCGGCGTGGCTCGGCAAGGACACTGCGAGCCACGTAAACTACACGACGATAGCGGGCGAAGTCGCACAACACAATGGCCGCCCCGCGTCGAACACTGGCGGCGGCAATCGAAACTATTGGCGGCGCGAGCGTCGCGCTCGCGGCGAATAAGCATGTGCCATAGTTAAAGGGAAATGTGATTGGGCAAGACTAGATGGCGTGACCTGATCGCATTAATTGGTCAAAATTCAAAGTGACGCGATTTAATCCATAATGCGGGAATTTTCAAACATACATAAAGCGGCGCAACCAGCTTTATTTTATTACTCGTCATGCAAATTTCTAAAACCCTTTTGTTGAAGGCAAATTGCCATCAAAAATGTTTTAATTAAGCGCCTCAAGACGCCGTCTCTAGTTAACCGAGACGAGATCCTATCGTTCCGTACTAAATTTACTGTTAAAAGCCTCACAAAGGAACAATTTTGATCCAATCACGTTTCTGAATAATCTGGTGTTAGACCTTTAATTACATATCGAATATCATCTCGCTGTAACAATAACTGTAGGTGTATTATATCTATATTAGTGGATAAGATTGTATTTGAAAAGCTGGATTTCCTGATTTGAAAAGACCTGTATGATGTAAACACTGGAAACTATGACAAACTGGTTGTCTCTTGTTTTAGAGTCAGTTAAACCAGTAACATATAATGATGATTAATCTATTAATAACTGACTTCTTATTCTATGTTAATTACACACTTGGCTGCTATTTTATAACAATAAAAAATACTTTGATTTACAACATGGATTACGCGTAGTGGTCATCATACGGACAAATAAAAAAAATCGAGGCAGTCATAAGGACTGTCGACAGAAGTGAAAAATCAAAACAACGAAATAAAATAAATGTGTTCTCTTTTGAATTTTCATATTAATTACGGTGTGAATGACAATATTTAAATTGTAGAATTTGTTTATTGGTTTTATTAACATTAGTGTGGTTTTCATATCTATTGGCACTCGGAGCCATAACTATATACATTTGTATAAAGTATATTAATCAATCGAATGTAATATGCAAAATATAAATATTACGTCTACACAGGCCCCTATACTACACATAGCTAGTCGGACGCAAGCCATGCAAGCGGAATATCGCTGGTCATGCTGACGTTGCATGTCATGACGAGAAATTACAAATTTATTTCCTGCCAAAAATACCGCTCAACGAAGAAGTTTTCAGTTCAAAAATAGTTTACTTTACTCCATGGGTCACGCCTAGCGGTCTTTAAACAGCCACAGACAGACAAATAAAAAATTAAAAGTTAGAAGAATATTTCTGTCCCAGTTAGCGTTCACATAAAAACCTCTAAGCTCCAAATAAAAGATAACACAGTACACCGACAAACAATTGTTGAGAATTCACACAACAAATGCTTCCTATAAATCGTCCCCTCCGCAAGAAGATAAGAAACGTTTAAATAAAACTACTATACTATAGTTTTATTTCATTCTGCCGTATTTTTTTTTAAGCTAGGGTTGCCAATTCGTAAAATAAATCTTTATATATCAAAATCCAGTGTCATGATGTTTGTCCACGATTAATGACCTCAACGTTTTTTAATTACGTATGAATTGATTAACGATGTTGATTATTGTTATTAATTGTAAGTTTCTTCAGTTTCGAACAGATGGCGCTTTCAGTTAGTTTGTTGAGAGAAAACTGTAGTACCGACTTATGATATTTCATAGCAGCGCGTTTTAATTTTGTATTTTTAAAGTGAAACTTTTATTACATCGTCTCAAACTTTTTCGTCTGTGTGTTGCATGTCGCGTGATGGTCGGCCGCGGAGTAGGGATAAAGTGAAAGGCGCTCGTCAGAGCAGCCAGGACCAATATGGCGGCGCCTATAGTTCGCAGCAGCTGACCGTGTAGTGTATAGACTATTATTAGTTAAATGTCTATAGTGTGAAAAAAAGTTTTACTTTTACCGTGGTTTCATAAAACCACACAATCCTTTTTTTGACTTCAGTTTAATTTATGGTGCACGTATTCTGTTAATTTATAACTGAGCCACAGTAACGCGTAACCTGGTCAGCTAGTAACTTATAAATGTTGACTATAACATTCTTTGTTAATAACACTTCAATATCAGATAGTACTAACATCTGCCAGCGACTTTGTCCGCCTGGAACTTTATGTAAAAAACCACGATTAACGAAGTCATCTGAACGTATAATTTACTTATCTACTTTTCGTTACTACTTACGCCGCGTCGTCGTTAAAATTACAATAACTTTTGATAGAGTGCACCGATTTTAATGAAACAAAGACTAAGTTATTTTCGCAGATATACTATATGATTTTCTTGGTGTGATTTAATTGTGAACTCAGTACTTTAGTAGTGATGCGTGTTCATACAAACAGACAGACATTTCGTAAAATTATTGAAATGAATTTTATTAATTATTCTTAGACACCTTGTAAGTGGTAGAGCCACGCTGAGGTTATTACTGGTTTCAACATGAATAGGTCGGGTCGGGTCGCCCGAGATACTACCACCCTACCCACAGGACACCGACGTGAAGTAATAGTGCTTGCATTGCTGCGTTTTGTGCGGTCAATGAGAGCTCCGGATACCCACCTCCCCTCCCCCAAATACAGGCCGGCAACTCATTTGCAACTCCCCTGGTATTGCTAGTGTCTATAGACGGCGGTGATCAACATCAGGTGACCCGCCTGTTCGTTTGCCTCCTATGATATAAAAAAAAACCAACAACAATTTTTTTCACGAAAATCGAAAATGTAAAGACACGTTCAGTTTACATTCTTATTATATGTATAGAATTTCTATTAATATTATTTTATTACATAGTATAAAACAAAGTCCCCTACCGCGTCTGTCTGTTCGCGATAAACTCAAAAACTACCGAACGGATTTTCATGCGGTTTTCGCCGGTGGATAAAGTGATTCACGAGGAACGTTTTGGTATATAATTTGTCCCGGATTTTTTCATAACCAGGGCGGGACAACGTCTGCCGGGCCCGCTTGTTATTATTAAAAAATATTGTATCATCATTTTGTAGACAGTTAATTACCTTATAAACAATAGAACTAAAGTGTATATCGTAAAGGACTAATCTCTTTTAAAAATAATGACGAAACGTTTAATGTTATTTAGATTGTTTTGTACGACACGTTTAACTTGTTTACTTCATTTTGTCACGTAAATGCAGTCAATTTAAGATAAATATACAATTTAGAATATAATACCATTGAGTCTTATACTTATTTGTATTTTTAAGAATTGTCCGTTGCTATATTAGCTAATATTAAATTAATTTAGTGAACGATTACTAAAAAATGTACTTTTAATAGTTGTCACTCTGTTCGCTCAAATTTAAACTTTAACGTAGTAAGTTATTTAGTATAGCTGTGCCCGCGACCTCATCCGCGTAGGATGTTACGTAAAAAACAGTGATAAATAAAATCATCTGAATGTATCAAGTCCATTTACTTATCTACTTTTCTCTTGTACTTAAGTCGCATTCTCATTAAAATTACAATAACTTTCGATAGAGTGAACCGATTTTAATGACACCAAGACTAAATGTTACTGGAATATACGTTTTATCATTTTCTTGAATATTTATCATGAACGCAGGACTTTAGCAGTGATGCGTGTTCAAACAAACAGACTGGTGGCGTCGTTGCGTTTTCGACGCCACCGAAGGGCGCGCGGCGCGGGGGTTTCTATGCTAATATAAGTGGACTGTATATGCGGGGGTGCTATATTTGATATTCAACTATTGCGATCAGCTACGAAGAGGGAGACAAGGGTAGGAAGGAAACTTGGAACAGACCTCGCGGCGCTGCAGTTTCCACATGGCTAGCCGGCTAGGTGATTCTCGTTTCTCTCCACTGGGTCTTCTCCCACACAACACTTATTGTTTATAATGTATGTCAGCACGTATGTAGCGATGCGTTTATTTCTCACTCGACCATGCGAAAACTCTAAATGTTAGCATGCGGCGCGGTGCGGACACAACAACACTGTGATGCGGCGCGGACTACACTACAGTAATATAAGCATGTGCCTTAGGAAAGGGTGATTGGTCGGGCTTCAAAGTGGCGTGATCTGATCACAATAATGCGGGAATTTCAAATATATATAAAGCGGCGCAACCACAGACAGACAGACAAATATTTTTAAAAATGATTGAAATGTATTATATTACTTATTCCTAGATACCTGTAACATTTTTTTTTTTACAAAAATTTAAAAAGTACAGACACTTTATATCTTCTTTCTTATCATTACATCATTACATAGTATAAAACAAAGTCCCCTACCGCGTCTGTCTGTCTGTCTGTTCGCGATAAACTCAAAAACTACCGAACGGATTGTCATGCGGTTTTCACCGGTGGATATAGTAATTGATGAGGAACGTTTTAGTATATAATTTGTCAAGGATTTTTTCATAATCAGGGCGGGACAACGTCTGCCGGGCCCGCTAGTTATATGTATATATGTCATCATTCAATAATGTTTGAACGTAATAGCAAGATGTGGTTTCAAGTATCAACGCCAGTAAACTGATTAGAAGCTGGGGCAGACCGGTACTATAACTAATAATTCTTTAATTGTTTTTGTAGTTTGATTCTTTTTTTCATAATATTTCTATTCCTTTTTTTTATATTTTAGGAGGCAAACGAACAGGTGGGTCACCTGATGGTAAGTGATCACCGCCGTCCATAGACACTAGCAACACCAAGGGAGTCGCAAGTGCGTTGCCAGCCTGTGTTTGGAGGGAGCTCCGGCGCTCTCACTGACCGAACGAAACGCAACAATGCAAGCACTTTTACTTCACGTCGGTTTTCTGTGAGAGGGTGGTTCGAGCCGACCCATTCATGCTGAAACCATTAATAGCTTCAGCGTGGCTCTATCACCTACCAAACGCGTTTAAGTTATGCGTTGTTAAGGAATGTAAGCCGTGACCCTAATCTGTCACAAAAAAAGTGTGTGTGTACTTATGTACACACGTTAGAAGTTATACTTCTTTGGCGTAACAAGATAAAAATCTTTTCAAAAATTTTATCTTTTGCCTTATTCTACGTTTGTAGAATAAAACGACACTACCAATAGAAAAAAGGTATTTAATACATTGAAAGTTTTAATTCAAAGAAATACAAACAACAAATGCAAAGAAACAAAATGTTGACTATAGCTAACTGCATGGTGTCGGTTTTTCGTGACGGTGTGCGCGCGCATCATAATAACTTCAGGGTGTCGGTTTTTCATGACGGTGTGCGCTCATATTGTAAAAATTTACTCTCATCATTTTTCCCTAACGCGCCAAAAGTATAACTTCAAAAATATTACAAATAAAGTAAATTTTCAAAAAAAAAGTATTAACCGCCTTCAATATCAATCAAAAACCCATAAGGCACTAAAAAGCGGAAAATAAATAGTTTATGAAATTAACCAAATTAAATAAAACATATGAATATGTGTGCTACCTAGAGATGTATTGGAAGTCGGTGCCAACCGAAATTTCAAATTTGTTCCAGGTAGAAATGTATTACAGAGACGCGAGAGTGGACTTAAACTTTGTACCTATGTAGATAATATGATTTTCGGTTCGCACCGACTTCCAATACATCTCTAGATAGCACGCATATTCATATGTTTTATTTAATTTGGTTAATTTGATAAACTATTTATTTTCCGCTTTTTAGTGCCTTATGGGTTTTTGATTGATATTGAAGTCGGTTAATACTTTTTTTTGAAAATTTACTTTATTTTTCCATTTTTAGTGTACATAAATATATTTTACTAGCAGTGCCCGCGAACTCCGTTCCGCCTTAAGTACATTAAAATATGCGCATTTTTGCGGTATGTTATCTATCGGTATGGTATGCGATATGGTTTCAATTGGTTGTACAATAAGTAACGTTTGGTACGAACGCAACCTTATCAATAATCCGCGATAGTTTCTACCATCAACTCGGCTACCATCGTTTCACACATAATACACCTTAAGTAACGTAATTACAATGCTTGCGTCATGTTGCAACACAGCAACGAACATAAGCATAATAGGCTCCTAAGAATTGAAGAGTTTTTTTTATAATATTGGTGGCAAACGAACATACGGGTCACCTGATGGTAAGTGATCACGGCCGCCCATGGACACCTGCGACACGAGAGGAAACACAGATGCGTTGCCGGCCCTTAAGAAAGGAGTAGGCTCGTTTCATGAAAGTTTTCTTACTTTGTCACGGATCCCATGATCAGAACCTAACCAAATTCTCATCAAATTACCCTTGAAGTACATCCTTTCCAATAAAAAATAAATCATCAAAATCGGTTAGCGTGATATTGAGTTATTCGTCTATTTGTCGTTTACATAATTAATGCAAATTTAAAACTTATACGGTTTTGCACTGGATGCCGTTGTCGAAACTGAACCAAATTGAAATGGGACCACACGGGAAGTACCAGCTTTCAAATAAAAAAAGAATAATCAAAATCGGTTCACCCAGTCCAAAGTTATGAGGTAACAAACATAAAAAAAAAAAAATACAGTCGAATTGATAACCTCCTCCTTTTTTGAAGTCGGTTAAAAAGGGTCGCTTGCCTGCATTACTTTCATCTCGGATGCAACACATTTTTGTACGGGTTTTGAAGCGTCGTGATTTCCCACGCCTATTAATATTTGTAATACACACGGAACAGCGCAGTGTAAGCATACCAGGAACATCAAGCCTGTAAGGTAAGTGGTTTTATAATCCTTCCTTTGATTTATTAGAGTTCCTGTGTAAAAGACAGTTCTACTCGGAGTGGTCACGAACCCAAATTGAAAATATTCAAGGGCCCAGCACAATTCGGTTTTGCGGTGGTGACCATCTCGCACATGAATTATGATTGACAACCCTAGATTCGCTGATCTTTACAGATTCTTGAGAATTATCTAAGAATTCTAAATTCAGTAATAAGTGGTGCCATTTCTTTTTGCGTTTTTATTGCAAAGTATTTATTATTGCCTGGAATTATGAAGCTAGTTAACTTCGGGAGCACTTGGGTTGACTTTTTAAAAACTACAGTCGATATTAGACAATTTATTAATAGTTATGTCGATTTTAGACATTGATTATTATATAACTTAAAACTATTACAGTCAATTTTAGACTTCCTAACCTAACGAGTACATTCTACGAGAGTCGATTCTAGATTAGTAGATTCTATCCTAATTTCTTATTCTAATCATTCCTTATTCTAACAATGTTATAAATGCTGACCTAGCGTCTACCTCACATCCCGTACGGGGAACGCCAGGCAAGCTTAAAGTAATTTAGGCACGTGTAGAGGATCTATGGGAATATAAGTAGCTCGAGTTTGTTTATTTTGTTTTCACACAAAACGGCACCAACATTCAACGAAGTACAATAATTGTTTGAACGTTTAAACAAGGAAGTGGGGAATGGGACGTGAACAAAACTTCACCCCTTGTTGTTGTTAACAATAAATTTAATCTAATTTAAAACAATTATATTGATAAAGGTGAATCGTTCTGAATAAAATAGAAGTTACTTAGCTCTTGACAGTATTAAATAGATATATCTACACATGCAATAAGAATGTAAATCTAACTTGTCTGTCCTTTTTAGATTTTTGTGAAAAAAATTGTTGCAGGTGTCTTGGAATAAGTAATAAAATACATTTCACTATTTTGTTTAGAAATGTTTATCTGTCTGTCTGTCTGTTTGTTTGAATACGAATCACTGCTAAAGTACTGCGTTCGTGATAAAATCTCAAGAAAATCATAAAGCATATCCTCGAGTAATATTAAGTCATCGTTTCATTAAAGTTGGTTTACTCTATCAAAAGTTATTGTAATTTTAATGACAACACGACTTAAGTACGAGCGGGACGTAGATAAATAAATTGATGTTCTTAGTCACTGTTTTTTTATATAGGTTCCAGGCGGCCGGAGTAGTGGGCACAGCTAGTAAAATATATATTAGAAGCGATGGTAGTTTAGCTGATGCATGTTCAGATACAAAGTCGAATCGACGTAGGTCCTAATCCTTCCGACTGAGTTGGAGCGTTCAGTGAAAGTAAACAACGTGATGTAACCATAGCATGGTGGTAGGGCTTATTGTAAATTCTCCAGGCTAGCTACCAGGTTTAGAATTTGTCACCAAGCACCTGTTGATGGGTTCCTGCAGCTGCCCTTAATAGCGCTGTAGGTTTAGCGTGTTTACCATATTAGACTACACGTCGTTTAACATCAGATAAAATTGTGGTCAAACACTATAACGTATACCTATATGCAGTGTCATAGTGGGAGTATCCAGCAGTCGGAAAATTCAGCGGTCGAAATTAAAACATATGTAAATAGTAACGTATATTTTATTACAGAATCTTACGAAGATTCGAATTATCACAGGTGTTTGTTAACAGCGCCATCTATTATTTTCTATGTTAATCAATACTGGCGAGGTATTATTAATGCTCTTCTATTTCATTATTGTTAATGTGGCTTATTCTAAATTATTGAGTAGTTTAGGTTAGATTAAACTGTTCATAACTTCTAAGAATCCCACATGTTTATTCACATAAGCACAGATAGAAGTCACCACACGACGCGTGACACCATCTTAAGAAAATGTGGCGTCGTGCGATAAAATTTCTATCTTGATTTGATTCTTAATTTAAAGCAGATTTAAATTAGTGTTACGATTATTAAAATCGTATTTATGAAATTGTAATAGAATTATTCTAGATTTAAGTAACATTTGGAACCTTTTCTGTTATATATTTAATGTCTTTAAAACCGGAAATACATCCTGTGTGCAATCGAGATAGAATAGTAAAATTGGTATTTAAAATGAATAACAATGTGGTTAATACAAATTGGCATTGTACAATGTTATTAGTATTACTTTATAATTACTAGAATAATTGTCTATCTAAAATGGGTTTTAAAGGAAATAAGGATTTGTAAAGTACTTCGGTTGTTACAACTGTGAATTATTTAAGATAATTAATGACAACGTAATTATTCAATGTATGATGTTAAAATCGTTATTTATTTATAACTAGAATTGTTAACGAACATAAAGTGTAACTATGTACAAAATCGTAGATTAAGTAATTCGTTAAACTAAGACTTCCTTCACTTGGGTTGTCGGTAGGTGAAGGAAGGCGATACTTTTATAAGTTCTTGTATGAGGTTGTGCAAGATTCATTATTCATTATTGTTTTTGAGATCTATCGTTATTGTCGCTAAGTGATAATTATTGTCTCTGAGAGCGTTGTCTCTGAGATTATTGTAAAAGCATTATTAAAAAGAACAAGAATCGAAGAAGTAGTCGTTTCATTTCATAGTGTCAGTAGTGTTGTGAAAATACATACAAATGGAAGACGATGCCATCCATGTGCTCTACTCTCTCTATAGGCTCTACCTATTTACTCAAGTATAAAAAAGTTTTTTTCATTTATTTTCATTTTGACAACCAATCTTCTAGTAGATTTTTACTGCCATTGTGGAATAGGTAAGAATATTACAAGTTTCTTACAATCATTTCAGTGAACCAAAAAGATGGTGGCCCTCTTGTTAGAATTAGCCATGGATTTTTGTGGCAAGGCAGAATCCATGTTCGGTGGTATTAATTTCCATACACTTTACGTATTCAAAATAATAAAACTGTATTACGTAAAACACCACTAATATTACAAAATGTAGAGTCAAATAACACAAGATTATGAATAAAATATAAAATTCACTACATGAAATTTCAATATCCCGCCAAAAACTCCGTATAGAAAAGTATTACATTAGATAAATAAACAGGCATAGACAATCATAGTATACAGCCAAGTATTCTTATAAAATTTAACTAAAGTTTGGCGATGCTTATGGAATGCTGATTTCTGGATGGTCACTGTTTGGCCACCATCAGCTACAGATATGTCCCTTCATCTTTGTATCATGAACAAAAACATAATATGCCTTCAATTGTCAAAGTATGCAGTAAAATTAGACATTACGTACCAAAATCTGAAGGACTCTTCGAGAATTGTCCAAGATAATCTCATCTAAATAGTGAGTCAATAAAATTGATTTAATTTCCCAGAACTGACATTGAAATGGATCGAAGGGACGGATTTGTCAAATAGAATCAACGTCGGGAGAAGTTTTATATGTCATTCTTATCCTTACACGAATATCGTCCGATTGTGTGACGGGATCGTTATTTAAACACAAAAGAAAATCTACGACGAGTAACTTGAATTCTACGTGGTATTAAGTGGTACTTATACGTCACTCTCTGGGTAATGTTTGATTTTTTTTTTGAAGAACACTCGAAGGCTTCAAGAATGTTTACCTTGTTAGTATCCGATTTCGCACGGTTGTGGACTAAGAAAATGTGACCAAATTTTTTCTTTACAGTACTACCATGTAATTAAATAAAGTGACAACTGAACATCAATCTGTCAATTCCGCCAATATTTCTGAAGATCTGCCTATGTTATTTTGTTTAGTTTACACACTCAATTTTTTATATGCAGATTCTCAAGTCCAAAGTGTTCATTCAGTTTTCTGTAAGAGTTTTTAAATCATTTTATTGAAGTTATACTTCTTTTGGCGCGTTAGGGAAAAATGATGGGAGTAATTAAACAAATTCTCAATGTTCAACAACGCGGATTTGTCAGAGCTCGTTCTACCTGCACTAATCTAGTAAGTTTTGTAGAATATCTGTGTCACACCATTGATTCACAGCAATGTGTAGATGTAATATACACAGATTTCAGTAAGACGTTTGATCGTGTATCTCACAATATTTTAATAAATAAGCTGCGAGCTTGCGGAATTGGAGAAAAACTGTTGGACTGGTTTATATCTTATTTGACAGGTAGGCGATCACGTGTTGTCTTAAATGGCTTTTTCTCTGACTTTTTCAACATCAAATCGGGTGTCCCACAGGGTTCTCATTTGGGTCCCCTATCGTTTATTATATTTATTAATGATATTGACCAATGTTTTAAACATTCCAAATTTTTTCTATTCGCTGATGACTTAAAAGTCTTCAAAACTATCGAGTCCTCTAATGATTTCTGTTTATTGCAAGAAGATCTAGACTGTTTGATGAATTGGTGCTTGAATAACGAAATGGATCTCAATGTTGATAAATGTTGTTATGTCAGTTTCTCACGTAAAAAAATAAAAACTTTAAGATCATACACTATAAACGGCACAACACTGAAAACTTCAGATTCAATTCGGGACCTAGGGATAACGCTTGACTTTAAGCTACAGTTTAACAAACATATAGATTTAAGCGTAAGAAACGCTTTTAAAATATTGAAATTTGTCCTGAGGAATAGCAAAGAGTTTAGACATTCTCAGACCAAATTCCTGCTTTACAACGCTCTTGTTAGATCAGGGCTGGAATATTGTAGTACGGTTTGGAATCCGCATTACGATGTCTATATAAGTCGCTTAGAAAGCGTGCAGAAAAGATTCTTTTGGCACTTAACACACAGTTGTAATCTAAATAATAAACTCAAAATCTATTCCGATTGATTAAAATATTTTAAAATGATCACCCTTAAAGGTCGAAAAAAACTTTTGGACAGGGTATTTTTATTTAAATTGGTAAACAGCATCTTGGATGTGCCACAACTACTATCGCAAGTGTGTATTACGTTATCTTCTCGGATACCGCGATCAGGCAATTACAAACTATTCTATGAAAAACGATCTCACACGAATTTGGACTACTTCTCCCCATTAAATAGACTAATGAGACTATATAACGGTGCATCTAAGAGTACTAATAACACTGATATTTTCTTCGAAACCATTACGGATATTAAGAAATCATATGCTCTTAATGATTGAACAATGAAACCGATTATGATTTCCAATATACACTTGTTCAGTTTTCTGAATCGTTTACATCATTTTAATATTATATAATTCTTCAATTCTTTATGTGTTCATTTATAATTAATTGTATTACTTCATATTTACATTTTCACTTGTTAATTATTTAAATTATATTATGCACTAACAATTTTTATATGCATGTCGCTGTTGCCTGTAAATAGAGTCATATCTAGCAAAAATGTTGAACTGTACATTTTACTGTATTTTAATAACATGTACTGATGTAGACTCTGTTGGTAACCTAAATAAATAAATAAAATTAATAAATGAATCTATACTAATATAATAAAGCTGGAGAGTGTTTGTTTGTTTGGTTGTATGCACTTATCTAAGGAATACCCGTCTGATTTCAAAAATTGCAGCAGTGTTAGATAGCTCATTTATTAAGGAGAGCTATAGGCTATATATATATATATACTAGCGGGCCCGGCTGACGTTGTTCCGCCCTGATTACCCCCCCCCCCCCGCAAACCCCCCTTGTGGGTGGAATTTCGTAAAATCCGTTCTTAGCTGACCTCTACTCGGCGAAAGGAATATTCCTACCATATTTCAAGTCGCTACGCCTTATGGTTCCAGAGATATCGTGATGAGTCATATATAGGTGGGAATCTCTAATATATATATATCATCACGCTAAGAGTAATAGAAGCGGAGCACCAATGAAGAATGTTTCAAAATCCGGGATTTTTTTTCTTCGGAGAACTTCCGCTGCGTGTTAGCGTTAGTCCCGAGTAACCGTTCCACGCTCACAAAATTGAGGGGAGAAGCTTTTATTTTCATATAAGTATTCTTGACCTACTAGAGAACAAATCCACGAGTTTCGTGATTTATGTACATAGTAGACTATTATACGACACGTGTCGTACGATTGACACTGCGTAACGAAGCGTATATAACATCTGTAAACGTTAGGAAAACTTGTGTTTTTTTTGTAAGAAAATTCCGTTGTTTTTTTACATATTCTTCTTATACCATCTACAAGGTTATATCCTTGTTTAATAAAAATATATCAGAGGGATATCGAGGGATTAACTTGGATAATATTTGTAAAGAAAAGCTAGTAGAGTTATTAAAAATGATAAAGGAATAGAAACTTTATTTACATTGTTGAAAGGGTTGTAGGTGAATACAGTTAAGTAAAAAACATGTTGTCTCTTCTCGTTTTTTTAGAGTGTGGTTGCGCCGCTTTATATATATTTGAAATTCCCGCATTATTGTGATCAGATCACGCCACCAGCCCCGCTCCCTTTCCTATGGCACATGCTTATATACGGTATAACGCGCCGCCATTGCTGCCAGTGTTGTTGCCCGCGCCGCGCGCGTCGGACGCGCGGCCACTGCTACTGTTGTGTTGTCCGCGCCGCATCATAGTGTTGTTGTGTACGCGCCGCGCCGCACCGCATGCTAATATTTTGAGTTTTCGCATGGTCGAGTGAGAAATAAACGCATCGCTACATACGTGCCGACATACATTATAAACAATAAGTGTTGTGTGGGAGAAGACCCAGTGGAGAGAAACGAGAATCACCTAGCTGGCTAGCCACGTGGAAGCTGCAGCGCCGTGAGGTATGTGCCAAGTTTCCTTCCTACCCTTGTCTCCCTAGTCGTAGCTGATCGCAATTGTTGAATATCAAATATAGCACCCCCGCATATACAGTCCACATAAATTAGCATAGAAACCACCGCGCCCCCTACGGTGACGTCGACATCGCAACGGCGTCACCAAAGTGAAAAGTTCTTTAGGCACGTTGAGCGGTATTTTTTTGACTATTTTGTTTTCTTTGCCAGACCTCATAATAATAATTAAGTAATAAGATATCATAGGACTTAAGCCGTATAAACATGTTATTGTGACGATAATTAACAGGAACCATGGTACACGCGTCGTCTTGTTTCTCGTAATTGTCTGTAATTTTCCGAGCGTATCTCCTAATTGTATTGCCGGAGCAAATAAACGTTTACTAAAACGTGTGCTCCCTACGTTTTTCTCTTAACACCCACATATTCCTTGTATGACAACTGCTAAGAACACGTCGTTAATTAAGAAATGATATGGAAAAATAATTAACGTTTCTATTATTGTTATACAATTTTTTTATATCATATGAGGCAAACGAACAGGTGGTTCACCTGATGTTAAGTGATTACCACCGTCCATAGACACTAGCAACACTAGGGGAGTCGCAAGTGCGTTGCCATCCTGTGTCTGGGGGAGGCATAGGGAAATGAGAAAGAGGAAGGGAAACGAGGAAAGGAGGTAGGCCTCCGGCGCTCTCACTGACCGAACGAAACGCAACAATGCAAGCACTGTTACTTCACGTCGGTGCTCTGTGAGAGGGTGGTACTAACTCGGGCGAGCCGACCCAATCATGCTGAAACTAGGTATAGCTACAGCGTGGTTCTACCACCTTCTAAAAGTAGTGGTCGAGTGGTTTGATCACTGGAATACCAATCCGACAAGCGTAGGTTCGAATCCCGACATACACTAACGAATTTTTCGGAATACGTGTAGATTCAGTAAATTATGTAAATTGGTAAAATTTGTAGGTGGTAGAGCCACGCCGAAGCTATCACTGGTTTCAGCATGAATGGGTTGGCTCGCCCGGGTTAGTACCACCCTCTCACAGAAAACCGACGTGAAGTACCAGTGCTTGCATTGTTGCGTTTCGTTCGGTCAGTGAGAATGCCGGATACCCATCTTCCTTCCCCTCCTCTCTTCCCCACTCCCCCTTCTCCCAAACACAGGCTGGCAGCGCACTTGCGACTCCTCTGGTGTTGCAAGTGTCTATGGACGGTGGTGATCACTTAACATCGGGTGACCCACCTGTTCGTTTGCCTCCTAAAAATTGGTAACATTATCGGCTGACGATGAACAAAAACATTGAGATGAAACTTGAACCTGAGAAATATTCTTGTAGTACCACGGTATGTTTGAAAATATGCAACTCTGGTAGGGCTTTTTCTTAGTTCACTTGGATACCTACCACCCTTAAGTTGAAACTATACCGCATAACACCTGTTTGTACGTTCCAGCAACTGCATTTGAGCTCGTCTACTAGGTTTGGCGTGTTTACCATCTTGGATCTCAACGTCATTTAATATGAGATGAGATTGTGGTCAATTGGTTGTATTTCGTATAAAACAAGCCATATAAAATGTTTTAGAACACCGAATACGTTTTTAAACAACTGAATTCCACTTTGAAATATCTCAAACCTACGGAATGATAACAGAAAAGTACAATGAATTCCATGACAAAAACAATTTCCGACAAACTCGTATCAAGTGCACTCCAAATAACTCTAAAGTCGAAATACAAAATTACCACGTCACCTGTTTCTTAAACACACCGACTGACTTATAACAATTCTTGTAAATTTACGAATAATACTGATTTAAAAATCAAATCAAATCAAAAACACTTTATTCAATTTAGGCCCTAAAAAGCCACTTATGAACGTCAAAACTACCACCGGTTCGGAAAACAACCCAGCCATCGAGAAGAACCGGCAAAAAACTCGATTTGGTTTATCTTTTTAACAAATATATAGAATATATTAGGTAAATGTCACAAACGTCAAAATACGTGACTAGGCGACATAAAGAGTTTGTTTCATTAAAACCGGATAGTGGTTACAAAGAAAAATCGAGGCAGTCATGAGGACTGCCGACAGAAGTGAATTCTCAAAACATTGAAATAACTGTATTCTCTTTGAATTTTTAAATCATTACATAGTATAAAACAAAGCCCCCTACCGCGTCAGTCTGTTCGCGATAAACTCAAAAACTACCGGACGGATTTTCATGGGGTTTTCACCGGTGGATAGAGTGATTGATGAGGAACGTTTTGGTATATAATTTGTCAAGGATTTTTCATAATTAGGGCGGGAAAACGTCTGCCGGGCCCGCTAGTTAATTATAGAGTGAAATAGTGATATCTAAATCTCAGAATTTGTTTATTGGAATTATTAACATTAGTGTGGTTTTCATATTTATTAGCACTCGGAGCAATAATATTATACATTTTTATAAAGACTATTAATCAATCAAACATATGATAAGTTGCACAATTTCAATATAAAATATAAATATTAGACGTACACAAGCTGCTATACTACACATCGCTAGTCTGACGCACGCCGCGCAAGCGCTATACGCTATACTAGCATGTCAGGACGCGAAATCATAAATCCATCTCCTGGCAAAAAATAGAAAGAAAGAAAGAAGAAGAAAGAAAGAAATATTTTTATTCATAAAGCATAACATAAAATACAAGTATACAAGAATGGACAAAAATATGCATATCTATGCATTATGAAATGGTGTCCAGCTCAGCATATGCTAGCGTTATGAGAAACACTTAGCGCTGATTTTCAGCTGGAACCCAATGCAAGTCACGGTGCGTAAAAAATAAAAAATATGAATTAAAATTATAAGATATAATATATATAGGGATAGTAAGTAATGTACAAAAATAATACGGTTCATAATATATATAGGGGAAATTAATAAAATAAAAAAGTAGGATACATAAAACAACATACAAGAGAAGCAATTGCAGGCGTGACAAAAATATGTATATGCAACTCAAATTGGATGCAAAACCTTTAGTTTACAAGCATTGCGATAATAATAAAAACTTTTTATAATGAATTTTAAATGTAAGTAATGCGTTGAGATTGCGCATTGGAGGGGGTAGGTCGTTCCAGCATTTGGTAGCAGCGAACTTAAAACTGCCTCGAAATGAGGTGGTAACATGGCGATGAGTACATAACATATACTTAGAAGCTCTAGTTCTGTAACTATTCAGATCTCTTGCCCAAACTAGTTTCTCATAAAGATATTCAGGCTTCCCGGTTTTTATCACACCGAATAATAGTGTGGCTAGGTGTAACTGCCTCCTATTTTCCATTTTATAAAATTTATAAAATACTGTTTAAAGCGCCTAAAGAATTTTTCACTTCAAAAATTTAAGCACGAACTTATCTGAATATTGCTACGAAACGTCCCAAGTCAATCGACAAACACGTAAACATGCATACTCGTACTTCAAGGGACACGATTGTCGTGAAACAAAAGCGCAAAGAAAAGTTGCCACAAAGAATTTTCCTTTTCCCTCGTCATAATTTTTATACGATTTTATCATTTCAAGGAGGAGGAAAACTCTCAAGGGGAAATGCATTGTAGAAAAAAAATATTTTCCTGAAAAGGTTTTCCTTTTGTATTTCTTTGGGTATTTTTCGTTTAGTTTAGTGTTTTGTTTACCACAATTGTAACTGTAAGATCTATATCAACAAATATTATAAAATGAAGTCGCTTATTGTGTCTGTTTTGTGTTGCTTTAGTTCTTTTAATTCGCGCAGTGGATTTTGCTACGCCTTAGAGAACCTTCACGTGAAGGTTTATTTGTGTTATATATATATATTAAATTTATACTAAGCGGACGTTGACCTTCGTCGACGAAAAAAAAAAAAGTGTATGTGTACTTATGTACACGCGTTAGAAGTTATACTTCTTTGGCGTAACAAGAAAAAAATATTTTCAAAAATTTTATCTTTCGCCTTACTCTACGTTTGTAGAAAAAACGACACTAACAATAGAAAAAAGGTATTTAATACATTAAAAGTTTTAATACAAAGAAATACAAACAACAAATGCAAAGAAACAAAATGTTGACTATACCTAACTTCAGGGTGTCGGTTTTTCGTGACGGTGTGCGCGCGCATCGTAATAACTTCAGGGTGTCGGTTTTTCGTGACGGTGTGCGCACTCATCGTAAAAATTTACTCTCATCATTTTTCCCTAACGCGCCAAAAGAAATAAAACTTCAAAAAGAAAAAATACTACAATATATTTTTACGAACATATATAGTTATTATAGACAGTTACATTCATTTTTGCCACAGAGAGGGGCGTCATTTCCAGATGTCACCATCGTTCACATCCAAGCGAAAAAAATGGGTGTAAGATGGCACCCATTTGAAAGCGGGGCGTGATCACTTGTCACAGATAAATTTATAAATCACTATTAAAAAAACTTAGCTATTAAACTATTAAATAACTAAGAGATTTTTATTAATAATCTCTAAGTAAACGTACATAACATAATATAAAGTTTAAGTTGAGCTTTGTTCTTGGTTTTTCCATTTTCGTATTCCTCTCTAAATTCATTCATATACAAAGCTTTATAACAGGGGTTCCCAAACTTTTTTAGTTCACGGCGCATTTTCAAGTTTGATATTTTGTCATCGCGCTCTAACCTAGCTAGCTAGTCAAGTTATATACATATTAATACATACAATTATACTAGTTAGATAGGCACAAATATTAAAACATCCACAGCATAGATCTGTGTGAGCTGGGAATTTAATAGTTTACGTTCTACCCATGAATAACTTGGTTAAGTTATCCGACAAATGTTAAGAGGAATGCGTCACAGCGCCTCTCTTTACTTTGTGAAGCGCTCCAGTTTGGGAACCTCTGCTTTATAACATTGGGATTTGAGTTTGGAATTAGTACATTAGTACTCGGTCTGAAATGTTCTTGTATATAAAGTTTTAGTCTTATTACGAGAAGAAATAAGTCTAATCAAATCTGTATCAGTTTTATTAGTCCTTAGGTTCTTTAAAATTATCTATACACTGTACACTATAAATATATATATTGTTATATAAATTTTACTACATGCGACATTTTCCAGACGAATCGATAAATAACATTTCCTACCGTAATACAAAATTGTTGGACCAAAAAGGTCACCACAAGAATATATAAACTACGTATATAATCACAATGTAATGTGAAAACGGTTTTTCTTTTGTTCAGTTGCTAGCATTGAATTGAGTATATGTTACAGCTAAACTCGAAAACTGTTAATGTGTAGGTTACCTGGCTATTTTACTGTTTTTTTTTTATTGTAGCTCGGCAAAGTGACTGTACTGTGCCTGATGGTAAGCACAGTACAATCCAAAAACAATGGCGACCACCGAAAGACATACTATCTATCGCCGGTCGCCGCTGTCATGCCGGCCTGAAAGCGACCCAGTCAGGGACAGCCCCCCCTCCCCGGTTGCTGGATATACACCGGCTGATCCCGGAACGCGACACACCCAAACGTGCCACTATGGCGGGTGTTCCACCTGGAGTACGGTGGTCGCGATCCAGTCGGGTACAGACACCCTACCATTAACTAATTTACTCTGTTGACATAGGAAACAGGGGTTAATAGCACATGTTTTTTATTAGCTTATATAGCTTTATTATATGTAAACAAGGGTAAAATACTCTTTTGTAATCAAACTTTTTTAAAGCAAGTATTCAATACGTATTTAACTTTTTTGTTATAATGCGGTTAAAATCTTATTACAAAAACAAAAATGAACACGGATATAACACGAGTTTTACTAAGCAATGACCAAAATTTAAAATCTAGTTAGCTTATATAATTTTGTTATTAGCTTATATATCACGGCACCACTAATTTTGGAAAAACAAATTTTAAGGTCATATATTTACACTCTTAAACTGAGAAACAATCTTTTGGAATTTAGTGGTTTACACTAGTTACAGGCTAGCCAGTTAATGTGCACGTTAAGTGATTTCTGCGCTTTACTGGTAACAATTAACAAGTATTTATTACTAGCTCTTGCCCGCGACCTCGCTCCCTGTTAAAACTGATTTAACCCATCCAGGGCTGTAACTAGAGTCGAATTTGAGGTAGGGCAGTATTGGTTACGGGTAGGGTGGAAGTAAAAAATGTATTATAATTAATCTGTCCTCGTATGTCACAAGCTATGGTATGTTCGGAAAAGTTTAGACACCTATTGCTACAATTTTTTTTTTATCTCAAACTATGAACAAGCAATTTAATTAGAATAATTTATCTTAGTTTTTAAGGTATTTTTAAGGTAGGGCATTGCCCCATAGTGCCCCCCACTCCTTAGCTACGGCCGTGAACTTAGGAACATTACTTCTGTCTGAATTAACTGTACCCTATGTCCTTTCCTGTCTCCCTTTTTTACATTGGGAGATCTCTAACGGATACTTATCCCGCCGGGCAACTGAGGATTGGTTATGTCCGATTCGCACGGACTAACACTATGGCACCTTTTTACATCTTTTGGCCGGGGGAGCAGGGACTGTCTTACTGGCACTACGTCTACTCCCCCGACACGTGTTGGCCCCTCTTAAGGGGTCCCGATTGTGGTCTGAGGAGTCAAGATAATAGAAGGGAGGGACGGTGAGTGTTAGATCCCCCTGTCGAACTGTTTTTCTGTAGCGTAACAAACAAACAAAAACATTCGCATTTACAATATTAGTTACTATAAAAACAATAAAGAATACTAACCTAGTAATAAAAAGCTCTCATTTCAATTGTTTAATGAGGGACAAAGGATATCTCATTAGGAGCCAAAATAAATAGGACAACATAATTCCGTACCCGTGACATCTTTACTATTATCTGGTGTTATGAATCGTGATCGTTTTTCATTGCGATTGTACTTGTCTGTGGTGCAAATTACGAGAATCTTTTAAAATACAAGAATGGAATTTTTGACGCGATCTTGGAATATTATGTAGTGGATTTGAAATTTTAGTCATTGTCTTGTGTTATTTAGCTCTATATTTTGTATTATTCTTGGTGTTTTACGTAATATATTTCGGTTATTGTACACAGGTGAAGTGGATGGGAAATAAATCCACGGAGCATGGGTTCCGACTTGTCACAAAAACTCCTTGGAAAGATCTAACAAGACGGCCACCATCTTGTTATTTCATTGAAATGATCGCAAGAAACTTGTAATATCACAGAAGGTGGGTTCCCAAAATAAAAAAAAATACAAGTAGAATCCTATAAGTATTAAATAAGAAAGTTTATGAGGATCGATGTGTTTGTTATACTTTCACGTAAATACTACTGAAGTGATTTTGATTAAATATTATATTAATAAATTATTGCTTCTATTATTGACTACGTCCGGTAGCGCTACGTCACATCCGAAAAGCGTGACTACAACGCAACCGGAACATTAACGCCACCATATTAAAAACACCTGCATCAATTCTTTACATAAATATCAACAATTATATAGGCATAGAATCTATGTATTACTTAAATAACAATAAGTTGATCTTTATTATTATTTTTGTGTTACTAAATTATTTTGGGGAAATTTTAGTAAATAGTAATTGCTTTGACTTCCACAGTTTGGCGTATAAAAAGCAATATGTCGTTGATCTACACGCACTTCTATGTCGCAGGTATTGTAAGGCCAAGCTCTGTCTGGATAAATAATCACAGCGCCTTCAGACTGTTAATTGGTTTCCTTGACTGACCGACCAACTATACGTATTTTGTAACACTTAGTTAATAGCGTGTTAAGACCGTCGATGGATGTAGGTTCGAATCCTTGCAACTGAATCAGAGCTTCTTAATGAAACCTTAGCCTGGTGTTAGGATTTTTTCTAAGCCCAAAATTTGTCCTCAAGCACTTGTTGGTGTGTTCTGCGAGCCGTATGTAAGAGCCAGTCCTTTCTAGATTTGGCGTCATTGCCTTCTTAAATCACGTCGTCATTTAGCATCAGATAAGAGTGTGGTCGAAGGAGATAACCTATATAATATAAAAAAAAACAGGACCAATAAAATAAAAGTGTTTATGTATTCACGATAGGGTTTGCTTTTCTTTGTTTATACCAAAAGATTTTAAACGAACAGATGGCCAGCCTTATGGTAAATGATTACCATCGACTGTGGATAACTCCAACACCAAGGGCATCACTGTTGTATTGCTGACTTTTAAGAGCGTGTTTCAGTTCTTTCATGTCATGTCATAGCTTTGAGGGAAAACCGATTGCCTGCTACTTGCAATAGGACAAGCAGAAAAGATAAATGATATTGGAAGCTTTAACGAAATAAAATATTAGGTTCCTTGAGCTTCTTTACTAATATTACGCACTGTATTTAAAAAATTAGTTATCAGCACCTTCTTACCCTTATCCCACATAAGTAGTATCGGCACTACATGTTTTCTTTTTCCACTCTCGCCTATCAGATGTCATCTCAGTATTCACACCTTTTACTCACATCATTTTTCACACAATCCATCCATACCTTTTTCGGTCTTCCTCTACTCTTATATCCATCGACCATCATACTCAAAGCTTTTCTAGTTACATGCTCTTCATCTCTCCTCATGACATGCCCATACCATGCCAACCTATTACTCCTCAAATTCTGTCACTGGTGCTTTTTTTTTTAATTTAGTTATATGAACAAGTTAAAATTCATTACTATCTACTTAATAACATGTTTGAGATTGATTGACAGACAATTGGCCCCTTGACCCGCTTTACATGTCTTGGTAAATAGTATTCGCTAACTCGTGAAACTTGTACCAAGGGACAAAGGATATTACACATCATAACGTACGTGCGCTATTAGTTGCACGTAATAAAAAAAACTTTCTGGATTTATTTCATGACATTTAATAATGATATAATGACAGTCCCCTATGACGCCCTCGTGTATTTCCTGGATTTCCTGGACATTCCAAGTTTTTTATACAATTTAGTTTGATTAAATTTTTTCTTATATGTTATTGTATGTAGCCATATACTCGGTTCCGGTCTCATGAACTAGAGAACCGTTATTATTTTTGATACAGCTTTCTGTACAAGTTTTGTAAAGGTATATCTGGGTGGAATTTTGTAACAAACATAGCACTTAATTGCATGACAATATAAGAAAATATGCAAAAACAAGTCAAGGCAGTCATAAGGAATGTCATAGGAGGCAAACGGACAGGTGGGTCACCACCGTCCATGGATACTTGCAACACCAGAGGAGTCGCAAGGGCGTTGCCAGCCTGTGTTGAGGGAGGGAGGAAGGGAAGGGGTAAAGGAGAGGAGGAAGGGGTAGGGAGTTGGACCTCCGGCGCTCTCACTGACCGAACGAAACGCAACAATGCAAGCACTGTTACTTCACGTCGGTTTTCTGTGGGTCGGGTAGTACTACCTCGGCCAAGCCGACCCATTCATGCTGAAACCAGTAGTAGCTTCAGCGTGGCTCTACCACCTAGAAAACTCAAAATAATGGAATAATTGTATTCTCTTTTGAGCCTTTAAACCAATTATAGGCTGAATTATTTAAATTTCATAATTTTCATATTGATATTACTACCTTTGGTCTGTTTTTCACATGTTCTCGGAGCGATAGTTATATATATTTTTATACAGTTTATTAATCAGTCAAATATATCATGCACAGGCTCAATACAAAATATAAATATGAGACGTATACAAGCCGCTATACCACCACGTGTTGCTAGTCACATGCAAATGCAATACGGTCGCTTACGCATTACTAGCATGTCGCTGAAGCGAAATTATAAGTTTTTCTCCTGTCAATCGCTTTATAAATGAAGCAGTTCGAATAGGCAACAAATATAGAAAACCGCCGAATTGAGATTTTCCTCCTATTAGAAGTCGGTTAAAATAGCTCCATTTCTGTCTCACATACACGTTGGATTACGTAGCTGATATAGCCTGTTAAAGTAAATGATATTATCCGGTATCAACGTAATGTTGCGGTGGTAAATCTGGTTGCGAGCTCGTGGCTTTCCGTTCTGTCCGATGATAATGCCCTTTTTATATATCCGGATTACCTTTCATTCAATTTCCATGGAAACATGCTTTATAAAGATTTATTTCAAAGGGTGTAAACTGTGAGATCATCTCCTTAGCTTTATTCCATTGAGATATATTTTACTATTTCATTCCGTTTATCAACCGTTATCTGATGATTTAGAATTTGTGTACATTTTTTTTTCTTTTTTTAACTTCGTACTGTATTTTAAATTGAATCTTACTGGTTAACTAAAATTTGATTTTATTTTCTGTCCTAAAATTGTGCGTATACTTACTCCGTGGACGGCTGAGCAAATTATTCTCTAAGAGCTTTGATTTTTATGTCACATTACTTACATGTATTTCTGAGTACAATTATTTGGTGTCCTTAATAAATAAAAGAAAAAAAATATTATTCTTCACGCAATGCTCTTTTATTTTCTGCGTCTTTCTTTACTCCCGTACCTCTTATATATATAGTAAGAGAGACATCCGAATAAAATATATAGCTCAAGTAATCACAATGTTAATCAAAATTTAGACTTATTTTAATAAAGTTTACTAAACGGTACGACTTTCCATTGACGTCCGTCGAATTGAGGGTTGGGATTGGGGTGCTGGGAAGGGGGAGGGGTACAACCTCTTCTTAAAAGGAAAAGTTGCGGAGCCCCCTTTTCGAGTTTTTTAAATTTATATGTCTTCATTAAAACCTATTGAATTGATTTTCGATTATTTTTTTCTCAAAAACTACGCGTCTCCGCAAGTGAAAACTTTACGTGCGTGCTTATAATAATGTAACCTTTCTGTAAAAAAAATATCAACCCCCACAACTCGACCGACGTCAATGCAAAACTGAGCATACTAAACTCATAACATAGTCCGGTTATTTGATATGGACATAAATTTAAATCCCAAAATAACTCGCGATCAAATACTAAACAAGTCGTGGTGGTCTAATGGTTTGACCGGTGGAATATCAATCCGATGTCCACAGGTACGAACACCGGCATGTACCAACGAATTTTTCGGAATTCGCGTACATTTATTTATTTAAATTGGTAACACTATCGGTTGACGGTGAAGGAAAACATCGTGAGGAAACCTGAACCTGAGAAATGTTCTTGTAACACTACTGTATGTGGGAAAACATAGAACTGTGGATTTCTCAGAGTTTGGAATCGCCAATACGTGGCTGACGTGGTGATTATGTACATACCTTCTTTCGGGAAGAGGCCTATGGCCCTGCACTGATGAAGATGAGTAATGATGATGAAGTACGAATTACCGATTATAATATTTTTAACAAAGGTACATATTTGTAAGTGGTAGAGCCACGCTGAAGCTATTACTGGTTTTAGCATGAATGGGTTGGCTCGCCTGAGGTACTACCACCCGACCCACAAAAATACCTACGCGAAGTAATAGTGCTTGCATTGTTGCGTTTCGTTCGGTCAGTGAGAGCGTCGAAGGCCCACCTCCCATCCCTTCCGCTACTCCCCTTCCCTACCACCTCTCCCCCAAAACACAGGCTGGCAACGCACTTGCGCCTCCCCTGGTGTTGCAAGTGTCTATGGACGGTGGTGATCACTTAACATCAGGTGAATCACTTGTTCGTTTGCCTCAAAAAATATATATTTTTAGCAAACATTTTTTGTGTTCATGAGTAATTCTCAACTACTATTAATTTAATTTCGTTCGTCCATTATTGTTTTTTTCTTAATTGGAACTTGTTAACGACACGTTTATTTGTAACTACGGTCTCAATTTAAACAATACGAACCGTACAATGCAATGTAAATTCAGAATTGGCCCGTCTAGTAGCAACTATATGTAATTTTGAAACTGTTAAACTACATATAATAGCTCGCAATCGTTGTTCGCGACCGATTACTACGTGTTCACGATTCATTTAAATTTATCGAGCGTATAAATTCGAGTTAATAAATTTATGTTTTGTTCAAAATAAACGTTTATTTATGAAATTGTAATGTATCAATTCGTATTTCTGAATACGCGATTCTGTGTTGTGTTGATTTTAAACGTAACTGGAATTTTCATTGTAGGAATATATTCGCGAATACCCGTACCGTATTGTATTTATTTAAAATACAACGTGAATTATTGGAGAATGATTTATTGTCACCGATTATTTTTAATTTATTGGTATATATTAATGTCTGATATTTGAGCTACAAAAGAGACGAATGAGAGATTTTTTTTTTCGAACTGACTACGCTATTACCTAGCAAGGTCTTAACAGCTTCACCGGACTACAGATTACATGACAGTAATAGGAATTTGTAAGGTTAATTGAAACATCGTTGAAATACCTTTATTCATTTGTTTTAGTTGATATATTGTTGATGTTGGTTTACACACTAGGTCTAGCCGAGTATGAAAGACATTTTTTTAGTGACACCTTTCAACAAGACTAAAAAAATTTTTAATTTTCTTTCCTCCGCTAAAAATTGGCTTTTTGTTTAAGAATCATAATTACATTTTTTAAGACTTTAGCTTCAAGATTTAGAAAAACAACCATTATTAATGAATTTTTAAGTTATTTCCAAAATTTTGTTATATATAACAGTATAGCTTTTGTAGGTGGTAGAGCCACGCTGAAACTATTACTGGTTTCAGCATAAATGGGTCGGCTTGCCCGGGGTAGTACCACCCTCTCACAGAAAACCGACGTGAAGTAACAGTGCTTGCATTGTTGCGTTTCGTTCGGTCAGTGAGAGCGCCGGACACCCACCTCCCCTCCTCTTCCACTTTCCCCTTCCCTTCCTCCCCTCTCTCTACACAGGCTGGCAACACACTTGCGACTCCCCTGGTGTTGCAAGTGTCTATGGACGGTGGTGATCACTTACATCAGGTGACCCACCTGTTCGCTTGCCTCCTATGATATAAAAAAAAATAGTTTCTCAACAGCTAATTGATTATTTATGCAGCCTGGATGATCACCCAGTTACGCTAACGTAATAGTTCCTTATCTTAGTAAGATACATACTCGTATGGCTATAGATTCATGGCCTATACCGGTCTGCAAAACTAGCTACTAAAAAAAAGAAAAAATAAAAACATTTAATTACTGAGCAGAATATTTTACTGAAATGTTTTATATTTGCTTATCTCTATATATATATATATACATTTAAATAAATACTTTAACAAACCCAGGACTAAACAATCATTGTTTAAACTCACCAACTAAATTACAGAGCTCAAATATACCACATACGTGTAGTTCATAAATTTTCGCAAATAAATCCGTTGTGATACTATTAATCACGTTAATTATTGCTTTATATTTTATTTAAACTCTTTCGGCTGTTATTTAAGGAAATTAGATGGAGAGTTAGGCAAAGGACCTAAAAAAATATGTCATGAAATAAAACCTCTCGTCTGTCATTTAATTCAGTTTAAGATATCCGCCTACTGTTCCATCGATGTCCATGCACGGTAGCATGAATCCAAGAGCCTACGTCATCAGCGGAGGCGAGTGTCGCAAAACTGATGCTAGTCCCTTCCTCAGCACAGTCTGCCGGTTTCCATGAAGATATAATGCCCAATAAGACGCCATTTAATACAACTGGAGCACCGATGTCCCTCTGAAATGATTATTCCATTAACTCTTCAAAAGATAGCAAGCAGTATACAGACCACTTGATAGGGAATGGTTACCACAGCTTATGCAGAACTATAACACCAAGAGTATCACTCTTATGTTGCTGAATTCCAAGAGTATGTTTCAGTATCTTCTTAAAGAACCCCATGTCATAGACGTGAGGAAAAGCCGTGTTGGATAACCCATTCCACAAAGCTAGTGTACGCAAGGCGTAAGGAAGGTTGTAGAGAATCTCACGTTTGTGGCCATTTTGCAAGGTTTACATATAGCCCTCTGCTCTACACATAGTCTCTAGTCCTTTACTTTCTTTATATACAGTAGAATCTTGACGTAAATTCGAGAAATACAATAAATATTGCCTTATGGTTTAGACAATAGCATAAATAATTTAGAAATAGAGTACATTATGGAACGAATCATATGAAAATTTGTTCGCAACGTGTTACCATCACATATTTCATCATCACTAATATAAGATGCAATTGGTATCAAACATGAGCCAATTAAATGCAGGTAACAAAAGAAATAATATTAGTCTTGTAAAACCATTCTTTACCCAATATTTGAAAGACATAGTAGCCAGGAGAGCAGAGATATGCGCTGGCAAAGAGACAACAGCATATTACGGAACGATGAAGATTAAAAATAGTACACACTTTTGTGGTAATACAGACACATGTAACCGTGCCTTTGTACACCACTAGTATTGTAATGCAAAGGAAAGTTATGAATGGAGTAATATCAAATAACTCTTCAGAATACTTATAATAATACAGGAGATAAAATAATATTTTTAAATAATACTAAGTGAAAATCTGAATGCTTTGTATTATAAGAACTGCACTTAAGAACTAGTTTCTACAGACTTTGTACGATCCATCTTTAGATATATCGTTAGTTCCTATTCGATTATATTCTACGAAAAGCTAAATCTATAAAAAATGAAAACTTACCGTACAAGGGTCAGCCTTTATAACCGGGTCTAAGCACATAACTACGTCAGTTCTATTGACATTTATCTCTTGAAGTTCAGCTGAACAATCCTCAGTATCTGATGGGTGGAGGTGTGTTACTGAAAGCATGCGGTGGCGAATGATAGCTTCTATTGACTCTGCATGACTGACTGTCGACGGTTTCTGCCTCTGAAAGTATTTTAAATTCTTGAAAAGGATCCTACTGGATTACCTTCACGTTTCTTTACAATTCAATTCTAATCGCGTTACATATACTTTTTTTATAGTTCAACAAGGTGCCTATATATCACGTTATGCTAAATATAGTACAGTAAATAAAGAGAACTTATAAAGACTTAGTGCCTCAGTTACCCTTTTCATCTCACCATCGTTTCATTGATATTATAAGCGTATAGACTAGCATGACATGTCGCGTCATAACATTAAATCCTTACCTCTAGGCAATCACTAATGCTCTGTAACTATACTTTAAAGATTAGGTAAAACGCTGTATTGAAATTTAAAAAAAATAGCCCAGCCTACAAGACTTTAAGCATCAAATTGATTGTTGCGGAAAGGTACTTAAATGTTAAGACTAAATATGTTGTAACAACTTATAAAAAAAAATATACTTAATAATATGAAAATATAAAATATTTCCAATTACTAAACTATAATAAATAACTAAGATTGAGTTGACAGATGCCGTTTAAAATGAATCTGGCGGTTTGGTAGGTGGTAGAGCCACGCTGAAGCTATTACTGGTTTCAGCATGAATGGGTCGGCTCTCCCGGGGTAGTACCACCCTCTCATAGAAAACCGACGTGAAGTGACAGTGCTTGCATTAGATGCCGTTGAGGAGAGGGGAGACCACCTCCCCTCCCTCCACTTCCCCTTCCCCTTCCCTCCCCCCCCCCCCCCCGGGAACCGAAAGGGGGGATCTAAAATGACCATCTGTCGGTTACCTCACTATGATATAAAAAAAAAAAACATCATTACGATTTAATTGATTTACATAAAAATCAAAAAGCAAAACCGAGATCAATTTTATCACAACATTATTATTCAGTTTTAAATAACATTATTAAATTAAATTAAGCATTAAATTGAAGAACCAAGCAAAATCAATAGGTACAAAAAAGAAACAACTGAAAGTACTAGATCTTACCACAGCGTCGGACCAACTGGTAACAATGTAATGAGTCGCCGCAATATCTTTTGGCTTTTTCTGCAACCTAATAGCATGGATACTAGCCGTGTATCTCACAGGGTTAGGCAGCATGATTAAAGCGATGTCGAATATAGGTTTCTTGTCGTTGAAGTAAGGATGGATGTGGAAAATCTTAATGGGTAACACTAAGCCACCTTTTTTATAGTTAATACTACCTAATCTCACCCGCAGCATTTTCAACGTTTCTCTTGCCCTGGAAAAGTACAGCCTACTTACGTTAAAAATTAATAAATAATAATTTTGTGAAGGAAATCCTGTGCCTTATTGAATTATTGTTTTACTTTTATTTTTACCAGTGGAAATCCTACATGGGATACACCTTCCACTGCCAGGGGACAGCGAGAGGGTTATGCCGGACTCCTACCGGCTAAAAAATTATGGCTTTACTAAGTTAAGGCAATACAATTATAATAATGTATTTTTCTCTACTTTTAAGGAACTTTAATACTTGATCATGTAATCTGTTTTTCTTTTGCAACTAATCTTCTACATTAGAACATTATTACTCCTATTGTCGAGTAGGTAATGATGTTACATTTTTTTTGCTGTCATGTCAATGAACTAACAAGTTGTTCTCTTGTTAGAACTTTCTAGGGAGTTTATGTAGTAAGTCAGAATCCATGCTCCGTGGTACTATCACCCATCCACTTCACTAGTGCGTAATAACCAAACTATATTATACTAGCTGGCCCGGCAGATTATAAAAAAATCCTTAACAAATTATATACCAAATCGTTCCTCGTGAATCACTTTATCCACTGGTGAAAACCGTATAAAGATCCGTCCAGTAGTTTTTGAGTTCATCGCGAACAGACAGACAGACACACGCGGTAGGGGACTTTGTTTTATACTATGTAATGACAAAACACCACCAATAATAACCAATATAACCAAATGGAACCAAATTTAAACGATTTTATCTAATAGAATATGACGATAGCTAAGCTATAGAAATAAAGAAGGTTTATGTTTCAAGTTCAGCTGCAGAAACACATCTATTGAGTATAAGAAAATTCTTTCCACCATGATATGGTTCAAGATTTCTTCTTTCTCCGATTCTTTCAATATAATATTAAGATTCATGTCGATCGACGAGATACCTGACCAGGCTACCACTGATCGTTTTATATTCCTTATATATGCTTCTCCTTTTAACTAGCCCTCCACAGCCTTTGTACCATTTTGTCTTTTCAGCGTTCCTATGGGAAAAGGATAATTCCCAAAATTGTAACTTTATTATTGCTTAGATAGTAGTCATTAAAATCAGCATGGCTTTTGTTTCTTTTGACGATATTAATGGAAACTACGAATTATTAATAATCAATAACAAAATTAATCAACAAACGGCAGCAAGGGCAAACCAGCGTAAAATGGCTATTAAAAAATATGTAAATAATCGAGTAAAATATCTAATCGTTTTCTTGCAAGCTGTTGTAACAATTAAGTTTATAAAAGGCAGAAAAAAGGGACATTTTCGAGCGTGGAATTAATATTTTTTCATCAATTGCGACATCTTGATTTTAGCGAATTTCCACAATACATAATTCAACTGTAACTAGCTGATACCCGTGACTTCGTTTGCGTTGTTTATTATCTTAACAAATTCAATATAAAAAAATTCAGTGTCATGAGGTTTGTCCACGATGAACTGCGAAACTAATCAACCAATCTTCATGAAAGTTGGCATTCATATATAATTTTGTCCAACGTAAAAGATAGGATAATTTATATTTCGATTAATGACCTCAATTTTTAATTACATTTGAATTGTTTAGCAATGTTGATTATTGTTATTAATTGTAAGTTTCATCAGTTTCGAACAGATGGCACTTTAAATTAGTTTGTTGACAGAAAACTGTGGGACCAACTGTTACTTATAGATATCTCATAGATGGCACCACATTTTAATTTTCATGATTTTAATTCAAAATGTAATAACTGATCCACAGCAACACGTGGCCGGGTCAGTTAGTATATTCTATGCACAGAGGAAAAAACATAAGAACCACATCGCTTGCCCTCACTTCTCTACGACAAGAAAACACATCGCTGCACCCGTAGAGCTCTTAAAATCGGTAGCTTCTTTAAACTTTAATAACTTAAATGTAGCTATAGTGATATTCTTCTGGTTAACGACCAAATGTCTAAGAAGCAATATAAAAATAAAAGTCGAGGCAATCATAGTGACTGCCAACAGAAGTGAAAACACAAAACAAATTAAATAGCCGTGTTCTCTTTTGAAATTTTAAATTAATTTTAGTCTGAATTATTTCAATAATATGATTTGTATATTGTATACTAGCGGGCCCGGCTGACGTTGTCCCGCCCTGATTACCCCCCCGCAACCCCCCTTGTGGGGGGAATTTTATAAAAAATTTTTTATTGACTTATATATATATATATATATATATTTAGTTCTTGGTTCCGGTTCGTGATGAGTCAATATATAGGTGGGAATGTCTTATATATATATAGATATATATATATATTTATTTTTTATATTGGCACTCGGAGCAACAATGATATATAATTTTATAGAGTTTATTTATTAATCAAACATATGATGAACTACACAATCTCAAAACAAAATATCAATAGTAGCCACAGGCCGCTATTCTACGCTTATATGTTATGTCAGGCACAGTTACACAGTAATCTCTGTATTGCCCCAAAAAAACTGTACAGTATTTCTAATCTTTGTGGTTCCGTAATATGCTATTGCTATATGCGGTAAGAATGTTTGTAAAATGTTAATTGTTCCTTTTGTACCTTATTGTAATTCATTTGGCTCATGTTTGATCACAATTTCTTCATTACACTTCAGGAATTGCTTAGCAGCATTTATTCTCATGTGATTAGTACTATAATGTTGTGAGTCTGCTGCAAACGCAATACGCTCGGTTACGCTTACTAGCATGTCGCTCACGCGAAACTTAAAGAAGTGTTCACTTCAGAAAATATCAGAATCTACCGTTGGTTTTTGAGAGATACGCGCATAATAAACTTCTATCACTTTATATATAAAATCATTACATAGTATAAAACAAAGTCCCTTTCCACGTCTGTCTGTCTGTCTGTTCGCGATAAATTCAAAAACTACTGAAGGGATTTTCATGCGGGTTTCGCCAGTGGATCGAGGGATTCATGAGGAAGGTTTTGGTATATAATTTGTCAAGGATTTTTTTTATAATCAGGGCGGGACAACGTCTGCCGGGCCGGCTAGTATAAAATAAAATATGGGTAAGAATACGGATATATTGGTTATATTGGTGGCATCTTACGTAATATAGCATTGCTATTATGCACAAGTGAAGTGGAATGAAAATAATATGGCATATGGAGCCCGAAATGTGACAGAAATTCCTTGGAAAGTTCTTATACGGGTCTTGTTACTTTATATTACCACTAACAATCCTGAACAGGGAGGGTTGAATGCCAAAAAAGGAAAAAAAATGAGGAAGACTTTACATGTCATGTCACATGAAATCTGAAGGAAAAAATCTATAAAAAAGTATGTTCTATCGTTACAAAAATATTCAATTTTATTGCAATGAAGTAGTTGAAGAAAATTTTATGAATTCTTCACATGAACTTCATTTACAGCTAATTTTGTCATTCTATGGAATCTTCTATTTACCGACTTTGATTATATATCTAAATATATAAAAATCCAATGTCATGTTTGTCCACGATGAACTCTGAAACTACTCAACCGCTCTTCATGAATCTTGGTATTTATGTATAATTTGGTCTAAACTTGAGAGATAGGATAATTTATATTTCGATTAATGGCCTTAATATTTTTAAATTACAAATGAAATGATTGTGAATGTTGATTATTGTTATTAATCGTAAGCTTCATCATTCTAAAAGAGATGGCGCTTTAAATTGTTGACAGAAAACTGTACGATCGACTGTTATAAATCTCATAGATAGCGTCATGTTTTAATTTTCAATTTATTTTTTTAACTCCAGTTCATTTTATGATACACGTATTTTATTCCAGTCAACAAAGATGTAACTTTTTTTCGAACTGACTACGCTATTGGCCTGACACAGCTTCACCGGAATAGATGTTTTCATCCTCAGCATTTCGTATTTTATAAACAGATTTGTAACAAAAATATTTTATTACAAAGGGGGTAATTTCAAGGGATCCTATTTTAATTTAATTAGAATTGTTCTTACGATCTCTAAGGTACACGAGGAAACCCCTCAAAATTGAATAGCAATTCTATGTTGATTTAGTTATTGATAGATTTATAACATGCCAAGACTAGGTAGTTAGATACCAACCTACCTATAGTCTAAGAAAGTGTAATGAATTTTTGAAGTGGAAGTTCTTATGGGAGGGCTTTGAAAGTCTGATCGGTAACCATTTTGTTTGACAAAAAATGGCGGGGTAAACACTATGTCGGGTAGAGTGTTGAAAATACAGGTTCTCGTCCGCTCACAGGAGTTAAGCACCGTCGTGCGCGGTCAGTAATTGGACGTAGTTGTCTTTCTGTTGTAATGTTTTAATTAAAATGTTACCATGTTAACAAAAGTTTCACTTCTATCGTATGTCCTTAGGACACACCCTGTTTTTTTAGAGTAGACTTCAAAATTTACGTTCACTTGAAATAATAATAATCTCAATATAAAATGTATATTACGATTGAACTATTTCATCAAAACATGACTAAATGTTAAAAAGGTCAATTTTATACATGTCTGTCTGTTTGTATGAACATGTATCACTGCTAAAGTACTACGTTTATGATATAACTTCTTCAAGGAAATCATAAAGCGTATCTTCGAGTAACATTTAGTTTTTGTTTCATTAAGATCGGTTCGGTCTATCAAAAGTTATTGTACTTTTAATGACGATGCGACTTATGTACGCGAGAAACGTAAATAAGTAAATGAACTTAATACATTCAGATAACTTTATTAATCGCTGTTTTGTTATATAAAGTTCCACGCGGACGAAGCCACAGGCACAGATAGTTTATAATAAATTACATTATGTAATAGAAAAAAAATACATACAGGAACAGGCCCTCGGCAGCTGTCAGCACCCAATTCTCATCAATCAAAGCTCCGGCACCGACATATGTTGATTTCTTCAATATAGCAGCCATATACGGGAACACTTCGCTCTTAGTTACTACTGAATGTTCCTCAAAATTCTTGTCACCCTCTAATATTTCTTTGGTATAAGTATTTGCCATTTCATTTACATTTCCATTAGCATTTAATATGACTATAAACAAATCAATCAAAATCAATTCAGAGTACATTGGGACCTGTCGAAACTGTATTTAATCTTCTTTAGACGTATTTTCGATACTGTTGAAATAATGAATCTGAGAAATAAACGATTTGATTAAGTAAAAAAACTAACTCCAATATATTACCTAAGTTGTTTTAGAATCAATGTATCAGGTAATCTATACATATAATAAGAATGTAGATCTGACATGTCTGTAATTGTTAGATTTTTGTAAAAAACACATTGTTGCTGGTGTCTAGGAATAAACAAATAATAAAGTAAATATCAATAAAGCATTGTAAGCCAGTCTAATGTGCTCCTTCTTACTATTGTTTTTATATTATTCATCGGACAGTTGACTGTTGCATCATCCACAATTGTAAATAAGTTACCGATGTCCAATCTACACATATAATAGGAATGTAAATGTGTCTGTACTTATTAGACTTTTGTGAAAAAAAAATGTTGCAGGTGCCTTGGAATAAGTAATAAAATACATTTCAATCATTTTTAGAAATATCTGTCTCTCTGTTTGTTTTGACACGCGTCATTACTAAAATACTACTACGTTCATGATGAACGTTCATGACCCTATCATGAAAAACTATATCTTCGAGTAACATTTAGTCTTTGTTTCATTAAAATCGGTTCACTCTATCAAAAGTTATTTTAATTTTAATGACGACAGGACTTAAGTGCGAGAGAAAGGTAGATAAGTAAATGAACGTAATACATTCAGATGACTTTAATAATCACTGTTTTTTTTACATGAGGTACTACGCGGACGAAGACGCGGCCACAGCTAGTACTTAATAAATTGAACTTAGTCTTAGCATTTCATTAGTATTCCATTATAATTTGTGATGGAAAATCAATAAACCCAGTACCCAGTCAATAATACTAATGATAAGTCAATAGTACGAGCGTTCGGTCAATAGTATAGTTTTGGTATATAATTTGTCAAGATTTTTTTTATAATCAGGGCGGGGCAACGTCTGCCGGGCCCGCTAGTCTATATATAAATCGGCAGTGGGAGAACAGTTAAGAACATCTCTCATCAACATCTCCTCTGGTTTTTATTCGATTTTATTCATTCTTTTTTATTTTGTAGCTATCAACGAGCTTCAGTGTTATTATTAAAAAAATTGGATTTTTTTTGATGGTCGAAGTTTGACCGCTTTACGAGCATTCGTATTTATAATTCCATTCTGTCCGCAACTTCGTCCACGTGGAATAGTTACTTTGGCCTAACCCTAACACGCTGTGGAAGTTCTCAAAAGGAAAAAAAACTTTTGGAATTTGAAACATTATTCATAGGTGCTCCGCTCCTATTTGTCTTAGCGTGATGATATATAACCTATAGTCTTTATCGATAAATAAGCCATCTAACACCGAAATAATTTTTCAAATCGGACCCGTAGTTCCTGAGATTAGCGCGTTAAACCAAACAAACAAATATAATATTAGTATAGATAATGATCTCAGCCGACAATATTCATTTATTTATCAAAACTTATATATACTTGTAGTCGTTATGCGTATAAGAAATTTACATCTAATCTTTTCAACTTGATATTGCGGTCTTTTCTTTCGAATATTCCAGAAAAACTTGAACATAAAAATTATTCATAGGAACATAAAGATAAATCTCAGTTTATGTTAATGTGTAAAAATTGGACGCGTTCAAGTTCATATGCTCATATATTCATATGAAATGAGAATCCACTTTCCGTGAAATATAAGCAAAAACACCTAGAAATAAATGTTTTCCTTCTTTATTCAAAAGCTGGAATACCTAAACTATTCTTAATCTGTGTTTGGTTAGTTATAGAACGTTTCAGAACTTAGAAAAGTAATTAATACATACAACTGTGAGCGTTGAGAAGTTTAAAAATAGCACCAGTGACAGAGAAGTTGAGGAGTAATAGGTTAGCATGTTATGGGTATGTCATGAGGAGAGATAAAGACCATGTAATTAGTGAAGTTTTGAGAATGATGGTAGATGGATATAGGAGTAGAGGAAGACCGAAAAAGGTTTGGATGGATTGTGTGAAAAATTATATGTGTGTAACAGATGTAAATGCTGAGATGACATTTGATAGGCGAGAGTGGAGAAGGAAAACATATTTTACCGATCCCACTTAGGTGGGATTAGGGTAAGAAGATGATGAATAGAATTTGGAGCATTATAGTCTCTTCTATTTTTTTTTATCTTTATCATAATACTAAAACACACCAACAGGTGCTTGGCGACCGACTTTCAATTTGAAGGTGGTAGCCAGCCAGGCGGACTTAGAAAAATGGCATTGTATCATGACAATGTTTTCCTTCACCAAAAGTTCCAACTCAGTTGCTAGAATTCGAACCTACATCCATCCAATGTCTGAACACACTATCAAGTAATATCGCTTCAAAATAGCTTTTGCTGGAGGCTTTTCTCACAATAATGTACCTACTATTTGATCTATTCCTCGGAAACAATACCTACTTTTACTTTTCGGCTCGTCTGGGGTAGTATCACCCTCTCACAGAAAACCGACGTGAAGTGGCAGTGCTTGCATTGTTGCGTATTGTTTGGTTAGTAAGAACGCCGGATACCCTAATACCCTGCCCCTCCCTCCTTCCCCCTCCTACGCTCCTCTCTCCCACAAACACAGGCTGGCAATGCATTTGCGACTCGCCTGGTATTGCTAGTGTCTATGGACGGTGGTGATCATTTAACACCATTTAACACAATTTGACACACCTGTTCGTTTGCCTCCCATGATATAAAAAAAAACATTCTGAATGAAAGGTACTTTATTTCCTTTTTTATACCACTGACAACACGTATGCAAAATTTCGTGAGGACCGATTGAATAGTTAAGACGCTAAATGTGACAAACAAACTAATATTCGCTTTTATAATATTAGTTTGGATATTTGAGGTATACTGTATATTATATCTGTTAACGTTAAAGTGGGGAATCGATAGTTACCCGCATACGCTCACCGCTTGCGATTATTTCTAACACAATCCCAACCTTTTTTTTTTTTTTTTTTTTTTATCGTGGGGAAATCCCTTATGGATACCCACCCTCTCGGGGGAGAGAGTGGGTTATGTCCGACTCGCACGGACTAAAACCCCACGGTGTACCGTCCGACCGTAATGTTGGGGCGGCAAGGGATCGTGCTGGCTAATCACCTTGTAGAGCCGCCCCAACGGTCCGCCCAACCTATCCTAACCTAGCACGTTGCTATTACGTAACTATGCGATGATATGATTTAATACTCACCGATATGTATCCACGCAATTGAAATGAGAAATTAAACAGTTTTTATTACTTAACGGATCACTATAATTAATCTACACGTTATCTATTCTCTATAATAACGAATTTCAGGACTTTATTTGTAACAAATCTAAAGCCAAATTACGCGTTGAAATAATGAGAACTCACCGGTTATGCAAAGTTAGGTAATAACCCGAACTGGTATGTTAATAAAACAATAAAACACACATCTTGTTTATAAACATGAACTGTTTAAAATTTATAAACACTTCAGAGAAACCGTAATCAGTTGTGCGAGATCGAACAACTCCTTGTTAGGCAAAACTTATTTTCTACAGAATTAGCATATTGCAGATAGCAGAAACGCAAGCGTTCAGATAATCTAACGAAATAAAATACTGTGTTTATTGCCATTAAAATTATATCTATATTGTGTAAATATACTTACAGAACTAGCACGCACCCACGACTTTGTCATTGTGGATGTAGCAAACAAAAATTTGAGTGTAAGCATGTGTGGACTGTGTGACTGCTGTATTGACACTGCTCCTTTAGTTTATTATATTTGAACGGAACCCTATTTTTTCCTTAAGTTCTTAAGTAACTTTTTATAATATCAGCTATTTTCCAGTGATAGTTACGCCAAAATCATTCCAACCGTTTTGCTGATTAGCCGGAACAAACAGACAGAGAAACAAAAAAATAAGACTTTTTTATACCAGGTGAAAGGCTAAACACTCGCAGTATACTAGGATATAACGCTTCAAGATCACATTTAACATATAAAATAATAATATCAATATAATATAATAATAATAAAAAGAAAACCTAAGTTAAAGTTGGTTCTAAGACATTCAAAAGTATAAACACAATCGTAATAAATATAGGTGCAATGACCGGTGCCTAAAGCTACAATGGGCGACCCGGAGTTAATAACCTTCGATAATAATAAGAACAATAAACCCTTTTTTTATTCATTACGAGTAACCAGTCACGTGGTATGCATAGACAGGCAGCTACACTTGAAAGCATCAGGTGTTTGTGATCAAGTATTAAGTTTATAAGGTAAATACCAAAGTTCAATCCGGCGAAGTTGTAAAGACCTTGCCAGGTCAATAACATAGTCAGTTCGAGAAAAAATAAATAAAAAGGATACAAGTCCGACAACATGTTTGTTTATACAACATATTTATATTTCCAATCGAATTAATAGGTCTTTACCTATGAAATTGCCGTACTGGCCATTTCAAATCAAAATAATTTTTGTTTGGCTAAGAATTCTAATTTCAAATTAATGTTATTTTAAAAACATGGAATTATTTTTCCAAAAGTAGTCATTTGTTTATTGATTAGTGTTACATTTTCATCGCATTTCAATCTTTTTTGTCATCATGGATACGTTAAAAATTCGAGTAATTATGGAATATGAGTACCGTCGTGGCAGCAACGCGGCACAAGCGGCACGCAACATCAACGACGTTTACGGAGCTAACACTACAAACCAACGCACCACCTGTTATTGGTTTGCTCGCTTCCGTTCTGGGAATTTCGACCTGAAAAATGAACCTCGCAGTCGTCCGAAGACTTTGGTCGACAATGACGAATTAAAGGTGATTGTGGAAGCTGATGATACACAATCTACGACTGAATTAGCAGCAGCTTTCGACGTTAAAACAATATTGGTCCATTTGCGTCAAACTGGCAAGGTAAAAAAGCTTGACAAATGGGTGCCCCACGAACTCAATGATCGCCAGCGCGAAGTACGCGTCGAGACGTGCCTTGCACTGCTCAACAGACACACAAATGAAGGAATTTTGAACCGCATTGTTACCTGCGATGAAAAATGGATTCTGTTTGATAACGGTAAGCGCTCAGCAAGTTGGTTGGATCCTGGTTCAGCACCTAAACAATGCCCTAAACGAAAACTTACCCCTAGAAAAGTGATGGGCACTGTTTGGTGGTCTAGCGCCGGTGTGATTCATTATAGCTTCTTACCAAACGGGGTGAGCATTACTGCAGATATGTACTGTGAAGAACTGAACACAATGATGGAGAAGCTGGCACATCTCCAACCAGCATTGGTCGATCGCTCGTCTCCACTGCTCCTGCACGACAACGCGCAACCTCATACTGCACAGCAGACGGTCTCCAAGTTGCAAGAACTGGGGTTGGAAGTTCTCCGTCATCCGCCCTACACATCAGACCTTGCGCCTACAGACTACTACTTTTCCAGAATTTGATTAACTCCTTGGCGGGAAAAAAATTCAATACCCGAGAGGCAGTACAAAATGGCTTTGATGAATTTGTTGCCTCCCGTCCAGCTGATTTCTTTAAGAAGGGCATCAATAAACTGCCACTGCGTTGGCAAAGATACATTGATTGCATGGGTGATTACTTCGATTAATACAAATAAAAAATACATGAAAAAAAATCGTTTTAATTTTTTCATACAAAACGGCAATTTCATAGGTAAAGACCTAATATATATAGTAAAACTGGACGAAATAAATTGAATACAATATTGTTACGGACAGAGAAAATCTAATACTTTACCAATGAATCCGTTTTATTGTTACAAAAAATCCAATTATAAGACCTGTCGATACGGATTCCTTTTTATGGGAAACGAAGCGACAAGAGATCTTATTGTAACACTAGTTACAGCGTCAGGTATCTGCCCTACTTCTTCATTGTACTACATCCATGTACTGTTATATCGATATTGAGCTCTGTATATATCACTTTTTTTATACAAGTGGAGCTAAACGAACAGGTGGGTCATCTTTTTTTTTCTCTTTATATCGTAGGAGACAAACGAACAGGTGGATCACCAGATGGTAAGCGATCACCGGCGTCCATAGACACTAACAACACCAGGGAAGTCACAAGTGCGTTGCTAGCCTTTTAAAGAAATGTACGCTCGTTTCTTGAAGGTCTGTAAGTCGTAATGGTCTGGAAAAACCGCCGCTGGAAGTCGATTTCACAGGGTCAAAATACGAGGCAGTAATTACTTTGAAAATCTCACCGTAGAAGATCTCCACTTATCGAGGTGATGTGGTTGAAATTTCTGGCGGGTTGTGCAATAGTGGAATGCAGCGGCAGGTATCAGTCCAAACAACTCCTATGAACAGTCACCGTTGTACATGAGATAAAGGGCGCAAAGGGACGCGATGTCCCGATGCAGTGCCAATGTGTGAGTGTGAGTGGAGCCGATCGGATGTTACCTCGTCGCTGAGGATTCGTGACACTCTAGGCTGGATGCGGTCAAACGGAAGGCGAAAGAAGCAGTGAGCAAAAGCTAGTTCCGTAAAAGTAGATTCCGGAAGCGATGTGAGGGGTTCTAATGTTAAGAAATAGCCAGGTGTCAATACAGCTAAGTCGTTGGGATACGATCCCATTTCACATAACGAGAATTAAGTAACGCTTCTATTTATGCCGTCAAAGTCAACTATTCTTCATAGGTCAAAATTTGGTTGCAAACACGAGCGAGATGTGTCTTGAAAGATTTTATGTTTACCCCCTGATTGACCACCGAAGTGTGGCGCAGCAGAACGTTTAAAGATACATTCAATTGTTTCAGTCGAGACTGCTTGTTGTGTAAGGGTAACATATTATGAGCACCAATGAAATTTGTACCATGATCGCAATGAATGCTTTGGCAACGCCCACGGCGGACAATGAAGTTGCAAAGAGCACCAAGGAAAGCTTCACTTGTTAAGCCTATAACAAGTTCGATGTGAACCGCCTTAGTGGCGAAACATGAAAAGACAAATGTATGACTTAAAGATTCTAGCCCCGCAGTGGCGTAGTACATATGTAGGAAAAGGTTCAGTGAAATCGACACCAATACATGAGAAAGGCTTAAGTTGCGAAACTCGCAACATGAGAAGATCTGCCATACGATGCGTCTTGGATTGTTGCGGCAGCACTTGATACACTAGGATAAGCGACTACGAATCGCGCGACGAAGTGATAAGATCCAGAAGGTTTGTGCTAACAGAAAATTAAGTGACGAAGCTCAGGATGTAGATTATCGTTATGATATTGATCGACGATAAGCAAGGTAAGACCATGTTGACGAAGTAACAGTAGAGGGTAATTGCGCATCCTAAAGTGCCTCATACTTTCACTGGCACAATATTTCCTAAAAAGTAATTGAATGCGGCCGCAACAATACTTAATTTTATTTTTAAACTTAGTACGTAGCAATGTATATGATATGTTTTTGGTTTTGTGCACTTTTGTTGTGTGATAAATAATAATAATTTTATTTAACTTATCGAGATATGAGAGAGTAGGATGGCAAACAGAAGATATGAGATAAAAATATTTTTAGAAATCATGACATATCTATAGTCCCGATGGTATTGTGTTCATTGGATCACGATCAGTAAAACATTTAGGTACTCGTAGCAGACACGAACATTAATACATATTTTTGATTATATCATGTTCTGATTTTCTTATTAAAGGTGATGGATGAAGCAATATTTTCTTTTATGGTAATTTGAAACGTGATTTGATTATTACCTACAGATATACCTATATTATGATGTAAGCATAATTGTATATGTCGATAAGTTATTTTTAATTTAAAAATTATAGTGGTTCATCTGTGAGGTTTTACTTATATGCCTTATTAGTATATATCAAAGCTACAGTGCTTGTTCCTGCTTATACCAACTTGCCGGGATAGAAGGGAGCTGATAACGTATATTATTAGTAGTCATAATCATCATCAACCTGTAAAAGACCCACTGCAAAGCGATAGGCCTCTTCCCGAAGGAAGGTATAATCACGACGCCAGTCCACGCCGTATTGGTTATTTCTAACTCTGAGAAATTCACGGTTCTATGTTTTTCCACATGCAGTAATACTAAAAGCACATTCCTCAGGTGCAGGTTTCCTCACGATGTTTTCTTTCATCATCAGTCAATAGTTTCTCAATTTAAAAAGTAAATATACCTTAATTTCGAGAAATTCGTTGGTACATGTCGGTGTTCGAAACTGCGGACATGGAATTGATATTCCACCTGTCAAAGGTCACCACGATTACATTATTAAATTATTCAATTAAATTAATAATAGTGTGTTTAAAATATTAACACGTAATGAATCCCCTACGACACTTTAATCCTCATAGCGCATGCATCTCCACGCGCGCTCTCTTAAGTGTGTAAACGATGAACTTTAGCACAATTGCTACCGAGAGTTCTGTACCTATAAACTGAAAGTGAATATAAACGCAAGTAATATGTGCATAACAATTTTAACAAATGAAATTCAAGGAATACCATCGGTATCGGCGAATCCACTCCCATACCTATTTCCTACACCCTACCCTTCGTATTCTAAGTAACACTTATTTATTGCGTAGATTGTATTTACAATGTGTTAATATAATGGTCGTGCTTAAGTCACTAAATTGAGTAAAGGATTTTTAATTTTGATTTTGATCAGCCTCTATCAGACCCACGCAGAGCCACAGGCCTCTTCCCAAAAGAAGGTACGGATATAATCACCTTACCAGCCAAGGACGTATTGGCGATTTCAAACTCCAAAAAATCTAATTCTATATTTTCCCACATAAATTGATACTACAAGAACGTTTCTCAGACTTAGGTTTCCACGCAATGTGTTTCTTCAACGTCAGCCGATGTACTAGATACCAATTTCAATTAGTAAACGTATATAAATTCTGAAAAATATCGTTGGTATATACCGGGGTTCAGTTAATGAAACTGCTCAACTACTATAACCATCTTGGCCAACGACCTCGACCATTTGAACTATTAAAAGATGGGCAATCTAAAAGTTACTTAGTCATCGTAAGTTAGTTGGGCGTCGCACCTATGACTAATATCGCCACCCAGTCGCGTCATGTCGGATGTTTAGAAGAGCGGCTCAGCTAACGGTACCAGGCTAGGCACGCAGCTCTTCGAGTCAATCGGGCCTCAGACTATTAGCCGTACAAGACTACAATTAAGTCGGGCCACGCTGCCTTGCTGAGTGGATGAATACATAATTGATTATTTAATATACATCGGTTGATCCTGGAACACGACAAGACAAAGCTTCCCACTAAGGAATGTTACATCTGGTACATTTCATGTATTGCGGTCAACAAGAAAAAAGTGAGGTTCTGAAATTCGTTCATATTCAGCCTAATTAACCTTCTAGTAGGTATGAATGTGTATACACATTTGTTTTTATATAATGTTTAATTCTCAAGTTATGTGCTTATAAAGAACAGTCATATTTGGTAATCGGATTCTTCGAATTGAACATATTTACTCTTAAATATTAAACATTTCGTAGGTGGTAGCGTCACGCTGGTTTCAGCCTGAATGGGTCGGCTCGCTCGGGGTAGTACCACCCTGTTCAGAATCGCGTGGTGGTTGTGTTGCGTTTGTGAGTGAGAGTGGGGGCCCTCCCCTCCCCCGCCCCCAGGGCCCTTGCGCCGGGGTGTTTGGCGGCGGGTTTGGTCCCCGGGTGTTAAGGGGTTCGCGTGCCGGTAAAGAGTGTTGTGGTGGTTGGTCTGGCGGGAAAAACGAATATTGTTTTTGTATTAATGGTCCGGGCCGGGGGTGTGGCTTTGAGCTGGCGGGGCAGGGTCTGCCTTGGGTGCCGCGGGAGAGGTGCTGAGGGAAGGTGGTGGGGGCGGATGAGGAGCTACCCTAGTTTTGATTGGGCGTGTGTGAGGGGGGGTTGTGTGCAGGAGCAGCGCAGAAAAGCGATTGACCAATGCTGGTTGGAGATGTGCCAGCTTCTCCATGATTGGTTCAGTTCTTCACAGTACACATCTGCAGTAATACTCACTCCGTTTGGTAAGAAGCTGTGATGAATCACACCGGCGCTAGACCACCAAACAGTGACCATCACTTTTTTAGGGGTAGGTTTTCGTTTAGGGCATTGTTTAGGTGCTGAACCAGGATCCAACCAACTTGCTGAGCGCTTGGGGTTATCAAACAGAATCCATTTTTCATCGCAGGTAACAATGCGGTTCAAAATTCCTTCATTTGTGTGTCTGTTGAGCAGTGCAAGGCACGTCTGGACGCGTACTTCGCGCTGGGGATCATTGAGTTCGTGGGGCACCCATTTGTCAAGCTTTTTTACCTTGCCAATTTGCCAATTGGACCAATATTGTTTTGACGCTAACGTCGAAAGCTGCTGCTAATTCAGCCGTAGATTGTGTATCATCAGCTTCCACAATCGCCTTTAATTCGTGTCGTTTGTCGACCAAAGTCTTCGGACGACCGCGAGGTTCATTTTTCAGGTCGAAATTCCCAGAACGGAAGCGAACAAACCAATAACAGGTGGTGCGTTGGTTTGTAGTATTAGCTCCGTAAACGTGGTTGATGTTGCGTGTCGCTTGTGCCGCGTTGCTGCCACGACGGTACTCATATTCCATAATTACTCGAATTTTTAACGTATCCATGATGACAAAAAAGATTGAAATGTAACACTAATCAATAAATAAATGACTACTTTTGGAAAAGAATTCCATGTTTTTAAAATAAAATTAATTTGAAATTAGAATTCTTAGCCTAACAAAAATTATTTTGATTTGAAATGGCCAGTACTGCAGAACAGCAATTTCATAGGTAAAGAAAGACCTATTATAATAAACTAGAACTTTTAAAATGGGGTCTGTATTAATTAAGGAGGTAGGTTGGTTAATCTATATACATGTCGCACTCAGTTGACATCTGGGATTAGTTTAGTTCAGTAGAAAAAAATGTATATTCACATTCACACCCACTAGAAGTTCAATTAGGCTGAATATTAATGAATTCCATGACGTCACTTTTTTTTCGTTGTCCGCTTCACGTGAAATGCCCCACTTGTGACAAAATTATCATAACTGATGAAGATCGTCGCAGAGTTATACTGAAACTTCTCGCCAGTTGTTACAAATTTATAGGTCTGTAGGTATATGAGTTTGATAGATTACTAACATCTTCGGGTAGTGATTAGTATGGAACTAACTAACACCGAACTAGATTCACAACTCCTATAAACAGATTACCAAAGTTTTAAAGTACCTAGGAAAGTAAAGTTCCAGCTTACAAGCGCTTTGACTTAGAACAGAGCCTTGAGAATTAATTACTAAGCATATTTGAATAGACTACATTTTTTTTCCTTATTATTTTTTATCTTCTATTTGTCGCTGCGAGGTTCAATTTATGTGGAACAGTACAGCGACCAAAAAAGTGTTACTTTTTAGTAGCACTCGGGAAGCATGTGCAGAAGAATGAGAGGTACACTTCCTGCGGATGCGAGTAACATAATTTCTTTAATGTTATCAATTAAAAAAAAAAATTCTATACCCCATAGACGATTGGAAGCCTTTATTTATGTCTCTATTCATCATAACTCAACTTCTTACGTAATAGTATTTATGAAATCTATACTTAATATTCAATTATAAACCTGAAGAATTTGTTTGCTTAAACGGGCAAATACTGGTCCGATTTTAAAAATTCACGCTAAGATCAATCGGAGCGGAGCACCATTGAAGAATGTTTCAAAATCGTTTTTTTTTCTTTTGAGAGCTTCCGCCGCGTGCTAGCTTTAGCGCAAACTAACTATTCCACGAAGACGAAGTCGTTGCCAGAGGCTAGTATAATATAAAACGTATTTATATCTTAATTTGTGTTCTGTGCAACTATATTAAGAGCGGCCAAACAGTGTTACGATGACTATATATTATAAATGGATATTATAAGTGGAAGCGGACGAAGACGCGGCCAGAAGCTAGTACGAAATCTACTACTGACGCTGGTGCAACGCTCATAAATCATATATTGGGAGCCTGGGAGGATTCGCAAGATGCAATTGGTGTGTTCTGCGATTTGTTAAGGATTGATTGCGTTGCATAGTCGCTTTTAAATTAAACCTGGTTTTATGGTCTTCCTCGCCTCTGTTTTATTTAAAGTGCTGTAGAAAGTTCATCATGAGGTACCTTGTGGGATGTTTGAATTGATGAGGGATTTTAGGGTTTTTTTTTTATATATAAATATCCGCTGTGGTTATCTTGTGGTGGGCTTTTTGCGCGATCTCTCTAATATTTAAAGTGAAAAGGATAGATCAGAGGTTGGCTTGAATAATCTTTAAATGAATTTTATTGGTTTGCTTTAAATACCTGTTGCTAAATAAGATAACGAGTTAAGATTTCTTCCAATGTTAGAAGGTGATAGTAGAATAAGAGAAGGGATTGTGGGTTGTTGCAATGTGTATTTGGGAATTAACTGTTCAATTAGGGGCCCAATTACTGGGAGTAGATTGTCGCTGGGGCGCGCTTGTTGCTGCTGGTTGTTGTGTTGTTTGGGTGGGGCGGTGTGGGTGCAGTTTAAACGGGAGTCGGGAATATTATTGGGCTCGCGAATCGCTATCTGTATTTTGTGGTAAACTGAAATTGAATTTAGTAAAAGCCGGCATATCTAAATACTAGAAATGTGTAAACTGGTGGTCATGTTTAGACTTGAAAACAGTATGTTTTTTAGGTAATAGTGTTGGTTTTATAAGTCCAAAGATGTTCCGTTTGCCAGATGTAAATTTAAGCGCCACGTCAAACGGGTTTTAGTTTAAAAGGATATTATAGAGTGGATAGTATGTGAATGATAGTGATGTCTGGAATTGTTCCTCCTGGCTCCACTAAAAGCATTGTATGATGTATTGGAAATATATGTTAAAAAAATGTAGCCGATCGAGTTTCTTGCCGGTTCTTCTCGATGACTGGGTTGTTTTCCGAACCGGTGGTAGTATTTGACGTTCATAAGTGCCTTATTAGGGCCTAAACTGAATAAAGTATTTTTGATTTTGATTTTTTGATTTTGAGTTTTTACCGTTTATAAAAACAACACAGAAGAAATATAGATACGTGAAAAATATCTTTTCACGAAATACGACCACTGTACTGTACCGTCACTATATAGTACATATTAAACGGCGTAATAAAAACCAGACCTCCTTACTATAAATATCTATATAACGTTATTTTTAAATTCGTCTCATTCTTTCGGAACACATAAAATCCATTACGTAGGTTTGATACGTTATCCAAATGGTTATTTGAAGTGTTCACGTCTAGACTGTAAACAGTTGATTCTTATAAAAAACTGTTAGGTACCTAAAGCTCATATAAATAAACTTGAAGTACCTGTTTACTTCCTAGTTAATGCCTATAAAGACTGAATCGATTTTCGCAAAACATTTACTTGAAGATAGAATACTTTTAGTATCATCCAGGTCCCATACCATTACAATTTACAATTCACAGAAAACCGACGTGAAGTAACAGTGCTTGCATTGTTGCGTTTCGTTCAGACAGTGAGAGCGCCGGGAGCCCACCTCTCCTCCCCACAAACACAGGCTAGCAACGCACTTGCGACTCCCTTGGTATTGCTAGTGTCTATGGACGGCAATGATCACTTAATATCAGGTGGCCCGCCTGTTCGTTTGCCTAAAATGGTATAAAAAAAATTAAAAATCCATTAGAAGATCATCAGTGACGATACAATTTAACAAAATAATTTAAAAAAAAAAGCAATTCAGCGATGAGAAAATTGCGATAAAAAAACGTCAAACGTCCAAATCATTTATATAAAGCACGTATTAATGTTAAAACTACAAGTTCATTATTAGGAAAAGGAGTTGTGGGTATCAACTAGCCAATAATAAACACGTAACATGACCCTTCAATTTACCAACTTAATTTCCATCTAACACTTAAATAACTTAAGACAGAATAAATAGTCTCCAAGCATTATAAACGACATTAAGTTATGCGTGAGTGATATCAAAATATTCTCTCTACATAAATTACTAGTCTAATTTTATGAGTTAGACTATATAATTAATGTTATAAAGCTATTAGTGTAATAAAGTGGAGTTCATTATAGGGGTATTATGAAAGGAAAGGAGTTATAATGCGACCAATTCATATAAGTTGGTTGATTCTTATAACCACCTTTTTATATCTATGTATTCAATTTAGTCTGTTATTCATTTTAGAGATGCCAATACCGACCAATAGGTGGCGTGATTTAAAATTTGCTGTCTTCAAACAAAATAAGTATTTATGCCATTTCGTATATACTTTGGTAGTCCGGTGAAGCTGTTAAGACTTTGCTAGGACAATAGCGTAATCAGTTCGAAAAAAAAAGTATATACTTTGGTAATCGGTAAATATATATAGTTCGATAAGAGATTATACGACAATATTTTTTTTAGAAGTTACCTATATTTTTATTTCTTTTCAGTAATTAAATATAAATATTAATTGTGATTAGAAAAGTTGCTAACATGGTCCACCGGATAACGACGCCGTTGATATAATTTTTTTTTTTCAAATAACAAATCTGTTGTATGGTTATAATATAAATAGACCGATAAATTGCCAAAAAAAACTCCATTATAGACAAAAGGACACTAAATTAATTAGAATAATAATCTCATAACACAATACTCAATAAAACAATACTTAATATCGGAAGCTATTATCTTGATTATGGGAAATTGGTACTAAATGGTGTATTGCGCCATCTAACGACTCTTTATCAAACTACGTCAAATTTGGAAATGGTCTAGTACAACTAGTTCATTATCCATTCACAGATGGCACTAATCACAAATAATAATTTTGATTACATTATAAAACAAAGTTCTCTGCCACGTCCGTCTGTCTGTCTGTATGTTCACGATAAACTCAAAAACTACTGCACTGATTTTCTTACGGTTTTCACCAGTAAATAAAGTGATTCATGAGGAAGGTTTAGGTATATAATTTGTCAAGGTTTTATTTTTATCAAAACGAGATAACGTATGCCGGGCCAGCTAGTATGTATATATAAATGAAAAATATGTCTGTTTAATAATGTTTTATTATATTTGTACTACAAATCGTTATATACACAATATGCTAAATATTTGTTACATTTGTAATAAATTAAACATAGAAAATATAATATGTACAAGGTTTTGAACTTTGACAAGCAAAGCGTCATGATATTTTGAGGTTATATATTATGCTACTTCTTTCAGTTTTGTACAAGCCTCCCCAGTGTTATCCGTTTTAAAGTGAAAGCCCAATTTTTTTTACTTTGTAGAGGTCTCTAATTACACTCTAATTTGCAAATCTAATTTGCAAGGTATAGAAATTTAAGTAATGTTCACCACATTTACAATTAGCATGATCAGGGTTCAACTAATAGACTTTTACAATAATAAGCAATTATTTTTGTTGACTTAGCATTATTGAAGTGAAACTTCTAATGCGACTTCCAACAAGGTTGCGTTAAACGTTTAACGCTACCATGGAGGGGGTATGAAAGCACTGTTGCGTTAAACATTCAACGCTCATGGGGAGGGGTAATAGAAAGAGACAGAGCGAGAAAACTAATCAAACATTTCGTATCTTACTTAAGATATCATAATCCCATTGTAAATGTTATAGATTTGGATATTTCTCTACTCGAAAATGATAAAAGGTAAAAATAAAAGATGCGATCAATTGTGAATTGTGAGCAATATTAATAAAGTTTGTCTTAAAGAAACAACATGATTTCACTAAAAATCAATTTCTACTCCTTCCTATTTTCATTTCCACATTACGAAGTTTCACTTCTTCCGCGCGGAGGGACTCCACGCACTATTTTTTTTTGTGTTAGTGACTATACACCTTATAATTCAGCCACATCTAATTCTAACATTTTGCTAAAATCATTATGAATCAAACAAGCTCATTTATACAGAAGCAATGGAGTCATGATCAGACATTAAACACAAAAACTTATATAGTGTTTTCATACAACTATGCAAATAAAAATCAATGCCGAGTACCGAATGTATGCAGCGTTTCAGAACGGTTACACCTATTTGGTTATTTTATTTTTTTAGTTTTCTTGTCAGTGATTGCTTGAAAAACCGAAAAAAAGTGGTAAATTTGGTTTCAAAAATCTGCATATAAAAAAAAATGGATGAGTGAGACAAAAGACTTCCGAAACTACTCAACCAATCTTCATGACAACGGGCATGTTCATGTATAAATTGGTCCAACTTGAGATATAGATTTATATTTCGATTAATGCCCTCAATATTTTTTAATTACAAACTAAATGATTGTCAATGTTGATTATTGTTATTCATTGTGAGTTTCATCAGTGTCTAACAGATGGCGCTTTATATTAGTTTGTTGCCAGAAAACTGTAAGATGACTGTTATAGATATCTCATAGATGGCGCCACGCAAATACTTTATCATAATTTTAATTCAACATGCAATAACTGAGCCACAGCAACGCGTGGCCATGGCAGCTAGTTTTTTAGAAAAATAATAGTCACATTTAATTTTTTCTCACACTCTCTTGAGGAATATTTAAATTATAATGGCGAAGTCAGTCATTCAAGCTACTTTAATAACAATTGTATTATTATCAAAGGAATATAATTATTTTTTCTAAGTTATGTATCCATTTTTGCATCCTTTCTGTATGAACGTTGTACTGCACACGTTTCTCTGGGCATGGCCTTGACTCTTATCATAGGCGACGTCACTCTGCTTCTTCTTCGAAGTGGTTGTGCGAGTGAGTGTTGTGAAGTTCTCACGTATGAGGTTCGATGAGCAACAGAATGCTCGGCGGAATTCTCTACGGAACTTACCTGAAACCATTTTTTATCTTTAATAATAACAATATTTTAATGTTCCAAGTCAATGCGTACATAATTAACAGTAATATTGGTATCTTCATTGGTTACAAACCGTATCACAGATATCACAATTTCATATAATGAGAACTAAAACAAACAGTGACTTAAACATATGTAATAAATAAAAACTTAATTTGAATTAACTAAATATGTGAGATTATTGTGTAACACGGTATTTCGAGTGAGACAAGAGTGTTTTATGATAGTAATGAGTGAATTGTTTTTTAAATAAAAACGTATGGTTTGAACTACCGAATTTATAATTATAATTTAAATTGTGGTATTAATAATTTCTCTGTATTTGTGTAATTTTGTGAATGTAACCATTTACAAGGGAGTTTTTTAATAGTATGTCTTATTATAGAGCAATCCTCCCAGGAAGCCTTCAAAACGACAAGCAAACCAAGTGTTATATGTTTAGGTACTTTTATTGTGTCCTCGACCCTTCTTCTCTTATCAGAGAATTGTAAGCTTGATGTTCCTACACTTTAAAGTAAACACTTCTTTAGGCGCCTTGAGTTTTTCTTGGCAGGAGATTTAATATTAAAACAAACGTTTTAATAAAGCGCGCGTTGAACGCTGCACTAACGATCGTCAGTTGTCAGCGCGCGTCAACGCGAGCTTTGAGATCATCGGTTTTCTATGTTACCGTTCAGTTGAGCGCGCGCTGTTGACGCGGATAACTGACGAATATAGAAGAAACTGAACCAAGATGGCCGCGGCAGCGCACTATCAACACCTGACAATCGAGCACCATGTGGACACTATACAAAAATGAATGCGTGTAACTGTCAGACGCGATTGAAGTAAAATTTTTAAATATTTTTGATTTTGTCAATAAATAGTTTATAAACAAATCAATCAAAAATGTTTGAAAAAAATAATTAATATAAAATATTAAATTGAATAATAATAAAAATCATACAACAGAATTAATTATGTATACACGGGCACGCCACCGAGCTGCCATCTGATTTCAGTGTAAGTAAGTAACAAATTAAATCAAAGCTTCATTATCTATGCCATCTATCAGCTAATTCGGAAGTTAAATAACACAGGAAATACTATTAGCAACTCTTTGTTATAAAGTCAATAAAATATAGAGAAGTACGAACAGATTACTATGATAAGTGACGAATTAAATTATTTATGATTTAATAGAAGTTTTTGGCATGTTCAATTATTATCTAACCGGATGACACAGAAACGTGACGCCATATTGCCGTAACGGACTTCCGTTGCATTGTCGTCCAGTTACCTTCTAGTCGCGCTTAAAGAAGTTTTATTTCAAAATTTTGCGTGCGTTCAACGCGCGTTAAGCGCTTGTCGTGTGAACAAGGTGTGACTAGTCGAATTTATTGCGTTTGTGCAGCTTGCGTCAGACTAGCGTCGCGTAGTATAGCGGTCCGTGTAAGCCTAATATTGATATTTTGTATTGAAATTGCGCAGACAATCATATGTTTCATGAATTAATAAACTTTATCAAATTGTATATAATTATTAGTCGGAGTGCCAATAGATGTGAAAGAGAGACTAACGATAACAATTTCAATTTAGAAATTATGAAATTTAAATAATACACACTATAATTAATTTAAAAATTCAAAAGGGAACACAGTTTAAATTCTATTGTTTTGTGTGTTCACTTCTTTCGGCAGTCCTTTTTACGTTTAATCAAATATTACGGGAATTGAATAAGAGATGGCGCTTTATACAATTGTGTTAAACCAAGGATTGCAAATTTCAAATTTAATAAATTCTATCAGTAAATTCTAAGATCATACCAAAAAAACTTTTTTTTTGGTACTCTGATGCTACTGCGTATGTCGCCTTGAAGTTTTACCTTTATGGTTGTAATAATTGCAGCTTTAGGAAGGCATTACCGTCACAAGCTACGAACTATTGGAATGCGCAACGATAGACTGGAATTCAGTTCCGGAAATTTTTCGTGTGCCCTAAAATATTCGATCCTTACACGCTAATTGATTTAAAAAATATTTTCAAGGAATGTCCTTACCGCTCATAAAGTTATAAATGAGTGGATTTATAGCGGAGTTCGCGTAGCACATGACATGTGAGACCAACGCTAGGAAAGTGATGGCGTCATTTTGTTCCATATCTAGCGTATACCTGGGAAATAATAAAATTGCATTAAATAAATAGCGTTTCCATTATCTTTAATTATTTAATCCTGGTTAAATACAGCATCCAACTTTTAATATAGATTGACCCCTTATAAATAAATTTCGAAATCAAAAATTCTTTATTCAATTTAGACCCTGTGAATGCATGAACTCATAAACAATGATTACCTTTTTACTTATAATATCTTTACGTCGAACGTCAAAACTATCACCGGTTCGGAAAATAACCCACTCATCGAGAAGAACCGAAAATACAGTCGAATTGATAACCTCCTCCTTTTTTAACCGACTTCAAAAAAAAAAGGAGGAGGTTATCAATTCGTCTGTATTTTTTTTTTTATGTTTGTTACCTCATAACTTTGGACTGGGTGAACCGATTTTGATGATTCTTTTTTGATTTGAAAGCTGCATTCCGCGTGGTCATTTTAATTTGGTCAGTTCGAAAACGGCATCCGTGAACCTTATTTTAAATTTGTATTAAGTATGTACACGACAAATAGACGAATAACTCAATATCACGCTAACCGATTTCGATGATTCATTTTTTATTGTAAAGGACGTACTTCAAGGGTAGTTTGATGAGAGTTTGGTTAGGTTCTGATTATGGGATCCGTGACAAAGTAAGAAAACTTTCAAGAAACGAGCCTCCTTCTTAGGGCCGGCAACGCATCTGTGTTTCCTCTCGTTGTGTACATGGGCGGCCGTGATCACTTACCATAGGTGACCCGTATGTTCGTTTGCCACCAATATTATAAAAAAAACTCTTCAATTCTTAGGAGCCTATTGTGCTTATGTTCGTTGCTGTGTTGCAACATGACGCAAGCATTGTAATTACATTACTTAAGGTGTATTATGTGTGAAGCGATAGTAGCCGAGTTGGTGGTAGAAACTATCGCGGATTATTGATAAGGTTTCGTTCGTACCAAACGTTACTTATTGTAGAAACCAATTGAAACAATATCGCATACCATACCGATAGATACCATACCTAAAAATGCGCATATTTTAATATATTAAGGCGGAACGGGTTTGGGGCACTCTGGTAAAATATATTTATGTGCACTAAAAGTGGAAAAATAAAGTAAATTTTCAAAAAAAAGTATTAACCGACTTCAATATCAATCAAAAACCCATAAGGCACTAAAAAGCGAAAAATAAATAGTTTATCAAATTAACCAAATTAAATAAAACATATGAATATGTGTGCTACCTATAGATATATTAGAAGTCGGTGCCAACTGAAAATCGTATCATCTACATAGGTACAAAAAGTTTAAGTTCACTCTCGCGTCTCTGTAATACTTTTCTACTTGGAACAAATTTGAAATTTCGGTTGGCACCGATTTCCAATACATCTCTAGGTAGCACACATATTCATATGTTTTATTTAATTTGGTTAATTTGATAAACTATTTATTTTCCGCTTTTTAGTGCCTTATGGGTTTTTGATTGATATTGAAGTCGGTTAATACTTTTTTTTGAAAATTTACTTTATTTGAAGTCGGTTAAAAAACATTTTCATTGTTTTGAGTTTTCACTTCTGTCGGCAGTCCTTATTACTGCCTCGACTTTTTTTATTTCAGAGTCGGTTTCTACCCGATCTAAAGAGACATACAGATATTTAAAATAATCTGTTGTTTAAAATTTAGTGGATATTATTGTTTTGTGGATTTTTTAAGTGGCTCGTGCTTTATTTTAATATCAAAAATCAAACTTATAACGTATTCTACATCGAAAATAAATTAAGGTAAGTTGCGCTCGCCTTAGTAGTCCGGTGAAGCTGTTAAGACCTTGCTAGGTCAATAGCGTTAGTCAGTTCGAGAGAAAAAAAATCTTGAGCGACCTTTAGAAATCAAGTTATCAATTTCAAGTTTTCAACCTAAAAAATAGTATCGAGACGAGAAAAACTATATTGACGATCTTTAAAACTTCTGTGTGATCCCTAGACCATGATAAAGTAATATATATTCAGAAAAGTTTCGAACACATAAAGATACAGATGCAGATGAAACCACGGGTAGCCGCTAGTGATATAGTTAATTTGAAATCTATAATTTGATTAGTTGCTTTTTAAATTAAGAAAAACTATATTGACGATCTTTAAAACTTCTGTGTGATCCCTAGACCATGATAAAGTAATATATATTCAGAAAAGTTTCGAACACATAAAGATACAGATGCAGATGAAACCACGGGTAGCCGCTAGTGTTATAGTTAATTTGAAATCTATAATTTGATTAGTTGCTTTTTAAATTAAACTAGCGGGCCCGGCGGACGTTGTTCCGCCCTGTTAATAAAAAAAAGGATTGTGTGGTTTTATGAAACCACAGTAAAAGTGAAACTTTTTTTCACACTATAGACATTTAACTAATAATAGTCTATACACTACACGGTCAGCTGCTACGAACTATAGGTGCCACCATATTGGCCCTGGCTGCTCTGACGAGCGCCTTTCACTTTATCCCTACTCCGCGGCCGACTATCACGCGACATGCAACACACAGACGAAAAATTTTGAGACGATGTAATAAAAGTTTCACTTTAAAACCATGATAAATTTTATACCTAAACCTTCCTCGTGAATCACTTTATCTACTGGTGACAATCGCATTAAAACCCGTTCCGTGGTTTTTAAGTTTATCACGAACAGACAGACAGACAGACACAGACAGACGTGACAGAGGACTTTCTTTTATAATATATAGTGATACAAATATTATTACAAGGTATCAAAATTAGCTTTACCCGTCGCAATGGTGTGTCTCAAACGAACAAAGCAATACTTGCATAACGTTCAAATGTTTGTTGGGTACATAGCGTTAATTCCACACAGTAAGTTATTTCTAACTAAGCATAAATTAGCATGTCTCGGTCAAATTTGCTACCTAATGTTTGTTTTTTATTGAAATGCGACTTTAAATGTTTGATATGATTTTGTTTCTTCGTACTACGATTACATCACTCGTTACTACTCGGTAATTTATTTATTTATAATTAGGTATTACATATAATTCGGTAGGTGGTAGAGCCACGCTGAAACTGTTACTGGTTTCAGCATGAATGGGTCGTCTCGTCCGGGGTTGTACCATCCTCTCATAGAAAATCGACGTGAAGTAACAGTGCGTTTCGTTCGGTCGATGAGAATGCCGGAGACCCACCTCCCCTCCCCTCTCCTCACCCCTTCCCCCAAACACAGGATGGCAACATATTTGCAACTCCCCTGGTGTTGTTAGTGTCTATAGACAGTGGTGATCACTTAACATCAGGTGACCGACCTGTTCGTTTGCCTCCTATGACATAAAAAAAATGATGTGTCCGCGACTTCGTCCGCATAGAACTTAATACAAAAAAACAGTCGTTCATTTACTGTGTCTTAGATATCATTACATAGTATAAAACAAAGTCCCCTACCGCGTCTGTCTGTCTGTCTGTTCGCGATAAACTCAAAAACTACTGAACGGATCTTTATGCGGTTTTCGCCAGTGGATAAAGTGATTCATGAGGAACGTTTTGGTATATAATTTGTCAAGGATTTTTTTTTATAATCTGGGCGGGACTACGTCTGCCGGGGCTGCTAGTTATTTATAAATTATACAAAATAGTGTTTCTGTGAGAGATCGAGTTGCATTTACCTACCTACTCTTTTCTCGTTCTTAACTCAAGCCTTCATTCAAATTACAATAACTTTTGATAGAGTGAACTGATTTTAATGAAAGAAAGACTAAATGTTACTCGAAGATATGATTTATGATTTTCTTGGTGAGGTTATATCGTGAACGCACTGCTTTAGTAGTGATGCGTGTTTATACAAACAGACAGAGAGACATTTCTAAAAATGATTTAAATGTATTTTATTACTTATTCCAAGGCACCTGCAACATTTTTTTTCACAAAAATCTAATAAGTACAGACACATTTACATTCCTATTATATGTGTAGATTGTACATCGGTAACTTATTTACAATTGTGGATGATGCAACAGTCAACTGTCCGATGAATAATATAAAAACAATAATAAGGAAGGAGCACATTAGACTGATTTACAATGCTTTATTGATACAACTTACACTATTCATAATAACGAAATATTAAACTATGTAACGATAAATATTTATAAAAGAAAATAAAATTAAAACAAGTATAAATGAATAAGTGAAAATTAATTCATCTATAAAAATTAAAATTAACTTACGCAAAAGAAAACAAGATTGCAAATAAAATCAAGAATATTGAGTAAGTATAATATACTGAATGTTGTTTAAATAGTCATGGATATAAAATTAAAATGTGTTTAATTTTCCTTTTGAATTTAAAAGCTCGATAGTCAAATATGTCTAACTAGCTGACCCGTGCAACTTCGTTTGCAGCAAATCGGTTATTACCGGTTTCAATTGTATTTTAAACGCATTTAAAAAAAACCTAATCACCAATTGCAGCTATACCTACCGTTTCCAATTGTGAATCCAAACTACCCAGAGACTCACCCAAACATACCCTGTTGGTATGTGAGAACTCTTTTAAAATACGCCGAGAACCCGTTCGCTGCATCACCTACCGGGTCCATTTAAGATAAAATATAACCTACATATATTGGCGATAAATGTCTTCCCGATACCCTTTGAGTTACTCCTGCGCCACTCATCTCCGTACCCATTCACAATTAGCGTAGATCCAGCGGCAGCGTCAGAACAATAATTTTACAGGCTTATAGTTTATATGTCGCATTATCTTCTGACTAACTTCATCAATTAACATTTTCTACATTAAATTTTTATTTTGATTTAGTTGTTTAATCCATAAAAAATTGTAAAGTATACGTAAAATCTGCATCCACACTTAATCTTTTCAAATTTATTTTACTTTTGACATATAAACCATCTTTTTACTTGAGATATTAAACTTAGATATATGGTGTCGTAGACTTTTTCGTAAAAGTAATGAATATTTTTGCTATAGATTTTATTTTTTTATTCCAAACTCTTCAAGCAGCGCTCGCTATATTATAGATTTTATTGCCGAGATCAGTCACATTTCTTGAAATTAATTATTGAAAATATATATATTTACCATATTTAAAAAATATATTGCTATAGCACAAAGAAAACTTTACCAAAATCCGTCAATAATTTCATTAACCACAAATTTTTGACTTTTATCCGTTATCTTTGAGAACCCCTTGTGTTTTATTGGACAAAAAGTATCCTAGATGTTACTTTATAATATAAGTTATCACTGTGTCAAGATTGGTTCAGTATTTCGGAGTGATACGTGTATACAGAAACAGACAGATAGACAAAAATTCTAAATTAATTATTTTTGGCTTCTATAACGAAAACAAAGTCTACCCCGATTATAATTTTCAAAAAATATTTAATTTACAGATTTGGTCTTGTTACAGTAAGCTGAAGAGTTTGTTTGCTTGAACGCTCTTATCTCAGAAATTACTGCTCCGATTTGAAGAGTGTTAGATAGATCATTTATCGAGGTAGGCTATATACTATATAGCATCAATGTAAGACCAATGGGGGTGGAGCATCAATGAAGAATGTTCCAAAATAGACATTTTTCTCGGGTTCGGGGGCCAAATGTAACTATTACACGCAGACGAAGTCGAGGGCAGAAGCTAGTATGTTATATCAATGTATAAATTACTACCTTACAAAGTTTCGTGAAAATCTGTCTAGTAGTTTTTACGTAAATTTCTTCTCTTTTATGTTTTCTTAAAAGTAAAATAAACAGACATACAAATGTGATATATATGTAAAACATGGCCTAAATGTTATACCGGCGTATAAGCCACTACCATACCAAATTTCGTCAAAATCCGTCTCGTAGTTTTTGCGTGAATCCTGTACAAACGACAGACAGACAGACAGACAGACCGACAGACAGACAAAAATTTTAAAAACTATAGAAATGTGTTCTGTCTTTGATTGTAAACCCTCCCAGAGTATTTTTTCTTTAAAATATTTAATGTACAGATTTCGTCCCGTTAGCCTTTTATTATATGTATAGATGAGATATGCTAGAATGCGAGCCCATTGAACAAAGTATCGTAAGTACAATTGGACTGAAGTAAGATGTATTTCTTATAAGTTTTAAGACTAAATCTTTTATAAATATTAGATCATGTTGATTTCTTCGCGCATGTAATGGTATAATATTAAATTTAGTTAATAATTTATCTCATTTATTACAAATGCAGTTGTACGTTTACAATTATTTGGTGAGTGTTTTTTTTTTTCGTTGAGCATTGAGCATGTTCGGACACCACGTCGTTGGACATAGGTTCGAATCTTTACAACTTAGTTGAAGCTTTCCTTGAAGGAAAACATTATTATGAAGCCATAGCATGGTGGTAGGGTTTTTTCTAATTCCGCCTGGCTAGCTACCACCCTCTAGTTGGAAATCTGTCGCCAAGTATCTGTTGGTGTGTTCCGGCAGCTGTACTTGAGAGCCAACCCTCTCTAGGTTTAGCGTGTTTACCATCATTACCGCATCGCCATTTAACATCTGATGAGATTCTAGTCAAAGGCTAAAACCTATAAGAGTATTAAAAAAAACATCGTGCTGAAATTATAGCATGATAGTGAAGGTATTCTCTAAAACTAGCCAAGCTTCTTTTTTTTTCAATTTTGTTTATTTCGCACAGAGATGTTTTGGAATTAGCAATGTAAAGAGAGATGGGGGTGAGACGCAATTTGATACGAATCACTTCTCTTTCTCTTGACCATGTTACATGAGCATTCTATAAAAGTCACCAAAATTTGTCATTCATGATTTCTTTTTATATCATAGGAGGCAAACGAACAGGCGGGTCACCTGATGTTAAGTGATCACCGCCGTCCATAGACACTTGCAACACCAGGGGAGTCGCTAATGCGTTGCCAGCCTGTGTTTGGGGGAGGGGTCGAGTAGAGGGGATCGAGGTGGGCAAATACATTTCAATCATTTTTAGAAATGTCTGTCTGTCTGTTTGTTTATTTGAACACGCATCACTGCTAAAATACTGCGTTCACAATAAAACTTTTTTTTTATAACATAGGAGGCAAACGAACAGGCTGGTCACCTGTTGTTAAGTGATCCCCACCGTCCATAGACACTTGCAACACCAGAAGAGTCGCAAGTGCGTTGCCACCCTGTGTTTGGGGAAGGTGAGGGGAAGGTGAGGGGGGGGAAAGAGGGGGGAGGGGAGGTGGGTTATCCGACGCTCTCACTGACTGAACGAAACGCAACAATGCAAGCACTGTTACTTCACATCGGTTTGCTGTGAGAAGGTGGTACAACCCCGGGCGAACCGACCCATTCATACTGAAACAGGTAATAGCTTCAGCGTGGCTCTACCACCTCATAAATCAGGTTAAATTTAGATACAAGTCAGAGAGTCGTGGTAACTACGTGGTTATCCCAGTAAGCCCAGCCCAGTGGTAGTTACTTTAAGTTGAGAACCTGTCACCAAAGCACTTATAATTGAAGTTCAGTCCCGCTCTAGGTTCAGTGTATTACTATCTTAGACTACATTAGGAAATGTCCTTTCATAATCACTATACTTTTATAGCGAAGATTTTCTTTCCAATAAATCTTGTGTCATGCAACTATCGAGCGGTCATAGCTTTTAGATGTCATGGAACTGATCTTAAACGTGTGTCCAATATTGAGGAAAGTGAATGAACTATGCGATGGGTGACATTGACACCTTTTCATCAAAGGAATGGATTTAACGGGCGTTTGAGTTCCCCATGAATGTGATATGGTCGATTGACGTATTCTGTATATTTCTGATTTATTTTATCTTTGAAGAGTTCATTTGATTGTATTGGGTTAAAGTGTAGCGTTCTCATAGGAAACCATACAGCTAACCTGAACTGACTTGAGCTGAACTAAGTTGAAACATTTCATGTGTCGAGCTCTATTGAACTTGCCCCATGTTGGTCTTTTCCCCAACGTCGTGTAAATTAACAAAAGATTTGACAAGTAAATAGCAGAGTTGATCAGGAACTGTTCATTCCATGTTTCAGGCTCAGTAAGACCAGTAATAGTTTTTTCAGTGTAATTCTTTAGTACATTATCTTAATGTATCCTCCAAGATATCTTAACTCTGCCCTCCCAATACATTCTTGTTAATCTAATTTATGTTTACAAAGAATTAGACAAGCTGGATTTAGTATGTAAGTACACTAAGAGCAATAATAGTTTTTAGATAATAGTGTTAGGTTTTACAACAAAATCCCAGAGAACATTACCAATTCAAGCACCATTTCAAGCGGGATTTGGTGTCAAAAGGCTATCTGTAGGGTGCATCATATGTGAACGATAGTGATGTCTGGAATTAACACCATTCTTTGTAAACCCACAAAAATGATTATAACTTTAATATATTATAAAAATATGTATGTTAAAAGGATAAACCCGATCGAGTTTCTTACTGTTTATTCTCGATGACTGGATTATTTGTCCAAATCAGTGGTAGATTTGCGCCGTCTGAGGGCCTAAATTGAATGAAGATTTTTTTTTTTTGCTAAAATAACACTTAATAAAATTGTGGTCAAATGTATATGAATAACTCCAAGGTGGCAACTAGCCAGGTGAACCTTAGAAAAAACCCTACCACAATTAGTGTACCTTCCCAAGACTTGAATAAAATATATTTCATTTTGTCTTATTGTTTCTCGTCAAAGTATATAATACTAGTGGGTCTGGCAGACGTTGTTGTCAAATTATATATCTAAACCTTCCTCATGAATCACTTTATCTACTGATGAAAACCGCATGAAAATCCGTTAAGTAGTTCTCGAGTTTATCACGAACATACAGACAGACGCGGCAGAGGACTTTGTTTTATAATTTGTAGTGATTTGATTTCTACACTATAGCTGAACTTGACTAAACTGAACTGATCTAAGAACAACATCGCAGTAAGTTATTTCTTAGCCTCATTTAGCCAGTTTGAAAAAAATATAAAGAGAGATAATAATCGAGTTAGAATAGTACCGCAGAGTATGTGAACAACCTTTAACAATATAATATCATTTGGGCGAACTAAATTTAGCACAATACAAACCCGGTCTCGGAAATTCGGAAATATGGTTATACGAGTAGTTATTCGGATAGAGGAATCGCAGGCAATATAAAATATTAAGGTGAATTGGAAATGGTCTATATTTTCATTCACAGAGTGTTGCCATAATAATCTCTTTAATATTTTGAATAGCATTTATTTTTACCGTTCTTCTAATATTTTTTAAATCTTTGAGGCACAGTTAAACGGCATCGGATTTTTTTTTCTTAAATGTTTTTAGCCTATGCCGAACGAAAGATTAGAACGATACCCAAGTCATAAAAAGCCAACTAGGTGAATAACAGACATCTTAATATATGCACACACTATCTTTATATACATAATTCTTCTGTCGGTGAGTATGTGATTAAACTCCTAAACGACTGGACAGATTTTGATGAATTTTTGTGTTTCTTCAGGTGGATTCAAGATTGGTTTATATTCACAATTGGACACGGTATATGACACTGAGGTCGACTTTTAGCATTGTTTTATTAGCAAGGCAGGACAACGTCTGCCGGGACCGCTAGTCTTATATAAGAATCTATCGTTTTGCGCACAGCATTCAAAATCTACTCCATAGAGTACGATCATTTTTTTTTAAGTTTTGCATCTTAGACACTTAGTCCTTATAAAAAATTACAATCTTCATAATTTGATTTTAATCTTCGTGATTTTACAAACACTAGGCTTTCTGCAATGTGTGTTCTTGCCTTCCTGCCGCGAAGAAGTGGGACAAGCTTTGTGGTGCTCATGTTTTTTCCTTTCTACATACGATACATTGTTCAGATAATAAACGACGCAGACGAAGTCGCGAATATCAGCTAGTAATTTATAAATATATTGTTTAATTTGGTCGAAATAAAACGATAAGTGTGAAGTAAGTTAGAAAAAATCATTCCATCTGCTATCTCGGCGTGCGATGCATAAATCTTTTAACGTTGTACTAACGTAATGTACGGTGTCATCTATACTAATATTATATAGGCGAAGAGTTTGTTTCCTCGAATGCACTGATCTCAGGAATTACTAGTCCGATTTGAAATATTCTTTCAGTGTGAGATAGCTTATTTATGAAGGCAGGCTTATAGGCTTATATATCATCACGTTAAGACCAATAGGTGCCGCGCACCAATGAAGATTGTTTCAAAATCTGGGTTAACGTATATATTATTTAAAAATATTTTCACCTTCTACGTAAACGAAATCGCGAGTTAAAGTTAGCGTTAGTCCAAAGTAACTATTCCATGTGAACAAATTCGCGGGCAGAAGCTAGTCATTTATATAGACACAGTAATCCTAGTAAGAAATAATTGTGACCTCTGATGTCGGAATCGACGACCATACATAATATTAATATGTAGTAATTCCTTTTTCCCACGCATATATGACACGTCTATTGTTTAATTGTAACAAGAATTTATCAAGATATTTCGAGAGAATTCTAGAATGGTTCCCGCATATTTTCATTAACGAGTTTGAAGCAGCGGGCGGTTAGTACATACATACTATATCGGATTAGGATTTTTTTTTATTTCTTACCTCAGTACGGACAATAGATGAACAGGAAAGAAGCAAACCGCAAACATGATGACCACAGCGACTAGCATTTTCGCCGCCTTTCGACGAGAACGGAGCTGGGCTGAAAAATCATATATATAATATCGACTTTTATTAGGACACAAAAAGAAGAGAAAAAGAAGAAAGGGAGGAAAAAAAGAAAAAAAAAAAAAAAAAAAAAAAAAAAAAAAAAAAAAAAAAAAAAAAAAAAAAAAAAAAAAAAAAAAAAAAAGAAAAAAAAAAGAAAAGGAAAAAAAAAAAAAAAAAAAAAAAAAAAAAAAAAAAAAAAAAAAAAAAAAAAAAAAAAAAAAAAAAAAAAAAAAAAAAAAAAAAAAGAAAAAAAAAAAAGGAGGGGGGGGAAAGAAAAAAAAAAAAAAAAAAAAAAAAAAAAAAATTTTTTTTTTTTTTTTTTTTTTTTTTAAAAAAAAAAAAAATCCTAATATATATACATGTATATATATATATATATATATATATATTGTATTTTTTTATTGTAGAGCTAATCTTATATTAATCCATCTTTTATTATTCACATATAAAAACCCAAGACGCACAGTCTCGAATAAAGTAGCGCTCAAAACCAGCCGCAAAAATTCCCCAATATACATACGTGGTTATAGTTATGCGATATAGTTATGATTTTGCAAATTCAACCTTACCTGAATGATTTAAAGTTGTTTTTCAAGGACGCAAGCGACGCGAGACTATTTGAGATTACTGCACAATCCAAGATTATGCAGTCTTTTTTGTGTGCCGGCTGTGAGGCGCTAAGTGTGCATTTTGGGTTTTTGTATATCAATGTTGTCGATTGATTGATTATGCTATTTGTCGCTGCGAGGTACAATTTATGTGTAAAAGAGCAGCAGACAAAAATTTGTTAATCTTTAGCACAATATAATATACTATTTGGAGTACTTTCACGCTGTGTGTGTAATCTTTATATATAAAAATCCTTTTAGGGGTAGAGCACGCGAAATATTATTGTTTAGATAAAGGGTGGCTCCCCGGGACCCCCCCAAAAAAAAAAAAAATTTTTTGGGCCCCCCCCCTCCCCCCCTCCCCTCCCCCCCCCCCCCCCCAGACGCAAAAAAAAAAAATGTGTCATGCTGTTTGTCCACGGTGAAGTCCGAAACTACTCAACCTATCTTCATAAAAATTGGCGTTTAATTATAATTTGCTTCCACTTGAGAGATAGGATAATTTATATTTCGATTAATGTCATCAATATTTTCTAATTACAAATGAAATAATTGTCAATGCTGATTATTGCTATTATAAGTTACATTAGTCTTCAACAGATGGCGCTTTAAATTAATTTCTTAGCAAAAGACTGCAGGACCGACTGCTATAGATATCTCATAGATGGTGCCACGTTTTAATATTTGAAAATAGTTTATCATAATTTTAATGTATGTATGTATATATGTAATAACCGAACTACAGCAACGCGGGGCCAGGTCAGTTAGTAACTAAATATGTTTTCTTGTTTCGTAACCTTGCATTACTCGAGATTTAATATATTATAAGCATATTCAGTTGTTTGTTAGTTAATATGCGAGAAAAAAAAAGAAGAAAATGTTATAAGAATTTAAAGTACGTTTATCAATTGCTCGCTTCATACAGTTATAAATAATTCAATGAGTAATCTACAGGAATTTCATTTCGCTTTCCGAAGTTCGTTCACCACACTCCAGACTAGTTGTGTTCAGTTATAATCGGGATTTTTTTCCAGTCGATATCGTTTGAACGCGACTCGTGAGTGTTAGTGCGCACTGCTATACGACGAGCTATGATTTTTGCATCGCAATCGCAACAAAAAAAAACGTGTAGTTTTGTGAAACCGCGATGCAAGTGACACTTTTTTCAGATAGTAGGAATTTAAAGGAAAATTTTCAGGACATTATTCAATTTAAGGTATTAAAATCGCGTTTTCATTCTTAACTTAATAATTGGAAAATGGGTAATCAATAGTAGACAAGATATCCAACTTACACATACATTTATATAGATTATTTATATAATATACATTTCAATTAACGTATTAGAGCACGGAATATGTAATAAATACAAATCATTTCGAAGTGTGTAGGTGGTAGAGCCACGCTGAAGCTATTACTGGTTTCAGCATAAATGGGTCGGCTCGCCCGGGGTAGCACCACCCTCTCACAGAAAACCGACGTGAAGTAACAGTGCTTGCACTATTGCGTTTCGTTCGGTCAGTGAGAGCGCCGGAGGCCCACCTCCCTTTACTCTCCTCTCCCCATTCCCCTCCTTTCCTTCCCCCCAAACAGAGGTTGGCAACGCACTTGCGACTCCCCTGATGTCGCTCGTGTCTAAGGACGGGGGTGATCACTTAACATCAGCTGACACGCCTGTTCGTTTGCCTCCAATGATATTAAAAAAAAAACAAATATCGGCCTTGGATCAAGTTGAAAATCTGTGGCCAAGCATCTGTTGGTATGTTTCGGCAACTGCACTTGAGAGCCAGTCTCCTAGATCTAGCGTGTTTAGACCACATCATTATTTGACATCAGATGAACTCATTGTCACCGCTAAAATCAATAAAGTATAAAAAAAAAACGAGGCAGTCATAAGAACTGCCGAAAGAAGTGAAAACTCAAAATAATTGAATAACTTTGTTCTCTTTTGAATCTTTAAATCAAGTAAAGTCTGAATTATTTCAATTTTATGATTTGTAAATTGAAATTATTAATATTCCAAGCAACAGTTATACAGGTTTTTATATAGTTTACTAGCGGGCCCGGCAGACGTAGTCCCGCCCTGATTATAAAAAAAAATCCTGGACAAATTATATACCAAAACGTTCCTCGTGAATCACTTTATCCACTGGTGAAAACCGCATAAAGACCCGTTCAGTAGTTTTTGAGTTTATCGCGAACAGACAGACAGACACACGCAGTAGGGGACTTTGTTTTATAGTATGTAATGATTAATTAATGAAAGACACGAGGGGCTGCACAAGTTAAAAAAGTATCAGATTAACTGTCTCCAATATTACGGCGATTTTTATACGCAGTTTATTCGCAAAGAATTTACGAACAAAAAATCGTACGTCGTATATTTGCAGTGCGCGCTAACTCCTAATTCTATAAATGCAACAGTCGATTGATTTACGGTAACCCTCGCAATTCACGTAATATTGTTATTATAATATTTATGACGGCTTTTATTGTCCAGTATCGAGCGTTTACATATTTCCCATGGACGTCATCAGCTAATAAATTCACTCGGTACTTTAATTAATCGTCCACCGACATGATGTATCACTTTGTTTGCATTCAGAACTAAATACTGGATGAGCCGGCGCGGTAATGTATTACTAGACAACGGTCAGAATAAATCTTATATATAAATAACATTGAATTCTGTTGTCAGTCCGACATCCTACTTACGTATTTCGGTTACGTGAGTGATAACAGCGTCGAGTAAATACAATTTTTTTGAAAAGGAAACTTGTTTAGGCGCATTGCGCGCTATTTTTGGTAGGACATAAAATTATAATTTCGCGTCATTCATATTATAGTAAGCGTGCCCGACCGTATTACGCTTGGGCGACATTTAAGACCCTGATCTCAAAATGGCGAATCATTAATTGAAATATCTAGCCGATTTTTTTAAATAGTTTTATCGTTACATAGTATAAAACAAAGTCCTCTACTGCATCTGTCTGTCTGTCTGTTCGCGATAAACTCAAAAATTACTGAACGGAACTTCATGCGGGTTTCACCAGTGCATAAAGTGATTCATGAGGAACATTTTGGTATATAATTTCTCAAGGATTGTTTTATAATCAGGGCGGGACAACGTCTGCCGGGCCCGCTAGTATTACATAATTCGTTATTGTTCAAGTTTTCCAAATTTTGTAGTAAAGATGGTATTTTTTTTAAACACATGCCGCCTACAGTCTGCAGACCAGTGCATCACAAGGTCTACACTCGTTTGTAGGAAGCTTAAAATATATTGAACTTGACTGAAACCCTAAACTAGACAGTACCAGTAACTTGGAAGCAGTTGAAGTAGGCGCACGATGACTTGTCAACGAAAAATGCCAAAATGCCACTGATATTATGAATCAAATAATACAAGCTTATGAATAAAAATCAACAATCTATACATCGTATGACAATGCCAAATAACCTTAGATTATGTACAAGGCATGTAAACAAAAATGTACTCTATGGGCTTTTAAAAAAATGGTAATATGGACGACAGTTTTTTTTTTAATTTCACAAAGGCATAGGTATCATTATTAAATCTTTTGTAAACGTATTTCTAAGAACACATCATCATCACCTTCTTACCCTTATCCCACCTAAGTAGTATCGGCATAACATACTTTCCTTTTCCACTCTCCCCTAACAGATGTCATCTCAGTATTCACACCTTTTACACATGTATCATTTTTCACACATTCCATCCATACATTTTTCGGTCTTCCTCTACTCTTATAATCATATTTCTAAGAACACATATTTATTCTAATTATTTTCAACACGTTAATTGGATAATGTGCATTTGTAACAAACAAAAAAAACATGAAGACACAAAAACAATTGTAAAAATGCAAAGGCGGTGATGAAAATCCTCTATTGAATGTTTGGTAAACATTCCATATTTATTACCTACCTACGTGAGATTTTTTAATTGTTGTATGTCTCATCGGCTACGTATATGAGGTGTTTATTGCGAATTATGCGATTTTCAATGCGTTCTCCCAGAAATATTTAAACAGATATATTTCAATGTTTATTCAGACGAAATATTTGGCATTCGCTATGTGTGGGTAGTTTTACAAGCTTTTCTTTCGCTTGCAATATATGTTAGTTATCATATATTGTAAGCTAAATAGAACCAGTGCCTTAAGCCCTACTACTTTGAAATTTTCCGTGTCTGTTCAGTCCTGATGACAAAATATATGAAAATGAAATTAAAACAAAATGACGAATTTCAAGATGGCTGCCATATATACTGAAAAAATCCAATTTATAAAAATATATTTTTGATATTAACTCAAGTTCCCTAGTATACTAGTAGAATATAAATTGAATAATATGAAATATGTACCATGACGTTCAATATTGTAGCCAAAATATGTGCAAGCGTTTTTCTCTGTTAAATTAATAACAAATACAGGTTGCTAGGAAAGACTTTGAGGTCCATGGACCACAACATACATTTTTTTAACTTAGGTTATATGTGATTTAAAATAGTCTTCGCTCACATATCTACTGTCTATTGTCATTAAAAAGCCTCTTCTAATATCTTCAAAACTCCCAACAATTCATGATAAGTTTTGAATTGAGATACACATATTAGACAGAATTTTAATTGTTAGTAAGTAGACACATAGAAAAAAATATTGTTAATTCTTTACTCACTTTGTTCAGCCGGTGCCAGTTTCATAGTCTCCGCTTGTCCGGGTATCTTCTCAGAGCGCCACAAAACCCTGGCGATCTGATGATACGCGACTGTCATCAGGAGAAGAGGAATCCTATAAAACAATTATAATATATTAGCTGACCCGGCCACGCGTTGCTGTGGCATAGTTATTACATGTTAAGTTATTCAAAATTAAAACGTGGCGCCATCTATGATATATCTATAACAATTGGTCCTACAGTTTTCTGTCAACAAACTAATTTAAAGCGCCATCTGTTAGCGACTGATGAAAATTACAATTAATAACATTGACAATCATTTCATTTGTAATTAACAAATATTGAGGGCATTAATAACAATATAAATTATCCTATCTCTGAAGTTTGACCAAATGACTATATATTATTGAACAAAGTCCTCTGCCACGTCTGTCTATCTGTCTCTTCACGATAATCTCAAAAACTACTAAACGGATTTTTATATGGTTTTCACCAGTACATAAAGTGATTCATGAGGAAAGTTTAGGTATAATTTGTCAAGTCTTTTATTATAAACGAGAAAACGTCCGCCGGGCCAACTAGTTATACATGACACTGAGTTTTATATAGAAAATAGAAATTGTACTGGTATTATCTGCGATTGTGTAGATCACATAAATATCAATTACAGAAAATTATTATAAAACACAATCACTTTTCGCGTCCATCTGTGTGTTCGCTAAATTCTTCTAAACTACGCAACGAATTTCGATACGGTTTCCACTATCATTTAAAGATTTCTTTCTTGAAGGTCTATACGTATAACATGTATATGTCATATTTGCAGAAAACATAGAACAAATGATATCATTACATAGTATAAAACAAAGTCCCCTACCGCGTCTGTCTGTCTGTCTGTTCGCGATAAACTCAAAAACTACCGAACGGATTTTCATGCGGTTTTCACCGGTGGATAGAGTGATTAATGAGGAACGTTTTAGTATATAATTTTCCAAGGATTTCTTCATAATGAGGGCGGGACAACGTCTGCCGGGTCCGCTAGTATTTTATACAGCGTTTGATCATAATATCTTCTGACGTCGAACGACTATGTGGTCCAAGATGGTAAACAAGCTAAACTTCAAGGAAGGAATGGATCTCAAGTGCTGCTGCCGGAAGACACTAAAAACCTACCACCATGCATATATTATATACTAGCTGTGCCCGCGACTCGCGCGCGGAACCTAACCTAACCCAAACTAATAAAATCGTGAGAAACGTGACCAATAAAATCATCTGAATGTATTACGTCCATTTACTTATCTACTTTTATCTCATACTTAAGTCGCGTCGCCATTAAAATTACAATAACTGTTGATAGAGTGCACCGACTTTAATGAAACCAAGACTAAATGTTACTCGAGGATATGCTTTTTGAGTTTCTATCATGAAGACAATACTTTAGCAGTGATACGTGTTCATACAAACAGACAGACATTTCTAAAAATTAATAAAATATATTTTATCACTTATTCCAAGACACCTGCAACAATTTTGTTCACAATAATCTAAAAAGTACAGAGACGTCAGATTTACATTCTCATTATATGTATATAGATTGTAATGAAGTTGTAAAATATGTTTCAGTGACTTTACATTTTTTTTTCCTATATATATATATATATATATATAAGAGATTCCCACCTATATATTGACTCATCACGATATCTCTGGAACCATAAGGCGTAGCGACTTGAAATATGGTAGGAATATTCCTTTCGCCGAGTAGAGGTCAGCTAAGAACGGATTTTACGAAATTCCACCCACAAGGGGGTTTGCGGGGGGTAATCAGGGCGGGACAACGTCAGCCGGGCCCGCTAGTGCTATATAAATCTAATGAGATACCTCAAAATAATCAACTATGGAATTGTTTAACATAAAATAATCTTAAGGTTAACTCATTAAAACCATTTTTATCTTTGACATGCTGTCAAAAAATAATAGGTCGGTTATTTGCGACGCCATTTTGCCGAATATTATACTAATTATTATACAATTAAATACTTTAGTTATTTTATTTTAAAACTTACAGCTTAATAAAAAAAATACATTACATATTTAAAACACGATCGAAGGCCATTTACAACCTTCCGCATCTAGCTATAAGAAAAATATATACACAAAGAAAGAGCTTAAGAATTTAAAGAATACTGGAATTTAGAAGGCATTTCAGCTTCTGTAAGCTTGTGTTGAATGATCTACATTCAGATCAGTAACCAATTTATTTATAATGTTTCCTACTCTAATTAGCTAAGAATTTTGCCCGTACGTCGCCTTAGCAACTGTGTTATAAAGTATGTTAAGGTTTCTACTAGGTACAGCTGGTACGCGTAAGTTAATCTTACCCAGTAATTTCGAACAGTTAAGTATACCACTGAGTATGCAAAAAAGATATACTATATCTGCTATTTTTCTTCGCTCATCAAATGTAATAAGCATTTTATGTAGATAAAAACTGCGCTGTTATAGCATATCATTTCAATGAATATCCCAAATGATATTATTAAAATTACGCACAACAAAGAATAACTATTTATGTGAACTTACGAAGTTTAATTGACTGTGATGAAGTGTAAAAGGAACAGAGGTATGTAAGATACTATACTTACTTTTTGTACAATTTTTTGGTATTTATCAAAGTCATGGGTATTAAAAAGGTTCACAGTTGTATTTATAGTGTAGTTTTAACGCTAGCAAAAAAATAATTCAACCCGTAGAGTATGGACCATACAGAAATCCCTTTTTTAATTTCGCTGTCAACCCCCATCACGTGAAGGATGGGTTACAACCATTTTGCTAAAACCCACATTTAACACTGCTACTGGCATATATTTTTAGGTACAAAATAATAATCTGTAGAGGTAACAAAATAGCTTTTCCCTCTTCAGCGTCGACAAAATAAACTTAATTATGATGAATGAAAGGTATTTTAACAATCAATTTATAAAAATGACAGCACTGTTTTTCTATAAAAAAATATATTGCTAGATAGTTCCACGGGAACCTTAGTGAGCGAGTTCGACTCGTATTTCCCCCATTTTTTTTTTAAACCAAAGCATAATCGTATACGCACGTATATATGAAAACGACTTTGAGGATGTGCCAGACTAAATCGCTGTTGGATGACCAGGTCGCGATGCATTGCACCAAGTATTCCAGCTCGAAGCGAAGCGGCACTGGCTTATCTGTTTTCAGTACCACCAAATCAGGAGAATCTGTTGATATAAGATTTTGTTATAAAAAAAGTCGAAGCATACATAAGGATTGCCGACAGAAGTGAAAACTCAATACAATAGAACAACTGAATTATTAAATAAATTATACAGTGATTTATTTCAATTTCTAAATTGAAATATTATATATAATACTAACGGGCCCGGTGGCCGTTGTCCCGCCCTGATAATAAAAAAAAACCTTGACAAATTATATACCTAAACCTTCCTTATGAATCACTTTCTCTACTTGTGAAAACCGCATGAAAATCCGATCAGTAGCTTTTGAGTTTATCGCAAACAGACAGACAGACAGACGCTGTAGGGGACTTTGTATGTACTATGTTGTATGTTGTGTGTACTATGTAATGATGCCAGCTTTCATGAATATCGGTTGAGTAGTTGCGGAGTTCATCGTCTACAAACATCATGACACTGTTTTCATATATTTAAATGGATTTAACACAGATGAAATCGCGGGTGCTTGCTAGTGTAGGTACCTATATATAAGCAACCATAGGCATGAGACTTGAACAAAGGCTTCTAAAATAATTGAATGCACAATAATTTCCACGCCATTGCTGAAAAAATCTCAAATATTCTGTTTATAACCTCTCGAGTTTCTCAACTGAAACTCAAAGCTCCCTCGAGAGATGAATCAATTATATTTGTATTAGTTTGGGGTTTATAACGATACAGTAAATATTAATTTGTCCTTATTTATACATTTCAAAGCATGCGTAAAATTATATAGACATCAGGCTTTGTATTAACTTAGTTGAAATACAATTTTGATTTATTTGGTGAAATATAGGAATATTTTACGTTTTGTTTATTCTATACTAACTTATACCTGTTACTTGGTTCTTCTTGTACAACATTTTGAATATGTTCCGTTTTGTTCGTACTATGATTAGGGACAAGAGCACTATTATATTACACTAGCTATGCCCGCGACTTCTTCCGCATGTAACATGATGTGCAAAACAGTGACTAATAAAGTTATCTGAATGTATTAAGTCTAAGTAATATCTACTATTCTCTAGTACTTAAAGTTAAAGTTACAATAACTTTTGATAGACCGAACCGATTTTAATGAAACAAAGACTAAGTCTTACTCGAAGATATGTTTTATAATTTTCTTATAAAGGTTTTACTTATGAAAGCAGTACTTTAGCAGTGATGCGTGTTCAAAAAAACAGACAATTTTTTACGAAAAATTTAAATATTACATACTCCTTAGGTTTACATTCTTATTATATCCTATTGATCTATACCTGCTACATGGTTCTCTTATCCTAACAGCAGTCATTGTCAATATTTTCTGCCGCTCTGAATATAGCCGTTTTTTGGTGAGACGAAATCTTTTCTTCACCGGAATTCCTCTGCCGTGGGTAAGCAGAGACTCTGGTAATTTGATTTCGTTTTCCAGTGTTGTTTTATCACCTTTTGGATGGTTTCTTATATACATGCCTTATATGTATGCCTTTCTTTGTCTTGGTCTCTACTTTATCTCATCTGTCTCTATTCTGTTATTCGCACAACTTCATTTCTTTTTCTTTTTATTTTACGTTTTTTTTTGTTCAGGTTTGCGTGACATATTGTTAACATTAAAGAAAATAAATTTAAAATATTTTAATTTCAGAAAATTAAAATTGCCATTTATTTATCTTTAAGTTGCCTCGATGTTATCTAGTCTAGATCTATACATATAATAAAAATATGAAGTGTCTGTATGTAATATCAAAATATATTTTTCTACTGATTGGGTATGAAAGTATAGACGCTAAGGATAATAAAAATGTTTTCAAAATTTTAAAAAGTTTTGTCTGTCTGTCTGACATCATAACAAGTAATTTAGTCTATTTTAATTTAGATCAACTGTTAACCGTTACATTTATTCTTGGAGTTCAGTACAACGAACATTTTATGCACATGCGTACAGTGAACAACATATTTTTGTTAAATTTTAGGCGGACAAAGTCGCGAGTAAGTTCTAGTCTAAAATAGAATAACTTAAATGACATCCTATATGGTCAGCTATCTGCCAATGAAAGTCTCGTGAAAATTGGTCAAACCGTTTTGGAGATAGCCCTGGAAACGAAATCACGGTTAACAGCTAGTCTAAATTAGAGGAGCCTAAGAAACCCGCTAAAAATAGACCAAATTACTTTTTATAATGTCCGCTATCTGCGATTAATAGTTCCGTAAAAATTGTTCAAACCGTTTTGGAGATAGCACTGCGGGCAAAGCCACGGTTAACAGATAGCATAAATTAAAATTGCCTAAATTACTTTTTATAAAGTAAGCTATTCGCAAGTGAAAGTCCCGTGGAAAGCGATTCAACCGTTTTGGAAATAGCACAGCAGACGAAGCCGCAGTTAACAGCTAGTCTAAATTAGAGGAGCCTAAGAAACCCGCTGTAATTTTAGCTGCCTCCCAGTGAAATTTCCGTCAAAATCGGTCCAGCCGTTTCGGAGATTACCTGGATCAACCTGGATCAAACAAACAGACCGACAACATTTTTAAAAATTGCAACTTTCTTATGATATACTTTCATACCCAATCATTAAAAAAAAATATGTTGATATTACATACAGACACTACATTTTATTATATGCATAGAAGATATAGTTTAAAGGAAAACTCAGTACTAATAAAGTAGAAAGTATATTTGTTAAGAGAATAGAAAAATAACACATATTATAAAAAAAATCATAAGTTGCAGATTCTTCAAACCCGCGTTTTAAGTAAAGTGACCGGTGCCCCGTGGTATCTCCGGAGAGTCGATCTCTATAGGGCTCTAGAGATGCCTTCTATCTGGGCGTACGTAAAATCACTTACGATTAGTTATTTTGAAAAAGCCGTGAATCATCCCAGTCTGTTAGTGGTATCCGCGGCAAAATACGAACCCGTACCGAACGCTGTACATTATAAAAGACGTCCGCGACATATTTTTACCGACCCTCCTGATGAAATAACGGTAGTGAACGATCTGTACCAGCCTGTCTCTCCAAACAGAGCGTGTTCACGCCCACGCCCGCGTAACCACAGATCACACCGCCGTGGTCTGGGGGTCAATTTCGCTCCCGTACACCAGATTAGGCCCCTCTCGGCATCGGCTCAAGCCTAGGTCCGTTCCTCGCGCGATAGAGTCACACAAAGTCTTACAACACTGCAACAACATTACACATATCACCTCCACACATGTGCATGTACACATGCTTACACATGAAAGTAGAAGGGATGTGTTTTTCCCTTATGGAACTGAAATAGTTTAGAAAAATTATCCGACACAAAATTCATACAAGAGTTGTCAAGGTATGTATGCATGATACACATATATGTTTCGATAACTCATATAGGTATGAATATGTAGCTTAGCTTAGGTTAGCTCAGATAGGTCACGAATTGGGGTGCGATGTCAGGAACCTCCACGTGGTGCACCCCGGGCAACGTCGGTCCCTCTGACCGGCGGCTGATACCTGACGCGACTTGGCTTGCTTTCTGGACTCCGATCCCTCCTCGCATGATAACCCTTGCCTTGCTTTATGGACTATGATTTCCGCCTTACTTGTTGACCCTTGCTTGCTTTCTTGACTCCGATTCCCTCCCATAATGACGACCCTGGCTTGCCTACCGGACTCTGATATCTGGATGTGGTATGTGCGCGGCGCATCCAGTACCGGGCTGGGGCGGATGAGGGCTCATTCTGAGCCCCAACGGCCCAGTTCCGGATAGCGGCCGGCGGGGCTGGTGTGTTTCACACCGGTCTCGGCGGGCGTACCGCAAACTTGACGGAAAGACGCAGCGATGATGGAAGGTATAAATAAAAAGTTATTACCCGAGGAGGGTACCGGCGATGCCGGAGAATCCCTCCCTGGGCCCTCGGGTCCAGGCTGCCCCACGTTTTCTCGGGGGGGCAAATTTATACACGAAATCAAAAACACATTGACGACTTTGGCTAACGAAATGGACTTTGATATTGCATGCGATACGGACGGTGTTGCTTCTGGAATGACGAAAACAGCGTGTCAACGGACGACCGAGGAGGTGTTTGCGAGGAGCAAATCTCTGCCAGTGGTGGTGTCGGAGAGGGCTCAGTCTTTGGACTGCCTCTCAGCATCAAGTGGGCATAGTGTGGCTACGTTGGTGTCGATGGAATCTACTAGCGGTAAGGAGTCCCCCAACATTCCAAGCGACATCGACTGTGCCTCAGTGGACCTGACTGGCACTAATAAGCGACAGCGTCAAGACGGATCCTCGGATGAGGCCAACGCGGAAGCCACGGTGAGCTCGCCCAGTGCGAGTAGAGGGAGAACGCGCCATTCCAAGCGTTTGGCCACATCCAAGCGTTCGGTGCTTGCAAAGGCCGATGAGTCCTGCGACCGGGCTCTCTCCCGCTGCTCCACCCGGACGGCAACCGAGGAGAGCGCGCAAGAGGAGGAGGAGGAGATCCTAAAACCCTCCAACTCTAAGCCTTCTAACCCTCAGCCCTCCGATCCTCAACCCTCCAACCCTCGGCCCTCTAAGAAGCCTGAGCCGATAAACTTGGAGGCTCTTGACGCGGACCGGCTGAAAGAAATGGCCAGCGGTCAGGCGGCCACCATCCTGGAGGTTGCCACAAAGTCGGGACACCTGAAGGGGACTCTTATTAAGGCCCTAAAGGCAGCGGCCCTGACCCTCCAGGAGGTGGTCGAGGTTTTGGCCCTCCGCACAGAGGCTGAGGAAACGAGGCGCCTACAGCGCGAGGCTAGGAACCTCCGGACCCAGGTCGCGCAGCTGAAGGAGGAGAATCTCTCCTGGCGGCGCGAGGCGAATGAGAGGAAGAAAATGCCGCCTCCTCCGCTGCCTTGTCCGGCACCTCTTCCGCCGCCTCCTCCACGGCCTCCTCCGCGGCCACCCACGGCACAGCCACGGGACTGGGAGGATGTGCTGGCGACAACAGTGGGCAGGCTTGAGCACTCCCTAATCAATACGGTAGGGGAGATGCTCAATGCCAGACTTGCCGCCCTAGATGACCGCCTTCTACCGCCAAAGGTGACGAGGCCGCCGCTCGCGGCCGATAAGAGGAAAGCCGCTCCCGGCCCGCCAAAGCCAGCTCGGAAGGTCACAGAGCGCCGGTCTGCCGCGGAACGAGTTAGCAGTGACCCCAGGGTGACCACCACCCGAGGGACCTCCAACCCATCGCTGCGGACTGAGCCGCCTCCAGCAGCCTCGGCCCCGCCGGAGTCAGAGGCCTGGACCACTGTAGTCCGCCGCAAGGGGAAGAAGAAGGAGAAAGCGACCCCAGCGGCGGCTGCAGTAACCGCGACTTCGAACCCAACTAGGGCCAGGCGAAAGAGGCGGAAGAGGGCGAAGAACAGACTCGCTCCTCCTCGCACGGCCGCAGTGCTGATTACTCTGCAGCCGGAAGCTGAGGCAAAGGGGGTGTCATACAGCGACGCACTCCTGAAGGCGAGGACGGACGTGTGCCTAGCTGACTATGGCATCCCCAGCGTCAAGGTGCGGCCTAGTGTGAGCGGAGCGAGGCTGTTGGCAGTCCCTGGCACCTTGGCCCCCGCGCAGGTCGAAAACTTTGCGGCGGGTGTCAGAACGGCGCTCGCTGGACTGGCTACCGTAGTGCAGCCAGTCAAGAAGACTGATATCCGAGTCGTCGGAATTGACGACTCGGTATCGTGGAACGAAGCAGTGGAGGCGATCTCCCGGGTGGCCGGCTGCTCGATCACCCAGATGAGGGTAGGCGAGCTTCGTCCTCGAGGGGAGGGGAGCAATTCCCTGTTTGTCTCCCTCCCTGTGGATGCAGCTCGGAAGCTGGTGGAGGCAGGTCGTATTCTGATCGGCTGGAGTTCGGTCCGGGTCCAACACTTGGACAGCAGGCCACTCAGATGTTTCAAGTGTATGGGCCTGGGCCACACCCGGCCGAAGTGTCCTTCGGACATTGACCGGAAGACGACCTGCTTCCGATGCGGGGAGGGAGGGCACTGCGCGAATGTCTGCGCCGCAAAGCCGCTATGCGCTGTCTGCGCAAGCGCCGGCAAGCCGGCGGACCATATTATGGGGGGGGCTAAATGTCGACCCCCCCATGTGAAAGGAAAACTGCCCCTCCTGAAGGGGGCGGAAATGGAGGTAGTTGCTGAGAAATAGTCAATGGATTACATCCACAGTAACTACCTCCAAACCAATACAAACCACTCCGCTGCTGCCCAGGACCTGCTCCTGCAGGCGGTGGCGGAGTGGGATATAGATGTTGTGGTGGTCGCGGAGCCGTACCGTGTTCCGGACCAGCCTCACTGGGCCGGAGACACGGACGGCTCTGTGGCTGTATTGTCCGGGGGGGGACTGCCCCTCTCCGTCAGGGAGAGAGGCGCCGGGTTTGTGGCGGTCGCCTCACGGGGTTTCGCGATCCTCGGGGTGTACTTCTCCCCGAACCGGCCCCTCATCGAGTTTGAGTCCTTTTTGGACTCGCTGGGGCCGGTCGTGAGGCGGCTCGAACCGCTCCCCATCGTCGTACTGGGCGACTTTAATGCCAAATCCAGGGCGTGGGGAGCGGTGGCCACGAACCCGCGCGGCGAGGCGCTTGAGGAGTGGGCAGCCCAACATGGGTTGTCCCTCCTCAACCGGGGGAACGCCTACACGTGCGTGCGACAAGACGGGGGATCGATAGTGGACGTATCGTTCGCTTCCCCGTCGGTCGCACGCCGTGTCCGGGGGTGGAGGGTAATAGAGGAGGTGGAGACCCTATCGGACCACCGATATATCAGGTTCGAGGTCTCCACCTCCCAACATGAGCCGACAACCCGCCCCCGGAGCGGTGCGAAGTTCCCCCGCTGGACGATGAGCCGTCTCGACCCGGAGCGAGCAAAAGAGGCGGCCATCGTCCAGGCCTGGGTCATGTCCCCCCCGGACGAAGATATCGACGCGTCCGCAGCCCGCCTCCGTGATGCTCTCACGGAGGTTTGCGACGCGTCGATGCCGCGGAGCGTACACCGTCCGAAGAGGAGGGCGGTGTACTGGTGGTCGCACGAAATCGCAGAGCTTCGTGCGGCCTGCTCCGCGGCCCGGCGGCTGTACGGGCGCAGCCGCCGGCGTCGGACCAACAGGGACCCCGAGGAGGAGGCCCGGCTGTATGGCGACTACAGAACCTGCAGGAAGACGCTACAGGTCGCCATCAGTCGGGCGAAGGAGCAGGCATGGGAGGAGATGCTCCAGGAGCTGGAGAGGGATCCGTGGGGGCGCCCGTACAAGGTGGCCCGGAAGAAATTCCGGGGCCAGGCGCCCCCGGCAACGGAGACTCTCCAGCCGGAGGTGGTTGAGAGGGTCGTGGGAGCGTTGTTCCCCGACCCTCCGGAGCTCCTCCCTCCTCCCATGCCTCCTCCTCAGGTGGCAGAGGAGACGCCGATCGACCCTCCCCCAGTTACGGAGGCGGAGATGGGGAGGGCGATCGAGCGCCTCCGCACTGCCGGACGTAAGGCACCCGGCCCTGACGGGGTCCCGGGCCGGGTGCTGGCCATTGCATTGGACCATCTTGGGGGGTGGCTTCGGGAGCTGTTTGACCGCTGTCTTGCGGTCGGACAGTTCCCGAAGCCCTGGAAGACGGGGCGGCTTTGCCTAATAGGGAAGCCAGGCCGCCCCCCGGACTGCGCGTCGGGGTACCGGCCCCTGGTGCTGCTGGACGACACCGGGAAGGCGCTCGAGAGGATCGTTGCCTCCCGGGTCGTCCGGCATCTCGAGGAAGTGGGGCCGAACCTGTCGGACGCGCAGTTCGGCTTCCGGTCGGGGCGTTCCACGCTGGACGCCCTGACCCTCCTAAAACAGGTCTCCACGGAGGCGACCTCTCAGGGAGATAGGGTATTGGCGGTGTCCTTAGACATCGCCAACGCCTTCAACAGCCTGCCGCATGCTGTCATACGGGAGGCGCTCCGCTTTTTCGGAGTGCCCCCGTATCTGCGGCGGCTGTTGGAGGCGTACCTCGATGGGAGAGAGGTCGCCTTCGTGGACGCTAGAGGACGGATGGTCCAACGCTATACGGCGCGGGGGGTTCCACAGGGGTCGGCCTTGGGCCCGCTCCTGTGGAACATGGGCTACGACTGGGTGCTCCGCGGCGCGCTCCCTTCCGGAGCGCGCCTCATCTGCTACGCGGACGACACCCTAGTCGTAGCCCAGGGGGGGGGAATTCAACGAATTGGTGCGCCTGACCACGGAGGCCGTGACTCTCGTGGTCGGGCGCATAAGAAGGCTGGGCCTCGAGGTGGCCCTCAACAAGACCGAGGCCTTAATGTTTCACGGGCCTCGGCGGGGGCCACCTCCGGGGGCCCACATTTGTGTGGAGGGCGTCCGGGTCAGGGTGGGGACCACCATGAAGTATCTGGGCCTCACCCTGGACGGACGCTGGCGGTTCGAGCCCCATTTTAAGGGGCTCGGACCGCGCATAGTCAAGGCGGCAGCGGCGCTCGGACGACTCCTCCCCAACACGGGGGGGCCGGGCGCCACCTGCCGCCGCCTCTATATGGGGGTCATACAGTCCATGGCCGCCTACGGGGCACCGTTGTGGGTCGACGCCCTCAGCGCCACAAATATCCGTGCGCTGCGAGCCGCGCAGCGTACTGTGGCGCTGAGGGTGATTCGAGGATACCGTACGGTGTCCTCGGGGGCGGCCATGGTACTGGCTGGCTCCCTTCCCTGGGAGTTAGAGGCGGAGGTGTTGGCCGCCGTATACGAGTATACGGCGGCTAAAAAGCGGATGGGGGAGCCTCTGGCTCCCAGGGAAATAGAGGTTAAAAGAAGAGAAGAGAGGGGGAGAAAGATGGAGAGGTGGAGGCAGGACCTGGCGGACGCGGAGTTCGGTAGATATAGTATCGACGCCGTCCGCCCGGTCCTGCCGGATTGGTGCAACCGACGATGGGGCTCCCTGACGTTCCGTCTGGTGCAGGTGCTGACCGGGCACGGGTGCTTCGGTTGGTACCTGCACCGGATAGCGCGCAGGGAGCCCACTGCCGCATGCCACGAGTGCGGCGCTGCGGTGGACACCGCGCAGCACACCCTATCTGAATGTGCTGCGTGGGACGATCAGCGCCGCGCTCTGGCTGCGGCGGTAGGAGGAGATCTCTCGCTGCCGAGCGTCATCTCAAGTATGCTCGGCAGCGAGGATGCGTGGAAAGCAATGGCCTCCTTCTGCGAGGAAGTCGTCTCGCAGAAGGAGGCGGCGGAGAGGGCCCGCGAGGACGATCCTCTAAGTGGCCGTCTCCGCCAACGGAGGACAGGCAGGAGGAGGCGGCAGTTCGACCGCCTCCTCCCACTGTAGCCGGACCTAGGGAAGGTGGGTCGGGGGACCCATCTTCCGATTGCACAGGTCTGGCAGACGGAGGAGACGGCCGGTGTGTACCCGGCTGTCTCCTAACAGGACGGGGCCTGGCGGCGGCGCTTTCGCTGCTGGGCCAACCGCTGGGGCGGCACGATGAAGTCTATAGAGATCTCGTGCCGCCCCAACCATAGCGGCAGACGTACACCGTGGGGTTTTAGTCCGTGCGAGTCGGACATAACCCGCCCTCTCCCCCGAGAGGGTGGCGTATCCATAAGGGATTTCCCCACGTAAAAAAAAAAAAAAAAAAAAAAAGATAGGTCACGAATTAACCGGACCAGGGAAGATGGGTCGGGGGGCCCATCTTCCCATTGCACAGGTCCGGTGGACGGAGGAGACGGCCGGTGTGTACACGGCTGTCTCCCAACAGGACGGGGCCCGGCGGTGGCGCTTTTACTGCTGGGCCAACCGCTGGGGCGGCACGATGAAGTCTATAGAGATCTCGTGCCGCCCCAACTATAGCGGAAGACGTACACCGTGGGGTTTTAGTCCGTGCGAGTCGGACATAACCCACTCTCTCCCCCGAGAGGGTGGTGTATCCATAAGGGATTTCCCCACGCTAAAAAAAAAAAAAAGATAGGTCGCGAATTGCATGTATCAGGCAACAGCCCAAGCTAGAGCTAGCTGAGTGCCTTAAGCGCTCGCCTTAGTAGTCTGGTGAAACTGTTCAGACCTTGCTAGGTCAATACCGTAGTCAGTTCGAAAAAAAAATACATATTATAAATACAATAAAACTATTAATATTCCAAACAAAAGAACTGAATGACGAACGCCTACAATGACGAAAATTCTAGAACAAAGTCTCAAAGTTCATCGACGATTTGCCGGCTAGTAAGTTCAAACAACATGTCGAGTAGGCTTCAATGTCAAAAGAACTATAGTGATGTCTAAAAATAACGTTATTTTTATCAATATATTATCCACCTTTATTAAATTAAACATGTCTGTTATGTTAAGCATTTAATGTAGATGAAAACTGCCCTTTAGAACGTATAATTTTCATTAATACATTACAAGTCCTCGGAGACATAAAACTGCGCCTAACAACAAACAAAAAAGATATTTGTCCGTAGATTCTTATACTTCGAGTTTGACAAAACTTAAAACGCCAAAAATAAATCTAAATACTTTAAGCACGAACTTGTTACGCGTCGTAACAAAAAGAAGATATTTATGCGTAAATTCTTACATAAACTTTATAACTTTGACAAACTTTTATAGCACCAAAAATATATCTAAATCGTTTAAACACTTCCTTATTGCTACTAAAAATATAGGTATATGGTACGATAGAAAAAACAAAACAAGATCAAGTTTCTTGCCAATTCCCCTCGATGACTTGGTTATTTTCCGAACCGGTAGTACAGTTTTGACGTTCATAAACGCCTTCTCAGTGCCTAAACTGAATAAAATATTTTTAACTGACATCACAAGCTACTACAGAATTTTTAGATTCGACTCTTACCTAATTTATACTGAAATATCGTGCAGGTATACAGTCATAATCAAGGTATCAGATTTCGTCTAATCCGGATTTGAAATAAGGGGAATAAATTTATTTTTTGAGTTATGGAGATTTTCGATTTACCGAGATTCCGCTGTAATATAAAATTGGTTAAAACTTGTGGTAATCGAATTTGACTAAATTCTAATAACTTTTTTTAATTTTTAATTTTTTTGTGTAAATTGCATTTATTCACATTCACTAATTACTCTGAAGGTATAGAAGTAGGTACTTTATTTTACTTCGGAGCTATATGTATTAATTGCGTTAATTATTTAAAACTTCAGATAATATTCTTCATTTTTGAAGTTATGCTTCTTTTGGCGCGTTAGGGAAAAAGATGATAGTAATTTTTTACGATGCACGCGCACGCCGTCACGAAAAACCGACACTCTGAAGTTAGCTATAGTCAACATTTTGTTTCTTTGTATTTCTTTGTATTAAAACTTTCAATGTATTAAATACCTTTTTTCTATTATTAGTGTCGTTTTTACTTCAAACGTAGAATAAGGCGAAAGATAAAATTTTTGAAAAGATTTTTATCTTGTTACGCATATCTTGTTAAGTACACACACACTTTTTTTAAGACATCTTCAGCATTATATATCAACACAAGGGGTTTTACACATGTATCGTTACATTTCAAAATGAGTTAATTTCAATTTTAGCCGTTCCTAATATTTTACGTTATTTTCTGCAAGATCTTCAAATTTTGTACATGTGAAGTAAGAGGATCATAAAAATGTTAAAAATCTTATGGACGGAAAATGTTGAACTTCGTTCTCGGCATATAAACACTGGAAATTCTAAAAAATTAAACTCTATTTGAAATGTAATTACACTATAAATAACTATGTACACACTATACACAAAGGCACCTACAAATCAGTTAACTAAAGTTAAACCTAACACACGACCGTCGCACTGCACGCACATCATCAAAAACCCTCACTCCCTTTCGCACAGGAATAAATTTTATGGATGCGACAGGGACTGGTATTATTTTGTATTTACAAAATGCTTTTTCACAACATCTTATTGTTGCCGTAACGTGAATCTGTGGAACAATCTCCCGGCCAGTGTGTTCCCTCCTTCCTGTAACATGGGGTCGTACAAGCGTAACGTGAAGAGGCATTTACGCAGGCCGGCATGACAACGGCGACCGACGGAGGAGGGCGTATCTCTCGGTGGTCGCCGTTGTTTTTAGACTGTACTGTGCTTACCATCAGGCACAGTGCAGTAACTTTGACTCTTCTCAGCAATTGTTTAAGCCGAACAATCAGTCAGTTGATACGTGTATTTGAATGACGATTTAAAACAATGATCTTTGCAACAAGGTGTATCCTAAAAATCCATTGGTGTCAGTACTGTGAACCTGCTAATTTTATTTAACGGGTCTGAAAAAACATCTGTGTATCACAGAAATAATTACCCTGTGTGGGATTTTTTTTTTCGAACTGACTACGCTATTGACCTAGCCGGGTCTTAACAGCTTCACCAAACTACGTGTGTGGGATTTGAATTTGCAATACTCAGTGAGGAGACAACGGCAACGCAAACACTTAAACCGCTGTATTATCAATATCGATTGTTTCAAAGAAGTTGTTTGTAGACTTTATATTGTACCGGAAATATTTCTAATGACGAATGGCGGCCAATTGGATGTAAGCGTGTAGAGCGAGATGAGGCGAGGTGCTAGAAAGAGAGAAAGCGATGTGTGGAGAGGGTAGTAGAGTAGGGATGGCGATTATCCGCAAAAAAGAAAAACGAAACATCAATTTTTAAATGGATCCGAATCGTGGTCTGTGGAATCGGTTCATGAAAAAATAGTGGTATAGTTAATCGATTATTCGAAAATCGATCTCTTTATTTTTTTTATTGTACCTTTTTATTACTTTTAGTCACAAATTATCTCACGATCTTATTTTTATCTAGATAGAAAAAATATATCACGATTTTATAATGTCAAATTCAAATTCAAATTCAAAACACTTTATTCAATTTAGGCCCTAAGAAGGCACTCATGAACGTCAAAACTACCACCGGTTCGGAAAACAACCCAGTCATCGAGAAGAACCGGCAAGAAACTCGATCTGGTTTATCTTTTTAACAAATATATATAATATTTAGAATAATAATATATTCTATATAAAAGTAAATTTCACAAACGTTTTTAATGGATGCACAGAGATGAGTCAATTCCAGACATCACCATCGTTCACATATTGAACGATATCGATTCACTAAATCAAGTCGATCTTCAATGATGTCTAAAAATCGATTGTCCCTTAATCGATCTCAGATCGCCATCCCTAGAGTAGAGTTCCACTTATAAATAGTAAAGTTTTGGCGTGACCGTGAGGCGAGGTGGTTGTCACTTTATTGGAATACAAGTGAAGTGATTTTATTTAATTTTCTCTTTTTGATTATATTAACACCGTCATGCTAAATATAATTCTATTAATTATATCTCAATCTGTAAACTGAGAGGGATTGAATAAATATAAATTAAAGGGATATCTGTAAAATCTACCAAGTTTTTGAAAATCTATTCAGACAGGGTGTCATTTGGGTCCTATTTGGTAGTTAGTAAAACAAAGTTTTCGCTTTTCTGGATTTAAGTTGTTCTTTGAATGCTGTGTATTTGTTATTATCTCTTTTTTACACTACTAACTTTGCTCGCGGCTTCGCACGTGTTTTTCGTATTTATTACAATAGCTATTCATTAAAATGTGTAATGAGTTATAACAAAATGGATAGGTGGAAATACACTTCGTGTTCAATTATCTCCACGTACAAATTTCTATGCAGTATTGATGTGCAGTAACGCCACCTAGTGGAGAGTTATAGTTATTAAAAACTTTTCATGGACACTTATGTACGCCAAATTTTTTGGTAATCAATCAAACGGCCTGCTTTTTTTTCTCAAACTGACTATGCTATGCCTGGCAAGGTCTTCACAGCTTCACCGGACTACTAAGGCGAGCGCTTAAGGCACTCAGCCGATTATATTTTTAGGTAACACGCTCAAGGGTGCTCGGCACACCTAGGCTTGGGCTGTTACCTGAGAAAACCCGATCTGACCTAGCTAAACTATTCTAGGCTATTCATACATATATTCGTTTGTGAATCATATAATCGAAATTGCATGATTCACAAACGCGTACGCATATATCGGAAATGAAACGAACTAAACTATTCGATTCAGTTCGATATGGGAAAAAAAAACAAAACCCTTCCACCATGTGTATATATGTGCACGTGTGTGAGAGGTGATCTCATGTGTGAGTACAAGTGATGTAGGTGAGACACTGTATCGCGAAAGTAATATCTCGGGGGCTCCATCCGGGTACGACCTCGGCTCGAGATATCACTGAAGAACCACGATGTGTGCGGGAGCGAAAGAGGAGACCTTCCCTCACGGCGGCGTGAGAGAGGGTTACGCGTGCGTGGCCGCAAACATGCATGTTAAAAAGATCGAATTTACAATTAATTGAACGGCGTCGGTGCCGGAATCTAAAAATAGAAATAACAAAAGTTATTATTATTCGGTCGTTTTAGGGGAAGATAGACGTAAATAGTAAATACACGGATTTACTCTATCTTATATAAATTATTTATTTTTGAACGGCGGCGCGCGCGAGCCGTTGTATGGTAGCCGCGATGGCTGGAAACGCCATAAATCGCCGTTATGAGACCTAGTAGCAGATTTTTAGAAGTTTCTTCGTACTCCAAGATCTCGTGGAAAATAAGTAATTGACCTGCGGGACATGAGAGGCGGAGGTCGAGGGAGGGCGGGGGCGGCGGCGTTCCTAGAAGGCGAGACCTGCATGGAGTAGCGAGGGTGCTATGTGCGCGGGGCGCGGGTACATCCGCGATAATTCACGGTATCACCCACGCCGCGGCACAGAACGCAACTCGGAGGGTCAGAGGAGGCTGACGTGCGAGGATATTCCTTCGTGGAGTAGTCGCCGAGGCACTTAACGCACCTGGGTTTCAGGCGACAGTTTCGTGCGGAGTGTCCGTACACCTGGCAGTTGTGAGACTTCGAGGGTACGGACGTATTGCGCGGCGGCTCGACGATAACGCCGGAGAGGCCGCAGAGGGTCGTGATATTGGTTATCGCTTTCCGTTCCTGGGTGCGATCGAGTACGACTAAAACCATATCGTATGGTGCCTTGGTGCGCGGAGAGCGCATGCGGTGTACCTCACGAACGGGAATATCCTGCCCGTTGAGGTTGTCGGAGATGTCATCGGTCGGGATTTCGGCGGGGACTCTACGGATGACGACCCGTAAAAAGCGCTCTTCCTCGAGCGAGTGAGTGAAGTAGCCGTACTTGTTCTCCCGAAGGAAACGAGTCAGGTTACGATGGTGGGTGGGAGTTGCTACCTTTACCTGGATACCTACGGCAGCATTCACGGCAGAGGTGTAGCATATGCCTACTGCTTCTAGCAGGCTAGAAATGTCAACCCAGGACGCCTTGTCCTGGATCGTAGCAACGTTCTGACAAGAAAGTTACGATTGACTCGATTGACACGATTGACTACGATTGACCGTATGTTAGAAGCGAGCAATCGCGAAAAAACCGGGACTCTCGATGCGAGAACTCGACCGCGTAAAACACGTCGCGAACTAAACGGAAAACGTAACGAAAACGAATGTAAACAAACGCATCGAAAGTCACTTGGCGTACGCGTCCGATGCTCACGGAGGTACGACCGGACTATATCAAACGGCCTGCAAGTTTACCAATCTCTTATATAATAGTATCAGGCCCGGCGGACGTTGTCCCGCCTTGATAATAAAAAAAACCTTGACAAATTATATACATTAACCTTCCTCGTGAATCATTATATCTACTGGTGGAAGCCGCATGAAAATCCGTTCAGTAGTTTTTCAGTTTATCGCGAACAGACAGACAGACAGACGTGGCAGAGGACTTTGTTTTACACTATATAATGCAACAACCATTTATATATTCGAGCGCTCGCCCAGTGGTCGAACTGAAGCTATAGAGAAAAAAGCTTTGCATTTTTTATTCATAAGACTAAAGCTTGTTAATAGCTGCTAAATAAAAAAAGAATGCAGAAAATCGGCTGAGAAACAGAGGAGCGAGATGTTTTTAACCGTTTCCCCACTGCCTATTTATGTATAGATAGGTATATTACATATTCAATAATTCAGACAAATAAAAAATGATCCAAAAGCTTTTCCTCCTGTATTTGTCTATATAATTTCTTTTATGTCTAGTAGCTTTTGATGGGCATTGTCGACAAAAAAATGTGAAGATCTTGGTTTATTGTTACATACCATCGAGGAGTCAAAATGTTCGCTATACTTCACTATACTTACGTTTACAATCTAAAATATTTGTCAAAAAAAACTTTAGTAATATTAAACCTTAAAAACCAATGCATTACGGTCTATTCGACCATTCTCTACGTTCGACCATTATTATTATGCATTATTACAGGTTGCGGTAATTTCTTCACACCCTTTCTTAAATACACAGGCGAAAAGACTTTGACGCTTAGATACTGTAGGGTATTGGAACGCTTTAGTAAATAGCGTCCTGGCATTATATAAAATATAGAATAAGAATGTAACATTGTCATGGTTACCAGTTGTTATTGTGAATTCAATAAATGAAGATACGAACAGATTTAATTACTGTTATTTATTTTATAATCCAAAGACCCGACATTAAACTGGCGACGAGGATAAACAATGGAGCATGCAGCAGCGTATAATATAGATATGGGATCGTATTTCGACCCGCACGTAGACCCGGGAAGAAATGGCACAAGATGGCGTACCTGGGTACGAAATTTTAATCATTATATAGAAGGTCAGGTAGAACTATTGGTTTATTTATCTGCCTACAGAACAACACCTCATTCCACAACAGGGATACCACCTGGAAATTTGTTCAGAGGAAGGCAAATAGAAACAAAGTTGCCAGATATGAAAATCCAGTTTCAAATAGCGGATGAGGAAATAAGAGACAGAGATAAGTATAAAAATGATCTGATTAAGACATATGCTGATAAAAGGAGACATATAAAAGAGCTAGATCTACAACCGGGAGATAAAGTGTTGGTAAAACAGACTAAGGTCAATAAATTAACTACTCCATTTTCACCTATAGAACATACTGTATATGGAAGAAGGGAAACAGTGTGGCTGCAAAATCACCTGACGGAAAAATGGTCCGAAGAAATTCGACATTCTTCCAACCAATAAAGGAAAGATACATTACAGAGTTGGGAATGTACAAAGAAAATTACAAAACCAATAGCAAGGAAAGTACAGGAGAAAGAAAAGAAATTACAAATAAGTATAATGAAAATGATATACAAGAAAGTGGAAAAACAAGTGAAGGGGAAAAAGAGACGTCAGGCAATGATGCTATAGACAAAGACTTGACATTACGTAAGCACAACTTTATTCATAACCCTGAATTTGACACGACCAGATCAACTAGACCAGTTAGAGAACGGTGTACTCCACTTAAGTATAAGGATTTTGTATTAGGATTGGTTTTAAATTGTATTCATGAGAATAGTGTTAGGTATCCTTAATTTCAATTTTTAATTAATAAGGATCCTTTGTTATTTTGATTGATAATAGATTAACTATTTATTTCTTTGCTAATGAGAAAAGGGAATGTAGGGTATTGGAACGCTTTAGTAAATAGCGTCCTGGCATTATATAAAATATAGAATAAGAATGTAACATTGTCATGGTTACCAGTTGTTATTGTGAATTCAATAAATGAAGATACGAACAGATTTAATTACTGTTATTTATTTTATAATCCAAAGACCCGACAGATACAAGTTGGCGGCGGACAGTGACGTCATCAGATAAATTAAGTAACCTAAGTAAACTTTATAATGCAAAAGTTTATCATCTATATTACTTCAACGTAGGTTAAATTTCTTTAACTGGCTTCGTGATCCGGCGGTATTAAGCTATAAAATAGAACCGAGGCGCACGTAATTGATTTTTATGTACCGAACGAAAATATTTATATACATACAGACAGTATTTCAGGTTTTAGTTACAATAATACAAGCTATGCTACGTTTTAAATTAAGTGGCCTATAGATGTCGATCTGGCTCTGACTAAGGTTGGCACATGAGTTTTAAAATTAATACTTTTGTCAACCAATCTTACAGATAATTACTGGCATTATTGCATAGGTATCGCATATTATCAATGTCTTTGTACTAACAAGATGGTGGCCCTTGTTAGAACTCTCCATGTTTGTGGAATCTCAAAATCCAAGCTCCGTGGTATTATATTCCATCCACTTCACTTGAGCGTAATAACCAAACTATATTACGTAAAATATCACCGATATTACAAATTATAGACTCAAATAACACTACACGACAGATGGACTAAGATTCCGCCAAAAACTCCCAAAAAATTTTAATGAAATTTCGACTCGTATTTAGGTTATAAAATTTTATATGACATAACTGAATAGATGGCACTGTCTCACTTTTGTAATTTTTGTTCTGTATATCGATTTATTTATTGTTACCACAGTGCGGCAAAAAGATGGCGCTGTTCAATTTATGAACTTGATAATTCAGTGTTTTGTTGACCTAGGCGCACAATAAGCGAATCTTAATATATATATTTCTTGTGTGCGTGTGTATGTGACTGAACTCCTCCTAAACGACTGGACCGATTTTGATAAAATTTTGTGTGCGTGTTCGAGTGGATCCGAGAATGGTTTAGATTCACAATTGGACCCGGTAGGTGGCGCTGCGGTCGACTTTTAGGATTTTTTTGTTTTCAAGGCAGGACAACGTCCGCCCGGTCCGCTAGTTATATTAAGTAAAATACCAACAATATTACAAAATATATAATCAAAGAATACAAGATTATGAATAAAATATAAAAACCACTACACGACATACTAAGACCCCGCCAAAAGTTCCAGATAAATAACTTGATTATTTGCATAACGCATCAATTTTTAACAGTTTATTTCCCTCTCCATATAATTTATATGACGCGGGCTATATATAAAAATGTTTTTGTAGGAGTAAACTGCGATATAAATCACACCAGTATGATAAAAGTTTGAGAAACGCTGGTTTTCTCTGTTTTATTCATACCTATTACTTTCAGTTGATTACATGTTTCAAATACATTACGATAGCGTTTACCACATACGTATGTATATTGTGTTCGTTGAGTGTGAAACATTCGTGTAAGAAGAGTCATATATATAGTCATATAGGTGATATAAAATCTTTTAAATATGCATCACTGTAAGTTATACATTAATTATTAAGCGACTGAGACTGCATATAAATTTTAATGCAGTAATGATTTCTGACTAGTTATATTATTTTTCCATTGGAGTTTGAATAAATTTTTATATAATTACTAAAATTATAACCTACTAATATTTTTTTACAGTATAAATTTACGAATCACGAACACTTCTCGTGTGTTAAATTTCATCCACAGTGGTGGCGCTGGTGCGATGGTCGACGAGCCGGAGGGCTTGCGGCGGCAATCGAAACTATTGGCGGCGTGAGCGTCGCGCTCGCGGCGAATAAGCATGTGCCATAGTTAAAGGGAAATGTGATTGGGCAAGACTAGATGGCGTGACCTGATCGCATTAATTGGTCAAAATTCAAAGTGACGCGATTTAATCCATAATGCGGGAATTTTCAAACATACATAAAGCGGCGCAACCACACAGAGTACTTTATATATAGGAAATAGAGACCTATCTTAACGGTTAAAAGTAGCAACGTTTATTTAGCGACAGCTGAATCTTAAAGTTGGAACTAATAGTCAATATACATACGTTTAGCCAGGAGGTAGCTATATATAGCACTGTATCATTGCATGGGTTTATAGTGACACAGTAAAATGATTGAGAATTAACTTTTTTTTACATGATTTAGAAATATCGTTAACTAGCTTGTACCGGCTGCTTCACTCGCGTAATGTTCAACCTATCACAAAAAATAATGATTACTTTTTTGTGGGTGAATGGTGGTCTATGTACTTTCCTATATCGTTAATTGATTATGTAATTAGAAAGCGTAACAAACAAACAAAATATTATGAAAGACATAGTGAGAAAAATTCAACGTTTGTAAATTATTTCAATGGACAACTCTTCCGCTTGGGCGCATCCAACTAAAACATAAAGGGGCGCTTTTAGCGAAGTATAGTCATTAGTCTTTCGATTAAGTTTAAAGCGAGAACAGAAGCTCATACTTGAACAAAGAATATTATTAGATGCACCTTTTTTCCGATTTTGAATACATATAAAACCTAATATTGCAAAGGGAGGCAAATATATCCCATTATTTTGGTCAGCAGAGCCTTAATAATGCCACTCTATCGGAACATTGGTGGACGTAAGGCCCTCCACCTGGAAACGCTGCACTCCTTGTAAAATATGGATATTGAAAACAAAAATACATTAGTATAACAGGTATATTCAATTATGTTTAGCCCATAAAACTGGAAAATTTACCTACTCAAACTAAGTGTGGATATCACTGAAATTGGTTCGCATATGTCGGAGGAAAGAACGGTCATTTGCTTGGTAAGTTATTGATCTAAGACTACTTAGAAGCAATCGCTTTACGAGAATTCGGAAAGATGCCTTATTTGTGTTGTTACAATTCAAAATCTTGAATCTTGGAGTTAAGAGATAAAAATGCTGGGTACTTGTGTATTAAATCCATCGCGCTCGCCGTCCGCTGCCGCGGCAGGCTCGCGTTATTTTTTTTTGCAAATCTAACCTAACCAAACCGAAACGAAAATGTTTTAACTTAAAAAATCATCAAGATGTTAATATACAAAATTACCAATGATTGTTCGGAAATGACACATAACCTCAAAAATTTGATCATAAATGTCTTAGTAACTATGATTTTCCGCGGGGAGGAGAAATCACCCCTTTCCCCCGCTGCTCCCATCCCCTTCAATCTTTATTTCAAGACGCGAATTTCAAATGCAGCCCTTTAAAACATTTGTAGATTCCAAAATACTGTATTTAAAAACAAAATATTCAATAAGATTTAGGTGGAAAATGGGTTGATATACAGAGGTGGTAGAGCCACACTGAAGCTATTACCAATTTCAGCATGAATGGGTCAGCTAGCTCGGGGTAGTACCACCCTCTCACAGAAAACCGACGTGAAGTAACAGTGCTTGCATTGTTGCGTTTCGTTCGGTCAGTGAGAGCGCCGAATAAAACAACACCCCTTCCCCTTTCTCCACTCCCCCTTCCCCAAACACAGGGTGGCAACGAATTTGCGACTCTTCTGGTGTTGCAAGTGTCTATGGACGGTGGTGATCACGTAACATCAGATGACCTACCTGTTCGTTTGACTCCTATGATATAAAAAAAAAAGTTTAAGATAGAATTTCCTTCTTTTTTTTTCTCGACTGCTTGCTCTTTTATTTTGGTTAGATTAGGTTAGCCTTGCGAAAAAATTAACGCGAGCCAGCAACATTTAATACACAAGTACCAAATGCTGTTACCATTTTACAACTGTCCTCTCATCATTGTCCCGATGTACAAAATTTGAATATACTGTATTAATATAAATTTGGACCGTCCGACTAAGTTTTCGTTTTCAGAACACTTTGTACTCTATAATGTAGAATAAAGTGTCAAGTTATAAAATGCTTTGATCCATAAAACTTACTTCAAAACTTAATACCAGTAATTAAAGTTTATCTCCTGTATGAAATTATTACAACAGATTTTTAGACATTTACTTTTCGTAAATTATATTTAAATTTATTGTATAAACTAACGTCCTCTCCCGGCTCCGCACGTGTGCAATGTACTAATTTCACTTTATAAGCGATTTAGACACGTGATGTGTAAGCAGTATTTTGTAGATAGTTGTACGATTTCAAATTGAACAAATCGATACAATTTTAAATGAGCCGGTTAATATACAAATTTTCCTTTTTTTTTAATTTTATTTTAAACTAGCTGTACCCGTGGCTTCGTCCGCGTGGAACCTATTGCAAACACAGTCATTCGTTAACTGTGTCTTAGATATGTTTTATATGTCATATAATATCTTTGTTTTTGAGATTGAATTGCATTTACCTACCTACTCTTCTCTCATACTCAACTCGAGACGTCATTCAAATTAAAGTAAATTTAGATACAGCAGACCGATTTTAATGACACAAAGATTAAATATTACTCGAGGATATGCTTTATGATTTTCTTGGTGAGGTTTTATCGTGAACGTAGTATTTTAACAGTGATGCGTGTTCATACAAACAGGCAGACAGACATTTTAAAAAAAATATTGAAATATATTACTCATTTAAGGCACCTGCAATAATTTTTTTTCACAAAAATGAGAAAAATACAGACACATTAGATTTAAATTCTTATTATATGTATAGATACACTTACTGAATAGAAGCGATGCAATCCATATAACAAATATCGCGGTCTTCGCTCGTCCGGTCGTCGATTTAAACCTGAGCGGGAAGCAGATCGCGTACCATCGGTCCACAGATATGAAAGTCAGCGTAAGTACCGAAACGGTCACCGATACAGACTGCAAAACAAACCAATATAATAATATTAATAAAGATGCCTATGAAAACGTACGTATGAAATAATGGTGTATATGCGATAAAACTACACAAATATGAATTAATTTTTTTTTAGTTGCGCCGCATTGGACACAAACTGTAAACGTCAGCAATCGTTGTTACTTTTCATAGAAATCTGAAATTATTTTAATATATCATGTGATAACTGTGAATTTAAATTACTGTTATTTTTTACAGGACATTAATAAATGTCCAATGGTATGTGTTATATTATGTAATGAGAAGTTTTTTTATATGATATAATATGTGTAGCCATGCTGAAGCTATTACTGGTTTCAGCATGAATGGGTCGGCTCGCCCGGAGTACTACCACCCGACCCACAGAAACACCCACGTGAAGTAACAGTGCTTGTTACATTGTTGCGTTTCGTTCGGTCAGTGAGAGCGCAGGAGGCCCACCTCCCCTCTATCGCGTTGGGTTAAAACATTTAAGCACATTTTTATTCCTCAGTAATAAAACAGCAATTTTTTATACTAATATTATAAAGAGGTAAAGTTTGTGACTTTGTGAGTTTATGAGGTTGTAGGGGGTAATCTCTGGATCTACTAAACCGATTTTGAAACTTATTTTACCAAATAGAAAGCCACGTTATTTGTGAGTGTTATAAGCTATATATTAACCCGTAAAATGTAAAGATTTTTTTGTGGTAGTCGGATTTACAAAGTAAGTCGGAGAAAAAACGGTCGAACGAAAACGTTTCTTACGAATTCTGCCTTAACGATGAAAGATATACGATTGGGTTCTAGAGAAAAGTTTTAGACCTTGATAATGCCTACATAAAAGTCACCGACAGCATATATCTAACTTCAAGCCTTTTTTTTATTATGGCGGCGGGACATAGTCCGCTGTGACCGCTAGTATAAAATAATTTCACTACTATATGATCATAATATTAAAATAGCTTTAATTTCCATATCTCGACGTACTAAGGATCAAGTTAAATACGTATAAAACCTAATCGATGTTATTACAAAGAAGTTAAATACGTATTGAATACTTTAAAATGCTTTTGTATTAAATGCACCGCGCTCGCCCGAGGCAAGTTCGCGTTATCCTTTTTCGCAAGTCTAAGCTATCGTAACCAAAGCGAGACAAAAGAGCAAGACGGCGAACATTCAGCGACCGCGTTGCATTTAATACGAGACCTTTTTAAGCCAAGTGTTCAATGCGTATTTAACTTTTTCGTAATAATTTCGTATATGTTTACTCGAACGTTGAGTGCTCTTTATAATTTGTAGATGAAAGATAGATCAGATAAATCACTTAAAAGTATAATTGGATTAAAAAAAGCGACCTCGTTCATAGAAATAGATTATTATTTAGAATCGACGATCGTTGCAAAAATATTTCAAAGAATCCTCGGAGATATTTGTATGAGTCGTTTAATAAAATATTTAGCTATTACAGTCGGTATGTTTTCATCTGACTTCCATTTTCAATTAAAAATGATAGTATATAGAACGGATTTTAATTAGCTTTCTTTATAAAAGCCTCGAAGGGAAAATGTTTCAATCGATTTTGACTTATATGTGGCATTAAATAAAAACAACCCAAGTAAAAAGAGTTAAATTCGCTTTCGATTATTTCAGTCAATCGATGTTTAGATTTATTCGTGGTGACCTAATGGTTTGACAGGTGGAATATCAATCCATCCATCAATGGTAGGTGGTACAGTTACGCTGAATCTATAACTGTTTTCAGCATGAATGGGTCAGCTCCCCCGGGGTAGTATCACCCTCTCACAGAAAACCGACGTGAAGTAACAGCGCTTGCATTGTTGCGTTTCGTTCGGTCAGTGAGAGCGCCGGAGGCCCACCTCTCCTCTCCTTCCCCCTTCCCTTCCTGCCCCTCCCCTCAACCACAGGATGGCAACGCACTTGTAACTCCCCTGGTGTCACAAGTGTCTATGGACGATGGTGATCACTTCACATCAAGCGACCCAAATGTTCGTTTGCCTCCTATGATATAAAAAAAATCCGATGTCCGCAGGTTCGAACCCCGGCACGTACCAACGAATTTTTCAGAATTTGCGTACATTTACTAATTTAGATTGGTAATGTTACCAAATTAATATAATCGGCTGACGGTGAAGGAAAACATCGTGAGGAAACCTGAACCTGAAAAATGTTCTTATAGTACTACTGTATGTGGGAAAATATGTAACTGTTGATATCTCAGAGTTTGTAATCGCCAGTACGTCGTGGGCTGGCGTAGTGAGTACCCATACCTTCTTCGGGAAGAGGCTTCTGGCGCTGCAGTGGGTCTCGTACAGGCTGATGTGATGATGACGATGTTTAGAATATAAGCTTATACTTTGGCAGTATAATATTTACATAGTTTAGAACTGACCAGTACATTCGAATCATATTTTGTGCAATTCCACTTATGAATGCATTAGCAAACCGTTCTGGTTTTTATAAACTCAAGTGGCATTTTAGTGCTTCTTATCGCACAACAACTAGATACTTTAAATGTATCATCTGATTCTATGCAAGGTGGAACCACAGGAATACTATAGATACACATATTTTAGACACAAAACAGTAATGTTCGTGATACTGCGCTTCGATCGGATATCTGTATTTGGCAACATATATATTTTTTTCTATATCATAGGCAGGCAAACGAACAGGCGGGTCATCTGATGTTAAGTGATCACTGCCGTCCATAGACACTACCAACACCAGGGGAGTCGCAAGTGCGCATCCAGCCTGTGTTTGGAGAAAGGGGGAAGAGAGGGAGTGGAGGTGGGTTCACGTGGGTGTTTCTGTAGATCAGGTGGTAGTACTCCGGGCAAGCTGACACATTCATGGTGAAACCAATAATAGCTTCAACATGGCTCTATTACCTACAACAGGTACACAAGGCATCTCAATTCACTTCTCAAGAATAGCGACTATAATGTTTGGCCTGAGAACTTCGGTATTAAGGTAAAGGTCTATATGTATAGGGGTGATCCTTAGCATAGGTTATTTTCCAATTTATTTGCTTCCAGGGACCCAAATGCTTTCGAATTGATAAAAAAATTCCTGCAAATAAGGTTTCTTAATATGAACTCTAAGATAGTCCGTATTCCAACCTAAGTTTCTTCATTATAATTACATAGTATAAAAAAAGCGCCTACCGCGTCTGTCTGTCTGTCTGTTCGCGATAAACTCAAAAACTACTGAACGGATTTACTTGCGGTTTTCACCAGTAGATAAAGTGATTAATGAAGAAGGTTTTGGTATATATTTTATAATCAGGGCGGGACGACGTCTGCCGGGCCTGCTAGTATAGGAATAATTGGAGAAAAAATTTCTTCGTTCTTGAGAATTTTATAAATCGAGGATAAATGAACTTATAACTTCTTCTTTTTCTTGTTTTGGCTCCGCAGAAGCACTTGCCAGTGTGAATGTTTTGTTTCAAAGGAGGTTACAACATATTTTACACAATAAATGTCGTGTGAAAAATTTCAATGTTCCAACAAGATGATGGCTCTCTTGTTAGAACTTTCCAGGGAGTTTTTGTGTCATCTCAGAATTCATGATCCGTGGTATTATTTTCCATCCACATCACTTATGCACAATAACCAAACTATATTACGTAAAACGCCACCAATATTACAAAATACAGAGCCAAATAACACAAGATTATGAATAAAATATAAAATCTACTACATGACATACCAAAATGTCACGTCTGTAAAGCTAGAAAGGTCAAGTCGGCAGAATCACTCGTTTTATATATCAAAATTTAGTGCTCATTTAGTACTAATTTAGTGCTGATAACAGATATTTGGTGCTGTGATAGGTGGACTAAAAATGAGTACACTGCTAACTTTTAATTAAGCTAGCAGTGTACTATTCGTGACCGCGCTATGATACAGTTGGAGCGAGAGGCACATCGGCTAATAATTTAGTGCTCAATTAGTGCTGCCCGTACAAGCAAACAGATTCATCGAACATTTTTTTTTTAATTTTTAAGTATAGATTACTGCTGACAATACGACATGAGCAATCATAGAGCTCAAAGATGACTTTAAAATCGGTATTGCTGAAATTGAAAAGAGTAGCTAATTAGTGCTCAATTAATGCTGCCAGTACAGCAGAAGTTTTTTGAAAAATATTTTTTTTAATTTTTTTTTCAAATCAACTACTGCTAGTATAACGACTCCAGCAGTCTCAAGAGCGAGGAGAAGACTCTAAAACGGAAATTAATGGATTTAAAAGACGTCACCATTTAGTGCTCAATTAGTGCTGCCAGTACAGCAAAACATTTTTGAAAAATAATTTTATTTTTATTTTTTTTCAAATCAACTACTGCCAGTATAGCAAAAATTTGAAAAAAAAAATATTGTTCAAAACTCCTTCGCTACATCGACAGCACTAATTCAGCACTAAATGGTGACGTCTTTCAATTTCATTAGTTTCCGTTTTAAAGTCTTCTTCTAGCTCTTACGACTGCTAGCGTTGTTATACTAGCAGTAGTTGATTTGAAAAAAAAAAATTAAAAAAAATATTTTTCAAAAAACTTCTGCTGTACTGGCAGCATTAATTGAGCACTAATTAGCTACTCTTTTCAATTTCAGCAATACCGATTTTAAAGTCATCTTTGAGCTCTATGATTGCTCATGTCGTATTGTCAGCAGTAATCTATACTTAAAAATTAAAAAAAAAATTTTCGATGAATCTGTTTGCTTGTACGGGCAGCACTAATTGAGCACTAAATTATTAGCCAATGTGCCTCTCGCTCCAACTGTATCATAGCGCGGTCACGAATAGTACACTGCTAGCTTAATTAAAAGTTAGCAGTGTACTCATTTTTAGTCCACCTATCACAGCACCAAATATCTGTTATCAGCACTAAATTAGCACTAAATTTTGATATATAAAACGAGTGATTCTGCCGTCTTGACCTTGTAGTACACTGCTAGCTTAATTAAAAGTTAGCAGTGTTCTCATTTTTAGTCCACCTATCACAGCACCAAATATCTGTTATCAGCACTAAATGAGCACTAAATTTTGATATATAAAACTAGTGATTCTGCCGACTTGACCTTTCTAGCTTTACAGACGACAAAATGTCGCCAAAAACCCAAATTATAACTTATAACTCATTATTTAATGAGTTGTAGCGTGCTGGACATTTAAAATGTCTGTGGCCCTTTTGAAATATGAACGATATATTCGATGTCAGACAGACAGATATATATTTTTCCTCGACAGACAAGTCCATTATTAAAAGTATTCGTTGCAAAGTCAGTGTTTGATTCTATCATATATATTATACTAGTGGGTCTGGCGGACGTTGTCCTGCCCTGATAATAAAAACAACCTTGACTAATGATATACCAAAACCTTCCTCATGAATCACTTTATCTACTGGTGAAAACCGCATAAAAATCTGTACAGTAGTTTTTGAGTTTACCATGAACAGACAGACAGACAGACGCGGTAGGGGGACTTTGTTTTATACTATGTAATGATGAACACGCCCCAAAAGAGTAATACCTATTTTTTAATAGACAGTTGCCGCCCCAACCATTACGGGCTATCGGTATACCGTGGGGTTTTAGTGCGTGCGAGTCGGACATAACCCTTCCTCTCGCCCGGGAGGGTGGCGAATCCATAAGGGATTTCCCCACGTTAATAAAAAAAAGAGGTAAAATAATAACGTTAAAGATAATAATGATCATAAATAAGTAAACAGGTAGCAGTAGGAATCAAACGTGGATCGAACAAAATCTTATAATATAAATTTACATACTTCCTGTTCACTTCTTTTATAAAATTTCTTAAATTTTACGAGAATTTTCAGACGAATAGCGGCAAGAAAATTAAATTGATATTGGATGGATTTATATTAAAATTTTAACAGGAACGAAGAATTTATGTGTTTGGACAAGAGATGATTACACGGAAATTGAACTTTCTTATAACAAGTATATTTAAAATAATAATTTAATCTTATTTTTCAGTCTCCCAAATGCAATTTATGTTGGAATATTAAAAGACAGTGGAGTATACCAAGGACAGAAACAAAAGGGAATCGATGGTAAAGAATATGCATTTATGTCCTTTTCAGACTTTACAAGTTTTTAGCGTTTGACCATAATATCACGTGTTAAATAATAACATGGTCTAGGACGGTAAACATGCTAAATCTAAAGGTAGCTTGGATCTCAGTGCAGCTGCCGAAACACACCTATAAAGGCTTGGAGATAGAACTTCATCCTAGAGGTTGGCAGGCAGGTTTAAGAAAAGCCCTAGGATCTTGCTGTGGCGTCATATTCATTTGCAAGAATATCTTTGTTGATAGACGCGGAGTCCACGTTAACTATAGACCCATCATCGCTTCAAAACATACGTGTTTGTCATATTTAGCAGAACCGTATTTAGATTATGTGAAGATATTGTATGGTCTGGTAGTACTACCTAACCAGGGACTTCCAAATTCGTTCCTAAAAAGGATAGATACAATAGAAGACATAATGGAGCTGGTAAATTTGATAGAATAAATGTTTCTATAAGACCTTATAAAGCTGTGATTATTGAGACAATGATGTTGACCGGACAATCGTAATATTGACCTGCATTATTAATGGGTGCTCTTAAAAGGGTGGCCGAAGGTTATAGGTCATAGATATACACAGATCGCCGAACTGTTAATATATTTTTGGATAATCCCTGTAGTTCACAAACCGAAGAGTGATCAATATGTCACTGGCCTTCTTAGAGACTGATCCTCATAAGGCCGCTCATTATCATGTCGCTCTTGGTGACTTCATCTTTATTAACTTCATATTTCCATAATCTATTAGATAGTGATCTATAAAATAAGAATCTATAAGATAGTGAATTATATTATAGACTGTCCACAATTACTATATTTGCTTAATTTTAACACCAATTTTAGGGGTCGGTGCAGTAGACTGTTTCATATTCCTTTTTATATAAATAATGTTTCTTTTAATAATCTGATTGCTAACATGTGTCGCTCATACAATACTATTACTGGCTGTGTCTCCTGCTGTGCCGATATCAACATAGACATATTTCATCTTAGTCTGAGCAAATTTCGTAATTTAGGTTATAAACACAGATTCTCTCATTAATAAAATATAATTAAGTTAGCATACTCGTATGGGATTTCATGATTGTATTTATTAAGCATAGATGTGCGTGCATATATTTTGGATAATATAGCAGACAAAAAATAAACTACACATTGTAATTTTAAACATAGTTACTTATTATCTGTAATGTGTGTCTTATAAATAAATAAATAGATAGTGTCATCTCAAATGACGCTGTATTGAATTTAAAATACCCTCACATTTAAATTCGATACCCTTCTCTGTCTCAAATATATACAAATAAATGATTCAAAATCTAAATTAAAAATCAAAATATACTTTATTCAATTTAGGCCCTGAGAAGGCGCTTATGAATGTCAAAGCTACCAGCGGTTCGGAAAACAACCCAGTCATTGAGAAGAACCGGCAAGAAACTTGATCTGGTTTATCTCTGTTCGTGTTATACATTTTTACAAAACATAAATAGTCACATTCGCTTTTAGTGGATGTACAGAGTGGGGCGTCATTTCCAGTCGTCACAATCGTTCACATATTGATTCACCCTATAATAATAGTCTTAGACATTAAAACCCGTTTGGCATGGTTCTTGAACTCGCTAACTAACAAATCGGTAATATGTTTTGGGACTTTGTTATAGATTGTTACCGAAAAAACCTCTTTTTGGACTTAGTGAGCCTGAAGTATGGAATGACCAATTTGTTGCTGTTTCTAGTATTAAAGTTATGTTGGTCTTTACTAGATCCAGCATATCTAAGATTTTGATGTCCGCAAAAAAAAAAATTATCAAGAATTCTTTATTTGTTTGGCCCGTATGGGTTCTTATTATCCATTTCACTGAATTGCGATAAAACTTTGGCAATTTTGAGCACAGTCGCGAAGGATATTTGTTGAAGACTTGCTATTGGTTCAGTGTTTAGTAGCGTATTTATAGGTGAGTTCTAGCAACCGCATTTTTGTCTGTTACTCTCTTGCGAAACATTAAAAATACCATGCCATGAGACTGTCATTACATATTAAATTATGAACAGTACCGAAAAAAACAATAACATTGTAAAGGCAGCAAGTCATTCAAACCTACTGGACATATAAAATTTACAAACAACATGAATTATCTGATAAAATTAAAGAATAATTTTCCTACTATAATACAAACGCAGTATTACATAATGAAATTATTAATACCCAAGTTGTTGTCTTCCAATAATGAAAAACGCTCGTCTCAAGAATAATTGGGACATGTTGCGACAGAAAAGATGAAAAGGAAAATTTAACGACAGTCAAATTCTTCCATTTTGTCTTCAGGTAATATTTTGCTGAATGCTTTTTGTTTGCCAATTATGTTGGTGTCGCATTTATTTCAATTATTCCTTGTTCTGTTGCTTAACTGATTAATAAAAAAAACCTTCGCCTCTTGTAATCACAGATAGTTTAATAGTAAATTTAGCTATGTTTTTTTTTCGAGTGGTTTGAAGTAATCTGATTATCTAGTGGTTTAATTTTCATACGTAAATCTGTATTATTTTATCATACCATTCAATTGACAACCATCTGTTTGCCTTAAGATTACGTCATATAGATTCCATATCATACGTTTTGATGGTAAATGTAAAGGTGATAATTATGCACAACGAAAACAAATGAATTTTGAATAGCCGACTTAAAGTGTCCTTAAATTTTTTAGCAAAAAGTCCTAATGTAACAAGAGTGACAAGAATGCATCTACTTACAGTATAAATTAGTTTTGAACTATTAAAGAAAAATAAAATACTAGTGCCAGTTGGTTCGAAGCTTGTAAATTGCCAAAGAGAAGAGATAACAATGGTCACGTTTGAAAACGACTTTCCATGAATCGTCATGGAACATTATCATGTTTTAGGTAAATATCAATACCGCCTAAACGATAACTTGTGAAAACTATGAGAATACTTATTTTATGTAATAATAAAAGTTAAGGAAATAATGTAGTCTTTACTAGCTGGTGTCCTTCCCTTTTTGCTGGACGTCTTTTTACTTAAATAGTATATAGGTATCAGTGCAACTATAGAGAATGTTTATAGTTTTATCAAAATAGTTCCAACAGATTTTATTTAATTCCGTTTCAACATACATGCAAATAATGTTATATTATTAGTAAATATTTTAATAAATATTACTACAGTGGAACCTGGTTAATTGAAATCTCAAGGGACCAAGAATGTTGTACCATTTATTTCACTGTATATAAGTAAAATGACCTGAGCTCATAATTAGAGTAAAATTGCATATAATGCCAGCCTACCGGAAGATTTTAATACTCAAGTGAAGAAAAAGTTATTAATTTAGTATTTCACATGCTTGTGAAGTCTCTGGTAGAAACAACCGTGTAATGAACTTACGTAACCTTAACAAATCAGTCCAGACCTTATTAGATGGGTAGAAGATAAAACAAGTATTATCTAAATCTCATATTCAATTTTCAGTTTTAAATATCAAATAGTTCCTCAACTGTATTATTCAAAAATATGTTAGAATAATATTTTCGATGACATAATTGAATTCGAAACGAGAGGGTATTGAAGACTCAAGGTTACAAAGCCTTGTCCCCATTACATGAATAACATTTCGTAGACACGACAATTGCGTTTTCTGTACATATATACAATTCTGTTATACGCTGGTATAAGATTAATAAAACGCTTTCCAAAAAAAATCATTCATTTTCACCATACGTTGCACCGTCAAAGGTCTAAATGAACGAAGGAATGCAAATATGTAGGGTATGCTGATATGTCCGAATGGATTGTGAAAAGATCTTAGGTCCTAAGTATAGCTATGACTATACCTATACTACTACAATTGTAGTATCATGCTTAGATGTGTGAGGGTTTTAAGGATATACCTATATCCAATTGGGTCGCGACTGCCACGCATATGGCGATAAAGCCGTGTCACTATAACCCTGATTTAATTTGCGGCATTGCGGGATCAGCCACTGTAAGGAGATATATTATGCAAGGTAATAAAAAATACTTCAACTGCCAACGACATAAACGCATAATATATGCAGATCCTATTGTATTAGGACGATGTTTGCCATTTTAATATACGTTTAGCGTTTGACCACAATCTCGTCTGTTATTAAATGACCATGTGGTCTCAGATGGTAAACATGCCAGACCAAGAACGGGCTCTCAAGTCTAGTCGCCGGAACACATCTATAGGTACATGACGGCAGATTTTCTACTCGAGAGTACGTAGGTGCAAACTGAAAAGAATGCCATCATACTATTGCTTCATCACAATGTTTTCCTTCACCGAACGTTTCTACTCATTCACAAGGATTTGAACCTACGTCGATAAACGCGATTTCCGAACAAGCTAACTACAGAGCCAATATCGCTTCAAATTTATTACTTTTAGTTTGCTCTGTATCATCAAGTTCTTTGCAGACATTCATGCTATTACACTACTAGAAAGTTAAACCCTTTTAATTAAGACGGAAAAGACTTTTCCTTGTCTTTATCATAAAGAAAGTGTCACAGCTCTCTTACCTGAAAATACAGCAGAATTTTGCACAACGCATTACCCAGAAACCATGTTTCAGTCACATCCCAAAGCACAGTCGCCGGCAAGCAGAATAATATCACCATGAAGTCTGCCAACGCTAAATTCACTATAAAATAATTCGTTACAGTCCTCATAGAATGGTTTCTATATACTGCCACGCAAACCAATGCGTTTCCAACCAACCCCATAATAAAAACCAAACTGTGGGTTCCTATGAGCACCCATTCGTATGTTTGTGGGTAAATGTAGTCATTCAACATAGCGACATATTCCTCTTTTGACATATTACAAAACTCTACTGCCCCTACGCAGACGTCTTCGGATTCATTTAATTTATGATTTTCTGCTTCCGTCACATTTAACTTATCATCCTCTTGTGTGTTTCTTTTACGTCTGATTTTTAGTTCATTTAAATGTTCTACAAAATTATCTCTTTCGTGAAGAGATTTTTCTGTATTTAAATCTGTTTTTCTCTTAACTTCTTCTGACACGTCTGTATGTATATTAAAGTATTCTTTTGAAATTGAGTTCTTTTCTCTAATTTCGGTACATTTGCTTTTATTTATATACAAAACTAAACATATGACTAGAACATTTAGAATTCTTCTATTTTTCTCCATTATGATAGATTTTTAACAACTACGAATTTCCTTAAAGCGTTGGAATCTGAAACAAAATACAAAGATTAATAAGAACGTTCATTATATGTCTTCGGTTATTTATTGATAGATTTCCTTCTATTTTTTATAATGAACGAAATGACTTTCATAGGTATCTTAGAAGTTTAATGTAAGTAATAATAATAATGCAAGTTATGTTGGCTCAAGTACTAAATAATTCAGCACATTGTGTAACGTATTAAGCTTTAAGTTAAATTTAATGTTTTAAGAAGTGAAAACTTATAATAAATAAATATCAATCACATATTAAAATTCATATAGATTTATTAATGTGTATACGTAAATAGATAATTTTAATATTTAAATTCGCACAATATATACAGCTGAAGTAATAGATTGATTATGTACAAAAAAGCATAATATTATTTTATTATTATTATGACGCTTAATAATAAAAGTGTAATTATTGGAATTATGTACTACTCCTTGTCAGACAGTAAACATGATTGATGACGACTACAGCCAAGATTACACGATTCAGTCCGTCATAGAACCGAGCGTGCTTGACGTCAAGTCGAGCCGAGAAAACTCGATTCAACGTTACGAATCAGAGCGTTACGATTTGCTTTCGTTCACTTTTAAATGCACATAAAGAAGTTTCCACTTCAAAAATTATTTTAAAACATATCATAAAATTTAAGAACGATCAGGGCATTGCAATTGTATCTGACTTGATTAAAGCCGTTTTTCTTATTGGTAATAGTAGCAACAGTATCACATTTAGGTATGTTGCAATACAGGAACTACCAGACAGCGGTAGAGTAGCTTTAACCAACTGAAGCGCTTTATCATACACGAATGCGTGCGAACGAATAATAAATTAGACCACCTTACCGTTATTAGAAGCTTTATATTGACTGTAGCGTATCCGTTTCCTTTCCCTTCTCTTTCTACCTTATATAGCTATACCTTTCGCAAATAACTATTACTACAACTGGTCAATAATTCATGTATAGTTTCTAAAAATATTACGCCTTAAATTTAATGCAATTACATTAAAGTACTGTGTACTTAACAAAGCATAGTACGTAGATTTTTATGAATTAAATCCACGGTGATATAATCAATTGGACGCAAAATTTACCCAAATCTTATGGCGCTAAAATGTAGATACAAGTGTCAATTTTTGTTTTTCTATTTTATCTTTGGTAATCAATCGTCCAAACTATTACTACCATTGTCGAGTAGGTAATAATATTATAAGTATCATACGATAATTTCAATGTTCTAATAAGATGGTTAGCCCCCTTGTTAGAAGTTCTAACAGGGATTTTTTGTGGCATCTTAGAATCATTCATGCACCGTGGTATTACTTCCCACCCGCTTCACTTGCGCACAATAACCGAACTATATTACGTAAAACACCACTAATATTACAAAATATACAGTCAAATAACAAAAGAATATTAATAAAATCTACTACATGCAAAATCAAGATCCCGCCAAATCTCTAATGACAAGTTTTTTTTTTTTAACTTTATTTTTGGCTACCATTCTTTTAGATTATTACTGCCATTGTCGAGTAGTTAATAGTATTACAAGTTCTTCTTCCATTCCAATTTGGCAACCAGTCTTCTAGTAGACTATTACTGCCATTGTCATGTGAGTATCGATATTACAAGTTTCTTGATATAATTTCAATTAACTAACAAGATGGTGGCCATCTTGTTAGAACTTTTCATGGAGTTTTTGTGGCATCTCAGAATTCATGGTCTGTGGTATTATTTTCCATTCACTTCATTTATGCACAATAAACAAACTATATTACATAAAACAACGCCAATTTTACACAATATAGAGTCAATTGACACAAGATTATGAATAAAATATAAAATCCATTACATGACAGACCAAAATCCCGCCAAAAACTCCCAAGTGACAAGTTTACGAAACAAACTGCAGTAGTAATAATAATATTCGTCCAATAGGACAGGCGAAGGAATTAATCCATACTGCCAATTCTGAAGTGAAACTGCATTTTGAAGCCAAAGAGTTCCCATTTTCAAATATTGTAAATAACTTTTTAAATATCCTTAACGTAAGTGGCCAGTTCCGAAAAGGTTTACTACGTTCTATGTTAGAAAGCCTAAAAATTAAACAGAAAAAAAGATAGAAACTATTAAACACGGAAAGATCCTTCCTTTATAACTCGTTAAACCTTTCCGATATATCTAGTTGATAAGCGTTATCGCAAGCTTATATACAAATCTCCCTTCTTAATTAAGTTTTATTTATCATAGATAAGACCTTATCGATGATATTGTTGTAATTTCGGAATAATTCGTATAGCATTTTTTATGGTTTATATCCTTTAATATATTATGCAGAGATGGGTCTTTCAAGTATTACGTAAACACTAAATGTGTGGTCTTGTTTAGTCTTTGATTTGCTTGTTTTTGATGATATAAGCGATGGGGGGTCTGGGTGGTGATTACGTCAGCAATATTCCTTATTTGCTTTTCCGAATTTTCACGCTTGAGGGGGCAGGGTAAGAGCTTTGCTTACTTTTGCTGTCAAGGGTTAGGCCCCCCAAATTACAAAAATTCTGCTTTAGTTATACTTGAACGACCCCACAGCTTCGTTAGCATTTATGTTGAACTGAAATTTACCGTATCTACTTTCGTGTACTACTGACAGAGTGTATGCAAAATCTCATGATGCTCGGATGAGTTGTTAATGTATAAAAGCGTAATAAACAAACATTCGCATAGTTAGAATAGAGAGAAAGAGTTTTTTGATGTTTAGATTGATAACGCTGTCCAAATTTTATGAGATGCCTGAAATTAATGTACTACTAAATTGTACATTTTAAAGATTCTTACAAAAAAGTACTTTTATTATCCATCAGCTCATGATTTTTCGTCTCGTGGCGGACACTTGTCGAGAGTGGAGCCCTTTCATCTCGGTAGCCCGCGTCGCCTATACGACGTAGTATTACGTCCACCAGCTCATGATTTTTTAACATACAAGGTTAGTTTTAAACGCCATCTACATGTTTATCGTCATACTACTTTAATAGTAATACATGTTTCATATCCTTGCTATCAGGAAAAAAATAGATGCTATTTATATTATTGTTATATGAGAATTTTCAGAAACTCCGATCGTAGTTGCAGCATTGATTTGTAAAGAAAAGACAAGACAAATACAAAGACAATTTTTCAATTGTATCTAGTAGTACCAGAGATTAGATCAATGTAACAATGTTAATATAGATTTAAAACTAACGTAAAAGTATAAACAAAAGTACAAAGTACTGAGTTTGAATCTTATAATTCACATGCGATTAGCCCAACTAATAGTAAATTACTAAAATGTAATGCTCATAAATCAATGTCTTGTTTAAGCCTAAACTCAATAAGCAATATTTCAAACTGATTAATTATATTAGAAACATGAAAAATATTAATATAAAAATTACTCTGATTAATTGAGAACATTATAAATTCCAAAGGCGATTTAATTTAGAATAGAATAGTGAATGCGATAAAACAGACTGTTCCAAAAATACTACACGCACTTGTTTACTTGATTCGTGACATGGTAGATTTATTTCACCCACGACGTGTTTACTGCAACCGATTATAAAAAGTTTACGTTAACGGTAATAGATATAGGACAAGTTGTTTTGAAATCTCTATACGTTATAGTGTTTAAAATATTAAACCAGTGATTCACGTTGTAGAGTTCTCGTCAATCTTTATGACCACTCTGAATATATCTCTAGTTTGAGTTTGCGCATAATACTGTCAATAGTTCAATAAGAAGGTGTTTTTGCGGGGTCTTAGCAACGTTGGCTTTTATATTTTATTCACAGTCTTGTGGTATTTGACTCTATATTTTGTAATACTGGTGGCATTTTACGTAATATAGTTTGGTTATTGTGCGTAAGTGAAGTGGATGGGAAATAACAGCAGGGTACATGAATTCATTTTTTTATATTAGCAGGTAAACGAACAGGTGAGTCGCCTGATGTTAAGTGATCACCACCGTCCATAAACACTTGCAACACCAGGGGAGTCGCACGAGCGTTGGGCAGCTTGTGTTAGGGGGGAAGAGAAGGGGGAAGGGGAGGTGGGCCTACGGCACTGTCACTGGCCGAACGAAACGTAACAACGTAAGCACTATTCCTTTACGTTGGTGTTTCTGTGGGTTGGGTGGTACTACTCCAGGCGAGCCGACACATTCATGCTGAAACCAGTAATACCTTCAGCGTGGCTCTACCACCTACAAAAGTTCTGAGATGCCACAAAAAATCCCTGGAAAGTTCTAACAAGGGAGCCCCCATCAAAACATTGAAATTATCACAAGAAATTTGTAATAATATTAACTACTCGACAATGACAGTAATAACGTAGAAGATTGGTTGCCATAACTAAATACAAAGTAGTTAGAATAATATTATAGGAATCAAAGATTAGTATTTATTTATCCTCAAGTTATCTCCCTGCTATAGATATAATGTAATACGTATTTTACCTAAATTTGTTTTCTACGCAAGCACATTCAGAGCGGTCAAAAAGTTTGGAGAGGTATGTATAAATGCGGAAATAACTCAGTATTTTATTACTGAAAACGTTATTTTGCGGAAATCCATCATTAGGTTACCTCGTCCTCATCATCATCAACTTCTTACCCTTATTCCACATAAATAGGGTCAGCATAGTACTTCTCTTCCACTCTACCCTGTCTGATGTCATCTCAGTATGCATACCTTTTATAACATATAATTTTTCACGCAGTCCATCCATACCTTTTTCTGTCTTCCTATACTCCTATATCCGTTCACCGTAATATTTAAAACTAGGTTGCCACGATCTATTGCAAGAAAAAAGACTTGGTTTAAAGTTAAATCTGAATTTAGTACTAGAAATAGCGAAATATTAATAAGTGAAACAAAGAAACTAAAACCTTTTTTTATCGTGGGTGAATCCGTTACGGATACCCGCCCTCCCGGGGTATGTCCGACTCCCACAGACTAAAACCCCTACAGTGTATGACCGCCGCTCTTGTTGGGGTGCCACGAGATCTCAGTAGACCTTTATCGTATCACCCCAGCGACTGGCTGTTCGTCAATTGCACTGACGTCCCAGCTCCACCCTAATCAAGGAACAGTCACGCACACACAGTCTGTCTCCTCCATCCACTGAACCTGTGCAATAGGAACATAGGCCTCCCGACCCATTTACCCATACACCTATATGTCACCTATGTATTCTATTCATATGCCATTCCTCTTCTAGGTTTTGCGTTTTTATCATCTTAAATCACACCGTCGTTTAACATCAAGTGAGATTATGGTCAAAGGCGAAAAACATAAATTAAAAAAATAAGGTTCTAGAGAACGAATAATGCGGTAACAATACTCCAATAACGCCGTGTAAATAAATGTAGATGAAAATATACCTTGCAAGTCAAGATGCAGAGCAATTTATTATGATCAGCTTACTCGGCGTTCTGATCTCCCTAGTCTAAGTGATTAACTGGAACGCCGGCAGTTTCTCAAATTAATTAAAGGCGATCATATTCCCCGTATCGGTTTACCGACCTCGGTGCTCGAGATTTTGTTTTAAATTGGCTCTGGAACCTTCCGTTTTTATCACGCTTTTATTAGCTTCACCTGTATGTATGTATGTAACCGACCCCTTTGAGCTCGATTTTGTCCTACTTTGAACGATCAGATTTAATTCAAACTTTGCACACCTGTCAAAGGTCGATGACAATGCAATAATCCGAAAAAAAAAGTTAAAAAAATTTAACTAAAAAATGAAAAATAAATAATAGTTTAAAAAAACTAAAAAAACACGCTTTCATAAAAAATCCAACTAAAAAACAGAAAATAAAATTTAATAAATTTGGATTAAGAATAGTGTAAATTAGAAATAAATGTATATTTTTGTAAAAAGTGACAAAAAAATTATAAAAATACTGATATCTGGAGGTGCTGATATTAACATGCGTAGCATAGTGATCTACATTTTGTATCATAATTGCTCCACTCCTAAGGAGCTTAGCGTTGTATTAAATAGTCTATAATCTTTCGCAATGAATAGGCATTTGAAATGAAAACATTTTCTCCAAATCCTGGCTAATAATGCGAGATAAGCATGTTTAAACAATCAGAAAAACAAACAATATTTTGCAATTTATAACATCAGTATAGAAACACAAAACTGCACTCGTATTGCTGTGCTGTGGTAGCAATTTGCTTGTTGATTACTTTCTCTTGTTTCCCCTACGTATTCGCTCCAGTACTGAAATAGGACTATCCTCAAATTCCAAATAAAACGGAGGGTGGAAATCTCTGGAAGGCTGACAACATTATTCGAGATCTACAAAATTCCAAAATAGTGCTTTAGAACCTTATTATTTACTTTAATAATCGGAGCAAATAGGTGTCTATATGTGTTCCAGATTCCCATACTCCATGACTCATCTAGCGTTTACTTATAACGGCTTCTCATAGAGCGTGTAGCATTACAATTCTTGATAATCTAATTAATGTACGTCTGTAAAACTTTAGATAAGCTGAATTTAGTAAAAGACCAACATAATTTAAATACTATAAAACAATAACAAGTTAGTCAATCCATGTTTCAGGCTCACTTAGACCGATAACAGTTTTTTTAGGTAACAGCGTTAGGTTTTATAACAAAAGCCCAAAGCACATTACCTATTTGCCGGATAGTGAATGTAAGCACCATGTCAACCGAATTTTAATGCCTAAAAGCTAAATGCTATTATAGGGTGGATCAATATGGTGACTTCTGAAAATTATGCCCATCTCTGTGCATCCACCAGAAACGAATGTAACTATAAATTTTTGTAAAAATACGTATGAAGATAAACCAGATCGAGTTTCTTGCCGTTTCTTCTCAAAGACTGGGTTGTTTGTCCGAACCGGTGGTAGCTTTGACGTTCATAAGTGCCTTCTCAGGGTCTAAACTGAAGAAAGTATTTTTGAATTTGAATTAATTATATATGTCACGCAAATTTGGTATGAAAATATTTGTTTGTCTAACAACCAACTAAAATACCATCATGATATGAAAAGACTATATATTGCTAATTATATTCGTATACTTTTGTATTCAATAGGCGAGAGTTAATATCGTATTATTTACACTCAGATAAGCCTTCATGAGACTGATAATTAAGGCTGTCGCATGAAATGAAAGGAAAATCGGTTTCTCGAAGCGACATTAATATTCTACGCACTAGAATGAATTCGGAATGGTCAATCAGTTTCATTCAGGCGTGTTTCGGACAACCATAACTAAGTGAACTAATTGTAACGCAAGATTCCTTTAAAATTTTGTTTTGAGTGAGCCTTAGCTTTCGATGGTGGAACCACAACATAGTGTTAAAGTCTTTTCAAGATGAAAATCTGCCACTACTTTATGAGTCTTCCGGTAGCTGTACTTAAGATTCTATGCTCCTCTAAGTTTAGTGTGTTTACTTAGCACATATCGTCGTTTATCATCATATGAGATTGTGGTCGAACGCTAAAACAAACTTGTTAAATAATTAACAAGCATTATTAGGATCGTATATGTTACGGCTGTCGTTGAGGTGGTAGTTACAAAGGTATGATGTTAATTATATATGGCATCCTTCTTGGTATTTAAGAGATCAGAACCTTAAGACCAATCAAGTATCTATATATATAATAAGAATGTAAATCTACGTGCCTGTAATTATTAGATTTTTGTGGGAAAAAATGGAGAAATGTCTGTCTATCTGTCTGCCTGTTTGTTTGAACACGCATCACTGCTAAAATACTGCGTTCACAATAAAATCTCACAAAAGCAGGTGACGATCTAACTTCTACTGCAAGCCGCGTTAATTTTTTTCCAAAACTCATGAATCTATACATATGGTGTCTAAATGTAAATGTAACATGTCAGTACTTTTTATTTTTTTGTGAAAAATATTGTTGTACGGGACTAGGAATAAGTAATAAAATAAATTTCATTTTTATAAATGTCTGTCTGTTTATCTGTCTGTCTGTTTGTTTGAACACGCATCATGTTAAACTAATGCGCGTTCACGTTAAGGGAAAAAAATAAAACCCGTTCACCATATGTGTACCTACTTGTGTGCGTGTGCATGTATTAAACGTACACATATACGTATGTGAAGGTGATCTGCATTGTATTGTTAGCTAGTGATTGAAGTTCTTTTTTTCCAGTGTCACTGTATCGCGCTAGCAACGTATTTAAGGGCTCCACGCCGAAGGAACGGATCTAGGATTGAGCCGCTGCGAAGTGCGGTCTAGGCAAGTGTGCGGGAACGAAGTTTACTCCCAGGCCACGGCGGCGTGATCTGTGGTTACGCGGGCGTGAACGCGCACATGGTCTGTTTAAAAAGAAGGAAGGGTACTAAGCCCTGCTACTTTTTTTCGAATAGACTACGTTATTAGTTTAATCGGGTGAAACAGTGAAGCCCTGTCAGGCCAATAGCGTAGTCAGTTCGAAAAAAAAGCTACGCTAATAGCTTGACAGGCCTTTGCAGCTTCACTAGACTCAAAACCCTGCCCCGTTTTCTCTAGGCCTTATATAGGCTTGCTTCGTATTAGAGGGTAGCGTATAATATTTATCTCGACACATATACTTTCTGACGGTAGAACGGGCATTAGCTCCGACATATACATTATATGATTATCCTGCTAATAAAAAAGGTGGATAATAAAAGTCTATCAAACATCTTAATCGAGGTCGGAAACGAATTCGTATTAATTATGCGGATTACTCCAAACCAGGGTTTTATGTTGTTTTAATTTATTACGCTAACGTGGGTAGATTTACGATGACATTAATGTCTAAATACATTTATCAGAATATGTCTTAATACAAATAATCAGTATAATGTTAGTCACATTTTATATACGCACGAGAACAGTCCATCCCGCTACGTTGGGTATTAAAAAAATGAGAAAGGGTCAATCAATTACAAAAGATAAATAAGGAGCCTAGAATAATCTACGAGAAATTCTGCATCGAATAGCCATAGTTCAGTGGCGATAGTTTCAGTACTTTTGACGTGATTGAATCTCAAATGAACTGTAGTTTATATTAGAGAAACTGTTCCCGCGACTACGTCCGCTTGGAATCTAATGTAAAAAAACAGTGACTAACAAAATCATCTGAATGTATTAAACTTAATTACTTATCTACTTTTCTCTCGTACTTTAGTCGCGTCGTCATTAAAATTACAATAACTTTTGATAAAGTCAACCGATTAAAACAAAAAATAAAACAAGGACTAAGTTATTCTTGAAGACATGATTTCTTGATGTGGTATTATGAACGCAGTACTTTAGCAGTGATGCCTGGTGAAACAAACCGACAGACAAACATTCCTAAAAATGATTGAAATGTTCTTATTACTTATTCCAAGACACCTGCAACATTTTTTTTTTCACAAAAATCTAAAAAGTGCAGACACGTTAGATTTACATTGTTATTATATGTATAGATAAATACACCAACATTTAGTCTTTGTTTCATTAAAATCGGTTCACTGTATCAAAAGTTATTGTAATTTTAATGACGACGCGACTTAAGTACGAGAGAAAAGTAGATAAGTAAATGGACTTCATATATTCAGATTATTTAATTACTTACTGTTTTTTTTTACATTAGGTTCCACGCGGACGCAGTCTCGGGGACGCACCTAGTTCAACATAATCACATGTTTTCACTTCTATCGCGTGGTCTTAAACACACAGTTTTTTTTTTATATGAACGTTTTCTAACATATATTTTATTTATAATTGATTTCGCTTCCGGATTAGAGGTACCTTACGCCCTTCTTTGTACCCCGGACAGAGTGTATGCTAAATTCCACGATGATCGGTAAGTATTTAAGCTGTGAAAATGTAGCAAATAAACAAACTCACATTCGCACTTGTAATGTTAATTAGAATTGGAATATTGAATCGCAAGGCCTCTGTATACAATATTTATTAACTAATGAATCAAACTTAATGCCGTAATTAACTAAGCTGAACTGAACAGAAGTTGGTTGAATGACTCATCAAAGCATAGCTGAAACTTAGCACAATAACTTCCTACAAAAAGTAAATAAATAAATATTTTAACACTTGTCAAATTTCATACCCTAAGTGTGTAAAATAGGGGATAAAATTTTGAAACTACTAAGTAGGTTTTTAATATCTTATGGACTTAAAGTTTAGGACAAGCAATCATTGACTTCTAATCATTACATAGTATAAAACAAAGTCCCCTACCGCGTCTGTCTGTCTGTCTGTTCGCGATAAACTCAAAAAGTATTGAACCGATTTTCATGCGGTTTTTGCCAGTAGATACAGTGATTCATGAGGAAGGTTTTGGTATATAATTTGTCAACGATTTTTTTTATACTCAGCGTGGGACAACGTCTGCCGGGCCCGCTAGTTCTTTTATAATTCACGATTATTATTACGATTCACTAAGGCAGGCAAAGCTGTTAGCAAAAGCAAGTTATAAGAGATGGTAAATATTTATATTCCCTTTGCACATACGAAGGACATTAGGTTTTAACATAGTTAAAGCTCATATCGTGAACTTTGTGATAGACATTGTTCTTCGATTGTACTATGCTTGCCATCCCCGGTGCAGTCTCTTTGCATAGTGCTTCTATAAAAAATCGTTAACAAAACAAGGTATATCAATAATACATATTATGTTAGTTTACGAGCGTGGTCTGGGAATTTGGGGCCACTTAAAAGCCGTATTGGTGTTTCATTTTATCATCAATAATATTTATTGCATGCGGTTTTTGAACTAACATTTTAAAACGTTTTCTATAATGCTTTCAACTCAATTTTATGTGTTTCCAAATACCATATAAAATATTTAATGTTATTTTAATGTTCTAATGTGGTTTTTTCTTTTGTATTTTTATAGCACAGAATATATATTATGACATAGAGACAGAAACTTTGTTTAGAGAAAAATTGTCATTTAGTGATGAATTTTGAATTTATACCCTTCTATTGGAAAATTAATTATATCATGTCAATCTATCTATCTAAAAAATGAGTGTTGGTAATTATTACGCCCGTGAATAATCTATACTAATATTATATAGAGGTAAAGTTTGTGAGTTTGTGACGTTGTAGGGGGTAATCTCAGGAACTACTGGTCCGATTGGAAAAATTCTTTCAGTGTTATATAGCTCATTTATCGAGGAAGGTTATAGGTTATATATCATTACGCTACGACAAATAGGTGCGGAACACCAATGAAGAATGTTTCAAAATCGGGGTTTTTATTCCTCTTGAGAGCTTCCGCTGCGTGTTAGCGTTAGCCCACAGTAACTATTCCACGCGGACGCAGTCGCGGGTAGAGGCTAGTTTAAAATATGCTGCGATGAACGAATCTCGTTTAAGACAGGTATATAGTATAACTCTATGCATGTACCATACACAATAGGATGGGCTAAAAATATTCGATTTTTTTTTCATGATTAGGTATAGTGAAAAATGGGTTGCTAGACACCTTTAGAGAGTTCTCACCAAAAATGACCGCTTAAAAGTTATTGAAAGTTGAAGTTTATTTATTTATGATAATATTAATATCATTACATAGTATAAAACAAAGTCCCCTACCGCGTCTGTCTGTCTGTCTGTTCGCGATAAACTCGAAAACTAACGAACGGATTTTCATGCGGTTTTCAGCGGTGGACAGAGTGATTGATGAGGAACGTTTTAGTGTATAATTTTTTTTTTTTTTTTTTTATAGGAGGCAAACGAACATGTGGGTCACCTGATGGTAAGTGATCACCACCGTCCATAGACACTTGCAACACCAAGGGAGTCGCAAGCGCGTTGCCAACCTGTGTTTGGGGGAGAGGGGAGTGGGGAAGTGGGGGATGGGGAGGGGAAGAACGGGGAAGGGGAGAGGAGGTGGGTATCCGGCGCTCTCACTGACCAAACGAAACGCAACAATGCAAGCACTGTTACTTCACGTCGGTTTTCTGTGAGAGGGTGGTACTACCCCGGACGAGCCGACCCATTCATGCTGAAACCAGTAATAGTTTCAACGTGGCTCTACCACCTACAGAATTTGTCAAGGATTTTTTCATAAGCACGGCGGGACAACGTCTGCCGTGCCCGCTAGTATCCTATAAAGAGCAATCTTGACCTACATGAAATCCCCAAGCCAACCGATACTTCTGACTGAATAAGAATTAATACATACTATATTTATTGGTCAAAATAACGCCGAAGAACATAAGCCTTTATTTTTTAATAATATTTCGAAATACATTCTGCTTATATCTCAACACACATCCACACATCTATATTATCTTTAGAATCTTTGCCACATGCAATCTTCTTTTATCAATCTCTTTCGTAGCCCAGCTTTTAAATACAGCACGATAGGTCTTATAATAGTTTTATATACCTTTCAAATTTCAAGCCCATTCGTAGATCTCAAGCGACACCAGACATCTTTTGCCATTTCATCCACCCTGCAATTATTCTATTCCTTACGCCCTTGTCTATGCCACCGTCGTTTTGTATCAATGAATCGAGGTAGCGAAAATTAAAACGGGTTCGTAAGGATAAATCATTTAAAACTATGTCAGAAAAACTGCACGGACCACCGAAATTACACAATAAAACACTACGAAGCCAAAATAATATTTATCAGTTAAAATGCTTTAATGTTAGCCGCGCGTTTTATAGCTCCTCGTAAAATTCTGGTCCATTAAGTTTATCTGTAACTACTCGCCCTTTCAGGGCTTTAAGCCTCTCCCACCAAAATCCGGGTTACATTGTTTATAATTAAACCGTATTTAAATTAAATGAATATGGATTAACTAGGGAATGGAAAACTTGGGTTTTATTGGCTATCCCTGATAGATGATCGAATAACGTAGATTAAAATAGGTTTTCTTTTAAAATTCTGTCGCTGTACTGTTAATGGTTTTATTTTATTTTAATTTTGAGTCAAATTTTAGGAATAACGTATATAATATGGGATATATCGTTTTTATTATTTATTTATTAAAATAATAAAACTGTAACAAGGCCAAATCTGTACATTATTTTTTTTTTTAATTATAATCGAGGTGGTCTTTGTTATTGTCGATATAGAAGCCAAAATAATCTGTTTACATTTTTTATCTGCCTGTCTGTCTGCCCATGTGAACACGTATCACTCTGTAAGTACAGAACCAATTTTGGCGAAACCTGACACAGTGATAACTAATATTATAAAGTTTTTTTTTTTTTTTATTGTAGCTCGGCAAAGTGACTGTACCGTGCCTGATGGTAAGCACAGTACAATCCAAAAACAATGGCGACCACCGAAAGACATACTATCCATCGCCGGTCGCCGCTGTCATGCCGGCCTGAAAGCGACCCAGTCAGGGACAGCCCCCCCCCCCCCCCTGTTGCTGGATATACACCGGCTGATCCCGGAATGCGACACGCCCAAACGTGCCACTATGGCGGGTGTTCCACCTGGTGTACGGTGGTCGCGATCCAGTCGGGTACAGACACCCTACCACCCCGATAGTTACATCTAGGATACTTTTTGTCCCATAAAACGCAAAGGAGTTCTCCATGATAACGGACGAAAGTAAAAAAAATGTAATTAATGGATTTCTTAACGGATATTGAAAATTTTCTTTGTGCTATATATATCAGACAGATTAGCTAAACATTAAGGCTATATTTCATATTTTTATTGTTTCGTGTTCAGGGAATCCCTGGTACAACTGATCCGATTTTGACATTTTTTTTCACTCCTTGAAAGGTATATTATCCCTCACTATCATAGACAATGTTTATTTTGGCAAATATATATTTTCAATAGTTAATCACAAGGAATGTAATTGATATCGGCAAAAATTCATTTATCGTCAATATGTATGTGTAGGTTAGTTTTTATCTTAATTGGACCCGGTAGGTGATGCTTCAAACGGGTTCTAGGCTTATTTTTAAAGATTTCTCACATACCAACTGGTTATATGTTTTAGTGAGTCCCTGGATAGTTTGAATTCACAATTAGAAGCGGTAGTTGTCGGGTGTGCAATCGGGTTTTAGGTTTTTTAAGATTTGTTGCGTTTAAAAATACAATTGAAACCGGTAGTAGCCGATTTGTTGCAGACGATGTTGCACGGGTCAGCTAGTATGTTATAAAATATTTGTTCAATACCTTAGTTTAAACTATGATCTGTAACTGTAAGCTATAAATCAATAAAAGGCATTAAATTTTTCAGTTAAAATACATCTAAAATTAAACCAAGTTGCCTTTTAAACAGCAAATTAAATAATATGTAATTCTACAGGTTTATTTATCTTATTGTCACTTTTTAACATTGGTTAATGGTATTATGATTAACACATGTTAATCAAAGTATCCAATCAATTAGTAAAAATTTTAAAACTACTTCATTAATTAAACTCCATAATATGTCTAGATCTATCAAACATTGTATCTAGATCGATGATATATCATTACATAGTATAAAACAAAGTCCCCTACCGCGTCTGTCTGTCTGTCTGATCGCGATAAACTCAAAAACTACCGAACGGATTTTCATGCGGTTTTCACCGGTGGATAGAGTGATTGATGAGGAATGTTTTAGTATATAATTTGTCAAGGATTTTTTTCATAATCAGGGCGGGACAACGTCTGCCGGGCCCGCTAGTATAGGTATAAAGTTTGATAAAGATATAATCAAATATTACTAAAATTTAAGAAAAATAAAAGTAAAGAAAGATAAACGGAGAATTATAAAGCATTTCAATTGTTATTATATTGAACGCAAGCAATCACAAACGATCAATAATGATATCAACGTACGTATTGGTTTTTGCAACAGCTTTATTATTAGTACGAGCATCATTACACTCCCAAATTACATTAAAACAAACTAGTCGTTACGAAGACCAAAGTAAACTCGGACTGAAAAAAAAAAAAAAACTCCGAAAAAACGTAGACGTTTCGTGCAATAAATAGCAGTTCGAACAAATGCGGCCATTAGTAACTACAAACAAACAGAAACGCTCAAATAACACAAACATAAGTCAGTTTACTATGATATAGTATGCAACTGAATCATTCGCTTCGATATAGATTGTTTTTTTCCCCCGGTTCTCAATTTAGAGAGCCCAAAAATAAAGTGAATTTTGAAATCGGTTAATACACATCGAATTTACGATATGAATTTCTCGGCCTTGCAAATAGCTCATGAGTAATCACGCTAAAAAAAAAATCAAGGTACTCATGAGGATTGCCGACAGAGATGTAAACTCAATACAATAGAATAACTGTCTGTAGACGGTGCCTTCTTAAAACTCGGCTAGCTAGTTTATTCTTGACAGCTGCCTCGTCAATCCGCTTGCATCTAAGCAACATGTAACTATATCTTTTTCACCACCGATATTGAAATATGCCATCTTACTTCCACGTTTTATCTAATACAGTGTGGTGTTACAATATTACTTTACGTATGTGTGCGTTATCGTGTCATTTGTTTTGTCAAAATATCATATAGGTAACGTATGCGACTTTTCTCGCGTTAGTGTAAATTTTTTCTAGATAAAATATATGCTATGTCCTTTCCTGTACTCCTGATGACGTGTGTGCAAAATGTCACGAGAATCGGCTAAGTAGTTAAGACGTAAAAGCGTAACAAACAGACAAACTTACTTTCGCGTTTATAACATTATTTAGTATTGTAGACGTAGGGAGTGTTAATTATGACGAGTAAAGGTTTCAAATAAAATTTTCGATTTTATTTATCGCTTTTTTTTTTTTATAATTTATAGGTTATTTCGTTTGACTACAATCTCATCTTATGTTAAACTAGCGGGCACGGCAGAATCCTTGACAAATTATATACCAAAACCTTACTCATGAATCACTTTATCCACTGTCGAAAACCCCATGAAAATCCGTTCAGTAGTTTTCAAGTTTATCGCGAACAGACAGACAGACGCGGTAGGGGACTTTGTTTTATACTATGTAATGATGACGATGTGCCCTAAGATAGTAAACACGCTAAACCCAGAGGCGACTGGCTCTTTAGTGCAGCTGCCGGAACACACCAACAGGTGCGTGGCGACAGATTTTCAACTAGAGAATGGTAGCTAGCGGGGCGAACTTAGAAAAAGACCTACTACTATGGTTACATCCTTATGCTTTCCTTCAACGAAAATTACAACTCATTTGATACAGTACGAACCTACGTCCATACGGTATCCGAACATGATATCAACTAAACTATCTTCACATCGAAACTTATAGTGCCAGAATTTTCAAAATCGGATCAGTAGTACTAGAGATTACCCCGAACATTCAAACTTAGAAACTTTAACTCTTTATAATATTAGGTATTTACCTATGAAATTGCCGTTTTATATGAAAAAATTTAAACGAATTTTTTTCATGTATTTTTTATTTGTATTAATCGAAGTACTCACCCATGCTATCAGTGCATCTTTGCCAACGCAGTGGAAGTTTATTGATGTCCTTCTTAAAGAAATCAGCTGGACGGGAGGCAACAAATTCTTCAAAGGCATTTTGTACTGCCTCTCGGGTATTGAATTTTTTTCCCGCCAAGGGGTTCATCCAAATTCTGGATAAAGTAGTAGTCTGTAGGCGCAAGGTCTGGTGAGTAGGGCGGATGACGGAGAACTTCCAACCCCAGTTCTTGCAACTTGGAGACCGTCTGCTGTGCAGTATGAGGTCGCGCGTTGTCGTGCAGGAGCAGCGGAGACGAGCGATTGACCAATGCTGGTTGGAGGTGTGCCAGCTTCTCCATCATTGTGTTCAGTTTTTCACAGTACACATCTGCAGTAATGCTCACCCCGTTTGGTAAGAAGCTGTGATGAATCACACCGGCGCTAGACCACCAAACAGTGACTATCACTTTTCTAGGGGTAAGTTTTCGTTTAGGGCATTGTTTAGTTGCTGAACCAGGATCCAACCAACTTGCTGAGCGCTTGCGGTTATCAAACAGAATCCATTTTTCATCACAGGTAACAATGCGGTTCAAAATTCCTTCATTTGTGTGTCTGTTGAGCAGTGCAAGGCACGTCTCGACGCGTACTCCGCGCTGGCGATCATTGAGTTCGTGGGGCACCCATTTGTCAAGCTTTTTTACCTTGCCAATTTGACGCAAATGGACCAATATTGTTTTGACGCTAACGTCGAAAGCTGCTGCTAATTCCGTCGTAGATTGTATATCATCAGCTTCCACAATCGCCTTTAATTCGTCATTGTCGACCAAAGTGTTCGGATGACCGCGAGGTTCATTTTTCAGGTCGAAATTCCCAGAACGGAAGCGAGCAAACCAATAACAGGTGGTGCGTTGGTTTGTAGTGTTAGCTCCGTAAACGTCGTTGATGTTGCGTGCCGCTTGTGCCGCGTTGCTGCCGCGACGGTACTCATATTCCATAATTACTCGAATTTTTAACGTATCCATGATGACAAAAAAGATTGAAATGCGATAAAAATGTAACACTAATCAATAAACAAATGACTACTTTTGGAAAAAGAATTCCATGTTTTTAAAATAAAATTAATTTGAAATTAGAACTCTTAGCCAAACAGAAATTATTTTGATTTGAAGTGGCCAGTACTGCAGAACGGCAATTTCATAGGTAAAGACATATTATTAATATAGATTAGGTGTGTGTATAGGTAGTGAAGCTACGCTGAAGCTATTACTGGTTCCAGCATAAATGGGTTGGCTCGTCCGGGGTACTACCACCCGACCCACAGAAACACCGACGTCAAGTAACAGTGTTTGCATTGTTGCGTTTCGTTTGGACAGTGAGAGCACCGGAGGCTCGCTTACCCTTCCTTCCCCCCTTCCCTTCCCTCTCATTCCCTCTCATTCCCCTTCCCCCCAAACACAGGCTGGCAACGCACTTGCGACACTTCTGGTGTTACTAGTGTTTATGGACGGTGGTGATCACTTAACATCAGGTGACCCAGCTGTACGTTTGCCTCCTATGATATTAAAAAAAAAAGATTAATTAATTGAATATATACATATTGTTTTAAATAAATATATACCTTGATTATAATACTTGAATAAGTATTTTAGATGTTTCCACGGTAAACTCATTAAATTTCCATCAGAACGATTCAGTGCTTCCATTGTTTGCAAATAAATTAGGCTCATCCATCGAGAATCTCTTCAAATATCGCCATTTTGATGTTACGTTATTTAAATAACATTATTTTGTGAATTAATAACAGTTTATTTAAATCTATTAGAACGGGTCTAGATATTACAGAAACTGGATATGAAAAATAGCGGCAACTACCGGGTTCAATATTAACTAAGAATTCTTCAGGTCTTATCTCTTTTTAATGTCGGTTTTTAATTTATCGAATTTCAAATCACGACGCGACTGGACTAAAGAAGTTTCCAGTTCAATAAACACACCGACGAATTATTGGATCACGTTCTACAAAATATATTAACAGAATTGTGAAATAAAGTGGCTCTAATATTTCGTCTGATACTGTATAGAAATTCCCCAATTAACTGATTGTTAATATCCTTATAACCCGATAAATTACCAGAATCTGAGAAATATTCTTGTGGCAGTATTTGGGAATATATAGTACCGTGGATTTCAACAGAGTTTGAAATCGCTAATACGTTGCGAACTGGCGTGGTGATTATGCCAATACCTTCCTTCGGGAAGAGGCCTATGGCCCTGCAATGGGTCTCTTACAAGCTGATGTTGATGATTTCTTATAACGTGCTAAAAGAAGTATCAAAAATTACGCCCACCGAAGAGGGAACGCCTAACTATTAAACAATAAAAAACTAAGTGCGATCAATCATAATGTCATAAAGGAATTTTAACAATACCTAGCCAATAATGGCCCATCCTTCTATCTATAGCTTCTATAAAAGATCGATTAGGCACTCCGTCTGAATACCTCTTAAGCATCAATTTTATCTTAACAGCTCTTATAAAAATCGTTCCGGCGTAATAAATATCTTCACGTCATTCACGTTGCGATTGGGGGTGACAAGTGAAAAACCTAAACAACAAAATGGACTTTAATTGGACATTTTTGTTATACACTAGATGTGCCCGCGACTCCGTCTGCGTGGAACCTAACGTAAAAAAAAACTGTGACTAATAAAATCATCTGAATATATTATGTCCATTTACTTATCCACTTTTCTCTCGTACTTAAGTTGCGTTGTTATTAAAATTACAATAATTTTTGATACAGTGAACCGATTTTAATGAAACTAACAGTTACCTGAGGATATGCTTTTTGATATATTTTGCAAAATTTTATCGTGAACGGAGTACTTTACCAGCGGTGCGTATCCAAACAGACAGACCGACAGACACATTTCTAAAAATGATTGAAATGTATTTTGTTACTCATTCCAAGACACCCGCAAATTTTTTTTGCACAATAATCTAAAAAGTACAGACACATTAGATTTACATTCTTATTATATGTATAGATAAGTTCAATAGGCCATAGGTAAAAAATATTTTTTGAAATGATGACATATCCAATATTTCATTGATACTGATTTAAAATCTATACATATAATAAAAGGCTAACGGGACGAAATCTGTACATTAAATATTTTAAAGAAAAAATACTCTGGGAGGGTTTACAATCAATGATAGAACACATTGCTATAGTTTTTAAAATTTTTGTCTGTCTGTCTGTCGGTCTGTCTGTCTGTCTGTCGTTTGTACAGGATTCACGCAAAAACTACTGAACGGATTTTGACGAAATTTGGTATGGTAGTAGTTTATACACCGGTATAACATTTAGGCCATGTTTTACATATATCACATTCGTATGTCTGTTTATTTTACTTTTAAGAAAACACAAAAGAGAAGAAATCTAAATCTAAAAACTACTAGACCTATTTTCACTAAATTTCGTAAGATAGTAATTTATACACCGATGTAATATACTAACTTCTGCCCTCGACTTCGTCCACGTGTAACAGTTACGTTTGGCCTCCGAACCCGAAATAACCTCGATTTTGGAACATTCTCCATCGGTACTCCGCCCCCATTGGTCTTAGCGTGGTAATATATATTATATAGTCTTCCTCGATGGATGAGCTATCTAACCCTACATTTTTTTTTTATCGAACCAGTATTTCTTGATAATGGCGAGTTCAAGCAAACAAACTTTATAATATTATCTATACATACATATAATAAAACTGTAACAAGGTCAAATCTGTAAATTAAATATTTTTTTAAAATTATAATCGGGGTACACTTTGTTTTCGTTATAGAAGCCAAAAATAATTAATTTAGAATTTTTGTCTATCTGTCTGTTTCTGTATACACGTATCACTCCGAAATACTGAACCATTCTTGACACAGTGATAACTTATATTATAAAGTAACATCTAGGATACTTTTTGTCCAATAAAACACAAGGGGTTCTTAAAGACAACGGATAAAAGTCAAAAATTTGTAGTTAACGAAATTATTGACGGATTTTTGTTAAGTTTTCTTTGTGCAATATATATTTTAAATATGGCAAATATATATATTTTCAATAATTAATTTCAAGAAATGTGACTGATCTCGGCAAAAAAATCTATAATATAGCGAGCGCTGCTTGAAGAGTTTGGAATAAAAAAATAAAATCTATAGCAAAAATATTCATTACTTTTACGAAAGAGTCTACGACACCATATATCTAAGTTTAATATTAGGTCTTTACCTATGAAATTGCCGTTTTGTATGAAAAAATTTAAACGAATTTTTTTCATGTATTTTTCATTTGTATTACTCGAAGTAATCACCCATGCAATCAATGCATCTTTGCCAACGCACTGGCAGTTTATTGATTCCCTTCTTAAAGAAATCAGCTGGACGGGAGGCAACAAATTCTTCAAAGGCATTTTGTACTCCCTCTCGGGTATTGAATTTTTTTCCCGCCAAGGAGTTATCCAAATTCTGGAAAAAGTAGTAGTCTATAGGCGCAAGGTCTGGTGAGTAGGGCGGATGACGGAGAACTTCCAACCCCAGTTCTTGCAACTTGGAGACCGTCTGCTGGCAGTATGAGGTCGCGCGTTGTCGTGCAGGAGCAGCGGAGACGAGCGATTGACCAATGCTGGTTGGAGATGTGCCAGCTTCTCCATCATTGTGTTCAGTTCTTCACAGTACACATCTGCAGTAATGCTCACCCCGTTTGGTAAGAAGCTATGATGAATCACACCGGCGCTAGACCACCAAACAGACACCATCACTTTTCTAGGGGTAAGTTTTCGTTTAGGGCATTGTTTAGGTGCTGATCCAGGATCCAACCAACTTGCTGAGTGCTTGCGGTTATCAAACAGAATCCATTTTTCACCGCAGGTAACAATGCGGTTCAAAATTCCTTCCTTTGTGTGTCTGTTGAGCAGTGCAAGGCACGTCTCGACGCGTACTTCGCGCTGGCGATCATTGAGTTCGTGGGGCACCCATTTGTCAAGCTTTTTTACCTTGCCAATTTGACGCAAATGGACCAATATTGTTTTGACGCTAACGTCGAAAGCTGCTACTAATTCATCAGCTTCCACAATCGCCTTTAATTCGTCATTGTCGACCAAAGTCTTCGGACGACCGCGAGGTTCATTTTTCAGGTCAAAATTCCCAGAACGGAAGCCAGCAAACCAATAACGTTGATGTTGCGTGCCGCTTGTGCCGCGTTGCTGCCACGACGGTACTCATATTCCATAATTACTCGAATTTTTAACGTATCCATGATGACAAAAAAGATTGAAATGCGATGAAAATGTAACACTAATCAATAAACAAATGACTACTTTTGGAAAAAGAATTCCATGTTTTTAAATAAAATTAATTTGAAATTAGAATTCTTAGCCAAACAAAAATTATTTTGATTTGAAATGGCCAGTACTGCAGAACGGCAATTTCAGAGGTAAAGACCTATTATAATGTAAACTCTACTGACTGTATAGTAAACGTCTACATAAAAGGGAAAGGAACTTCGTTAGGACCTGGGGATCCATAGACCTCTAAAGCTTTTTTTCACATTACCGTCAATATATGTAGGTTAGTTTTTATTTTAATGGAACCCGGTAGATGATGCTACGAACGGGTTATAGGCTTATTTTAAAACCATACCACATACCATGTGGATATATGTTTGAGTGAGTCCCTTGATAGTTTGGCTTCACAATTGGAAACCGTAGGTGTGGCTGCAATAAGGTTTTAGATTTATTAAATTTTTTTGCGTTTAAAAATACAATTGACACCAGTGATAACCGATTTGGCGCAGACGAAGTTGCACGGGTCAGCTAGTGAATATATATATAATCTATACATATAATAAAAGGCTAACGGGACGAAATCTGTACATTAAATATTTTAAAGAAAAAATACTCTGGGAGGGTTTACAATCAAAGACAGAACACATTTCTATAGTTTTTAAAAATTTTGTCTGTCTGTCGGTCTGTCTGTCTGTCTGTCTGTCGTTTGTACAGGATTCACGCAAAAACTACTAGACGGATTTTGACGAAATTTTGTATGGTAATGGCTTATATGCCGGTATAACATTTAGGCCATGTTTTACATATATATCACATTTGTATGTCTGTTTATTTTACTTTTAAGAAAACATAAAAGAGAAGAAATTTACGCAAAAACTACTAGACAGATTTTCACGAAACTTTGTAAGGTAGTAGTTTATACATCTATATAACATACTAGCTTCTGCCCTCGACTTCGTCCGCGTCTAATAGTTACATTTGGCCCCTGAACCCGAGAAAAATCTCTATTTTGGAACATTCTTCATTGATGCTCCACCCCCATTGGTCTTAGCTTGATGCTATATAGTATATAGCCTACCTCAATAAATGAGCTATCTAACACTTTTCAAATCGGAGCAGTAATTTCTGAGATAAGAGCGTTCAAGCAAACAAACTCTTCAGCTTACTGTAACAAGACCAAATCTGTAAATTAAATATTTTTTTAAAATTATAATCGGGGTAGACTTTGTTATCGATTTAGAAGCCAAAGGTTATCCTTTTACAATTTTTGTCTTTCTGTCGGTCTGTCCCTGCGAGCACGCATCACTCTGAAAGTACTGGACCGATTTTGACGAAACTTGACACAGGGATAACTAATATTACAAGGTTACATTTAAGAATTTGTCCTATAAAACGCAAGGGGTTCTCCAGGATAACGGACGAAAGTCAAAAATTTGTAGTTAGTGAAATTGTTAAATTATACTGAGTAATATAATAAATAAATAATAGTAAACGTCTCAAAAAAAGGAAAGGAACTTCGTTTCAACCGGGGGTCCATAGGCCCCTCAAGCCTATTTTTACATTACCGCCAATATATGTAGGTTAGTTTTTATCTTAATTGAACCCAGTAGATGATGTTACGAACGGGTTCTAGGCTTATTTTAAAAGATTTCTCGCATACCATCTAGGTATATGTTTGAGTGAGTCCCTTGATAGTTTGAATTCACAATTGGAAACCGTAGGTATGGCTGCAATCGGGTTTTGGGTTTATTAAAATTTTTCGCGTTTCCAAATACAATTGAAATTGGTGATAACCGATTTGGTGCAGACGAAGTTGCACGGGTCAGCTAGTATTATATATATATATATTATATTTGTATTTCTGCTATTCAAATCAAAAACACTTTATTCAATTTAGGCCCTAAGAAGGCACTTATGAACGTTAATACCACCACTGGTTCGGAAAACAACCCAGTCATCGAGAAGAATCGGCAAGAAACTCGATCTGGTTTATCTTTTTAACAAATATATATAATACTAGCGGGCCGGGCGGACGTTGTCCTGTCTTGATAATTTAAAAAAATCTAAAATTCAACCGCAGCGCCATCTACCGGGTCCAATTATGAATCTAACGCATTCTCGGATCCACAGGAACACGCACGCAAAATTTTATCAAAATCAGTCCAGCCGTTTAGGAGGAGTTCAGTGACATACGCACGTACAGAAGAAATTTATATATAAAGATTTAGAATATATTAAGTACATGTCACAAACGGTTTTAGTGGATACACAGAGAGGAATCAATTCCAGACATCACCATCGTTCACATATTGATCCACTCTGTAATAGCCTTTTGACACCAAAACCCGCTTGACATGGCGCTTAAATTCACAATCCGGAAAATCGGTAATATCCTTTGGGACTTTGTTGTAAAATCTAACACTATTTCCCAAAAAACTGTTACTGGTTTTTTTACATGTCTAAAACATGGGACAACCAGTTTGTCACAGTTTCTAGTATTTAGACTGTGCCGGTTTTTTTACGAAAAGTAGCTTTTCAAGATTCTTACGGACCATTGATTACATACGGACATATTGATAATTTTTATACTTTAACTTCCCGTGTATAAAATTTAATTAAAAAAGCTCTTTTCTTTTCTTTCAAATCCGGAGAAAAAAGTAAAACAATAATGTCATATTCGTGATTTGAAAAAAAAGTGTGTGTGTACTTATGTACACCCGTTAGAAGTTATACTTCTTTGACGTAACAAGATAAAAATCTTTTCATAAATTTTATCTCTCGCCTTATTCTACGTTTGTAGAAAAAACGACACTAACAATAGAAAAAAGGTATTTAATACATTGAAAGTTTTAATACAAAGAAATACTAACAACAAATACAAAGAAACAAAATGTTGACTGTGGCCAACTTCAGGGTGTCGGTTTTTCGTGACGGTGTGCGCACGCATCGCTATAACTTCAGGGCGTCGGTTTTTCGTGACGGTGTGCGCGCGCATCGGAAAAATTTACTCTCATCATTTTTCCCTAACGCGCCAAAAGAAGTATAACTTCAATAATATTTAAAGAATAAATTTTTTTCAGAAGCGATTATGGCTTAGTGTCGATAGACTTAGGCAACTGAGTCGAAGGTGGTAGAGCCACGCTGAAGCTATTACTGGTTTCAGCATGAATGGGTCGGCTCGCCCGTGGTACTACCACCCGACCCACAGAAACACCCACGTGAAGTAACAGTGCTTACATTGTTGCATTTCGTTCGGTCAGTGAGAGCGCCGGAGGACCACCTACTTTTAAAAGCCGGCAACGCACTTGCGACTCCCCTTGTATTGCAAGTGTCTATGGACGGTGGTGATGACTTAACATCAGATCACCCACTTGTTCCTTTACCTCCTATGATTTAAAAAAAGCTTCTGATGAAGGAAAACGTTGTGATGAAACCATGGGGTAGGGTAGGGGATGAAAACATGGTGGTAGGGTTTTATCTAAGTCCGCCTGGCTAGTAGCGACTAGCAAGCTGTACTAGTAACAAGACTAGTAGTAGTAGACTAGACAAGCTAGACTAGTAGCAAGACTAGTAGTAGTAGACTAGACAAGCTAGACTAGTAGCAAGCTGAAAATCTGTTGCAAGCAACAGTTGGTGCGATCCAGTAGCTGCACTTGACAGCCAATCCTCTATAGGTTTGGCGTGTTTACCATGTTACACCACGTCGCCATTTAACATTAAATAAGACTGTTCATACGATAAAAACTATAAATTATTTTTAAAAAATGTCTATCGCAGAACGCCGATACAATACAACAGTATAAATCGATGCTTTTATATTATTACGAGTACTTATAACTTATTATTACAAAAATATCTTCTTTATATATAAATATCTTCCGTACGTGTGTATGTCACTGAACTCCCCCTAAACGGCTGGACCGATTTTAATGAAATTTTGTGTGCGTGTTCGAGTGGATCCGAGAATGGCTTAGAATCACAATTGGACCCGGCAGGGGGCGCTGCGGTTGAGTTTTAGATTTTTTTTTATTACCAAGGCAGGACTACGTCCGCCTAGGCCGCTAGTATTATTATAAAATTTCTCTAATTCAAAATATGGACCGCAGAACTATCAAAAAGTTAAATCAAAATTTATGGATTCTACATATTACCGCTGCCACCTAAACTAGGCAATCCTGTGTCTCAGGTGGCAGTACACATTATGACGCTATTAATGAACGCGTTATACAACCGCAGTGGATAATTTATTTTGAAATGCTATATATCAGAACAAGTGCATGTTATAATCTCAATATACTAACATTTAAAAAATTTCGCTAAAATATATATTGTTAATTGAAATTTCGTAAAAAAGAAGCTGGTAATTTCTTATACTATGAAGTAATCATCTACGTTTATTAGATTTAAGTATATCTGTGTGAAGACTAAGCGTTGACAGTTACTTCTCTCTATATATCAGCCTGTAATATTTACCGAATTTGAATTACATACAATAGAATTACAAAAAATAGAATGCGATTACTACAGATTACATTTTCTGCCGCTTAGTACCTTAACTTATAAACGCACAAGTGTGTATAAGATAAAATTCTATTATAATACAGTAAAATGAGTTAGATAATTCTGAATAGGTCAGAAAGTGCCTCGATAATACCCGACGTGGGCGAACGATAAATCGACCGTTTATCAGATTTCAATGTAATTTTCTACAATGGAAAAGTCCGGGCGTATTGTTGCTTGTATACATTACATTATGTTTTACAATAGAAGCGCAATTATTCATCATATCACTCTTATGCCATGTAGATAAGTTTGGAAAATATAACGCCACGTCAAACTTTATGACCGCTCTAAACATATTTAATTAGACTAGTGGGCCCGGCGGACATTGTCCTCCCTTGAGAATAAAAAAATCCTAAATGTCAACCGCAGTACCAACTACCGGGTCCACTTGTAAATTTAATTCATTCTAGAATCCACCTGAACGCACACAAAAAATTTCACCACAATCTGTTCAATGGTTTAGGAAGAGTTCAGTGACATACATACGTATATAAGAAATACTGCATATTATAAAACAAAGTCCTCTGCCACGTCTGTGTGTATGTATGTCTGTCTGTTAGCGATAAATTCAAAAACTACTGAACGGATTTTCATGCGATTTTCGTCAGTAGATATAGTGATTAATGAGGGAGGATTAGCTATATAAATTGTAAAGGTTTTTTTTTATTATCAGGGTGGGACAACGTCCGCATATAAAAATATTTATAATATCGAGACAACTTAAGGATAAATAAATGTCAATTTTAGATCCCTATGATAACATTTTAACACTATTTTGTATTAAAATCTTGATAATATAATGATCAAAGCTGAACTTTTAACTATCAAAATCAATAACACTTTAATCAATTTAGGCCCTAAGAAGGCACTTATGAGCGTCAAAACTACCACCGGTTCGGAAAACAACCCAGTCATTAGTTGGACACACAGTTGGACCCATTAGACAAAATAACGTCGCTGAACCAAGTTACTGTAAAGAAATGTCATTTGTGATCAAACGCTCGACGTATAAAGTAAAAACAAGAAATATCTATTTACTTGTTATAAAGCTAAGATGCCTCTTTAATCCTTATACAGACCTGTCGTGATACGCAAATGGGGTTTATTTCAAACGCAAAATAAAAATGTCGCGTCTCTCCAAATACATATCACGAATACATAATTTTGTTCCTAATGGATTTTGAATAATACATAAAAATATTTGTAATTCAGTTTTACAGTCGTAAATGCGTTGATGACGTCAAGCATCTTGAATAAATAATAGACAAGAAATTTTGGGGAACGAAGTAATTTTTAGTTTATACTAGCTGAGCCCGCGACTCGGTCCTCGTGAAACCTAATATCAAAAAAAGTGACTAATAAAGTTATCGGAATATATTAAGTCCATTTACTTATGTACTTTTCTCTCCTAAGTCGCGCCGTCATTAAAATTACAATAACTTTTGATATAGTGAACTGATTTTAATGAAATTTAAATGTTACCCGAGGATATGCTTTTTGATTTTCTTGGTTTCATCGTGAACGCATTAGTTTAACAGTGATGCGTGTTCAAACAAAAAGACAGACATATAAACAGACAGACATTTATAAAAATGGAATGTATTTTATTACTTATGCCTAGTCACCTGTAACAATTTTTTTCACAAAAATCTAAAATATACAGACACATTAGATTTAGATTCTTATCATATGTATAGATTCATGAATTTTGGAAGAAAATTAACGCGGCTTGCAAAAGTTAGATCGTCACCTGCTAGTAGTATCATATACTCGTATAACTCGTTACAGAACAAGACGAACAAAAGAACAAGAGAAGTCCCAAATATATTGGTCTTTTCCAAGTAGTGAAATATAAATATACTTTTATTATAATACATAGAAAATATACATACTAACTGCTGCCCGCGACTTCCTTCGCGTGAAATAGTTACTTTGGGCTGACGCTAACTTTAACTCACGACTTCGTTTACGTAGAAGGTGAAAATATTTTTGAATAATACATACGTTAAGGCCGATTCTGAAACATTTTTCATTAGTGCTCCGCTGCTATTGATCTTAGTGTGATGATATATAATTTATAGCCTTCCCCATCAAATAAGCTATCTATCACTGAAAGAATTTTTCAAATCGGACTAGCATTCCTGAGATTAGCGCGTTCAAGCAAACTAACTCTTCAACTTTATAATATTAGTATAGAAATATATATACAAATAATGTATACATACAACAAAGCTGGTAAACAATGAAGGAATGCGATAAGTTCTAATATATCAATGAATATTGACAGCGGAAAAGCATAGTAAATTCTGTCTGACTGTTTTACATACCACACTGCGAATTCCAACGATTGAGTGAGGAGAGCGTAGGCTTGCAATGCAAATTTTTGTACCGGTCGATATCGCATTGGAAACTTGTAATTTGAAACTACACTGAAGAATTATTGTAAGAAGAATGCTACACAAGTTTAACACACACATTACACAAGTTCGCTTGCCCTACATAACGTGCAATCAAGATTTTTTACAATCCGTGTGCTAGAATTAATCCCATCCGAATAATTGTAAATCAATTTTTACTATCCGCTGAGATAAGTTTAGCACGTGACATTGTTGATGACAAAGCAGAGAGCTTGAAGCTTAAAACAATAAACATTTCTCTCGCTTCGTTAATCAGCTTCTTATCTGTGCTTGACAAAGTGGCTGTATTGTAGCTGAGAAGGCAGTGTGATGTAAAAACAATTTCAATCATTGGTATTCTTACAATCTATCTGTAGTTGTTGTAGTCCCGATGGCCAATACACTGGCTAATCTAGGAATGCGACACGGTTAAGAGTGTATGTAATGTTGCTCCTAATGTTATTGGTCGCTAGGCAGATGTATATAATTCTCATATCCTATCACTCTTTATAGACTCACAAGAGCTCTGAGTGCGTCTTACTTTAAAAGCTGGAAATTTATTTTCACCAAGGACTCCTTCACATCTAATACCAGTTCTAAGTACAATTTTATCAATGATCCAGTACCTTTTGTATTTAATATGCACAATTTAGTCTCAGTCCCCTCAAACTAGTTACAAATACATTACACAACAATGGATATTTATCTTTTCATTTTAACAAATCTTATACGTCTTATATGCCTACTAACGAAGCCATTGGAACCCAATAAGAACAGGATATATACCATATACAGACATTGCCAAAATCAAACTACATTTTAACTGTTTAATGAGGTTTTTTGGCCTAACAATTAAAATTGCTTAGTAGAAAATACACCTGGGTCCATTATAAAGAAAATGATCAATATCTCTGTACAAGAACAGAATAACATCATGAAGGATGATGAAAGTGACGAAAGTGTGAACTCAGTAGAAAGTTATAGTTAGCTAACTGGATAGCTAGTAATAGCGTACAACCGTACTCACAAATGGTATCACGAATTCTATTTTCACAGCCAGAACTATTAAAATACCAAGGTAACATTATGCGTTATTTAAAACATGAAAAAAGATTTACGATTATTTAAAAAGATGAACGATTTCCGAAACTACAACAAATATACGAGAACAATCCGCAGTTAACAAATCTGTTAGGACATTAGCCGCCTACTTTTATTTCTTTTTTTTTTCAAATATAGTCGTGACTGCGATGTAATAATTTGAAAAGTATTGCGATATTCCAAAACAGAATTCACTTGATAGTAGAACATTAACGAAAACAAAAAACCTGCAAATCATTTAGATACTTATTTTATTGTGCAAAATGGCAGACGTGCTAGCTGTTCATTTGATTTCAAACAATCCCTGCTCAACTGTTTAACTGTGTAACTGCAATCTGTGTATTCATTAATATTCCAAACTCTAAACATGAGTGAATAATAAGTTACTACTACTGTGAATTGATTTGGAACATCTCAGGTGCTAGTATGTGTTTCCAAACACAGTTTTCAGGTCGGAACACAGCGGCGCGAGCACTACTGCTTTGTAAAAGAAATAAGCGTTGCTCATATTATTTCTGCAGTCGAGCATTGCACAAGTTCTACCACTGTTAATCTATACTAATAATATAAAGAGGTAAAGTTTGTGAATTTGTGACGTTGTAGGGCGTAATCTCAGGAACTGCCAGTCCGATTTGAAAAATTCTTTCAGCGTTATATAGCTCATTTATCTAGAAAGGTTATAGACTATATATCATCACGCTAAGACCAATAGGAGCGGAGCACCAATGAAGAATGTTTAAAAATCGGGTATTCTTTCCTCTTGAGAGCTTCCACTGCATGTTAGCGTTAGCCCAAAGTAACTATTCCACGTGAACGAAGTCGCGGGCAGAGGCTAGTACTACATATACATATATATGTTGAATTACTGTAAAATGAAGACCTATAATTAATATGTTAACATTTTCATATGATAGGAAACAAACACGATCTCTCGCGTGGAAGGAACTCGCTATTGGTTATCAAAAATAATGTCATTTAGGCCATATAAAGGCCAATTAAATGGGCCACCCCTATATCGATTACCGATGTAAAATAGATGTGCTCACGCCGCTGTGTTCCAATCACAAGGCTGTGGTTGGCAACATATATTGGCATACAATTCGTTCTAACTCAATTCTCACAAATAGCAATCTATTATAATTGGTTCCATGAACTGCAAATCTATGAAACATGAGATATAAGAAACATGTATAAGATAAAAAGTAAAGCAGCATGAAATAAAAAAGTGGGTGTGTACTTATGTACACGCGTTAGAAATTATACTTCTTTGGCGTAACAAGATAAAAATCTTTACAAAAATTTTATCTATCGCCTTATTCTACGTTTGTAGAAAAAACGCACTAACAACAGAAAAAAGGTATTTAATACATTGAAAGTTTTAATACAAAGAAATACAAACAACAAATACAAAGAAACAAATTGTTGACTATAGCTAACTTCAGGATGTTGGTTTTTCGTGACGGTGTGCGCGCACATCGTAAAAATTTACTCTCATCATTTTTCCCTAACGCGCCAAAAAGAAGTATAACTTCAAAAATATTTTCGCAATAATTACATTTTACTAAACAAGACAATATTGTGTGCTAGTATATATTGCCAACCACAGCTTTCAGGTCGAAAAACAGCGGTGCGAGCACTACTACTTTGTAAAAGAAATATCTGTTGCTCATATTGTTTCTGTAGTCGAGCATTGCATATCAAATTATGTACCTCATTACATCATATCTCAAAAGTAATGGTTGAAAATCTCCTTCACGTCAAACGGCCGTAAAGAATTTAACGATGCAATGAAAATAATGTAACAATGAGGTCTCCTCTTTGATCTACTACCGCAATAAACTCATAAATAAATATGTCTGCAATTATGAAACAATATTCTCACAAAGCAAGCACAAGGATATTAAAATAATGTCAACGAAGGAAAAAGTCGTATACACTGAATTCGTCGTAAAGTTTCTCAAATAAATATGTAATTGTGCTCTTTTTGCTTTTACCATCATTTTTCTTCTCCATTGTTCACGACATATTACAATACCGCATACGTAGGAATTACTGAGGTTTGTTTTTCTTTAAATCTTTCTCAAATCCTGTATAGATAGAGTCTTGAAGGCATCCAAAGAATTAAAGGATAGTCAGGTGTTTCTTGCTATATTGAATTTTATATTAATTCAGAATCAAAAAAGAGTTTTATAATGTTTTTTTTTACGTGTAAGCTTCTGTTCTCAAATTACACTTAATCTGATACGGACTTCAACGTACGTTGATAAAAACAGATTTTTCACTGATTTGTGTTTTGGCTAAATGCGCCTCTCATAGCGTCAAAATAATGTACGTACCATTTGACTATTACACAAAAATCTTTCTTGCTTTCTGCCTAATATACAGATAAAATAGTAATTAAATGGCCATCTTGAAAACACCGCCGTGTTTTAAAACAACGGTGATGTCACAAAGTAGGAGTTTTTGGCGGGATCTTTTTTTTATATTATAGGCGGCAAACGAACAGCTACAATCTTCTTAAATTTTACATTTTTACATTACAATCACCTGATGGTAAGTGATCACCGCCGCCCATAGACTCTAGCAACACCAGGGGAGTCGCAAGTGCATTGCCGACCTGTGTTTGAAGGTGGAGGGAATGGGGAGAGGAGAAGGGGCGGGGAAGTGGGTATCCGGCGATCTCGCTGACCGAACGAAACTCAACAGTGCATGCGCTGTTACTTCACGTCAGTTTTCTGTGAGTGGGTGGTACTACCACGGACGAGCCGACCCATTCATGCTGAAGCCAATAAAAGCTTCAGCGTGGCTTTACCACCTAAAAAAATCTTGAAATGACATATAGTGGAATTTATATTTTATTCATAATCTTGTGTTAATTGACTCTATATTTTGGTATATTGGTGGTGTTTTACATAATATCGTTTGACAATTCTGCACAAGTCAAGTGGATGGGAAATTTCTAACAAGACGGCCACCATCTTATTGGTTCATTGAAATAATCGCAAGAAACTTGTAACATCATTACCTACTCGACAATGGCAGTAATAATCTACTAGAAGATTAATTTCCAAAAATAAAATAATAAAAAACTTGTTATCTATTTTGAATTATATATATAGATAGATGCGTCACAAACCGAACGCTTAAACCGATCGCGCCTCTCTATCGCTTGTTCCGCGCTCTCGCTTGCACGCTCGGCCCAGGCGGAACGTGACAATGAGTCATTTTTCGTGCGCACAGCCGGCTTTCATCGATTTATAAGACGTTATCACGTCAAGAGAAATTTCACAAACTATGTCCATTATCAAATACCTATCAGGTTAAACATACGGGAAACGGACCATCGGGGTAAAATATTAGTAAACAGGGGTTGAGCCCTCTGACCTTGGCATGTTGTTTCACTTCTCTTTTACCAATTACGAGAGCTTCAGCGGTTTTCACTCGAACATTATCGAAATGGGAGTTACGCGACCTTAACCCGACGCACAGGAATTCGTATTCCGAAATACCATTTGTTTCTTTGTACATTTCGATGCAAATGGTGGAGAATCATGGAAAACGAAATTCTAACTGTATACAGCCTACACATATAAATAAAATTAAACTTAACTTTAAATAATCATATAAACAATTCATACTGCAACTTGAAATGCAGTTCCTAGTTGAAATTCACGTACACCTTTTTTTATATACATCTATTTACTTTAATCTATGTCTACTTGTGGAAACAGCGTATTAGTATACTAATGCTACGTAGTACTGTTCTATTTATCTAATATATGAGAATCTCGTATCACGGTTTTTGTGTACGAACTCCGTCGGAAAGACTCGACCGATTTTTATGATTTTTTTAATGTATGGTAGTTAGTTTTGATGCAATCCGCGAGGGCAGCTCCTGTTCCTCCCACGCCTGGGCATCCTTCCCTTAACATACCGCTTGAGGGCGCTGCGTCTGCGCCGCCATTGTTATCGTGTGAGCACCGCGCCGATATAGAAAACGCTCTGTGTCGTACCTGTTACGCAGGCCACGCCGCGAGTGAAAATACATCTCTTTGTAACCCGCATACGGAAGCCATACAGTTATTATCAGGCGCTGTGAAATAAGAGTTCGTCCACCGCAGCAGCACTGAAATCAGCGATCGGACGCACATCTACCAAGTAAGTATATATGTTTTTTCTTTCCCACCGCAATCAATTGTATACCTTTGAATCCTGCGATTGAGCGTGTGTCCCGCAATATTCTTGCCCTCGCAAAACGCTAACAATACAGTCCACATCTCTCCTTATATTAAAAACCGCAATCAATGGAGGTGAAAGGAATCAAGTGATTTGACCACATTTTATGGTCCATTTCCCTCCAATGTATATTTGGTAGGTATGAGAATGGGTTGTAAAATATACTTTATACCTCTAGGTGATTAGGATGTCCCTGTCCAGAATATTTATTTTTGGATTTTTTTTTTTTGGTATTTTTTTCTAACTTGTCTAACCAGTAGGTAACCAATTTCACGCAGACGAAGTTGCGCGGGTCAGCTTGTATCTATAGATTCAATTAAGGTTAAGAGACAGTCTCAAATTTAACGCGTTAATAAGAACATATTCATAGTCTAATCCAGTGTAATATTTTTACTAAGCCGCCGACTACAAGTCTGTACATTGTTATGGTTCCTCATCGAAAATCAGAGTTGTAGTACCACTCAGTTGTACTGCAGCCTCTAGTTGAATGGGAGATGCTATTGTTGGATATTTATTGTTATGTATGTAATATGTAATGTTATGTATATATATGTTATAATGTATATGTGTATTTTCTTTATTTACTTTGTAACCGTCATGTGCTCAACAATTAAAACTGTTTTTCTGTCTTTCAAATTTAATTGTCCGTTATTTATTTGCGCTAGCGCCTTGACGTCCGATTTGGTTTCGACAATTTTTGCAATTACAAGACTTTCTTGACATTATTAAGACTATATATCATTACGCTTTTCCTAGAAGTGAAACAGTAATGATAAACTGTAACAAAGATTGAAGAATTGAAACGATGGATTACTATTTCTATTAAAGGTCGCTATTTTCCTTCGACTATATTCTTCTCACCTTCACACACAATATCATCACTTTGTCATGCTACCGTAAAATAATAAACAAGTATTCCGGAGTAATGGCAAGAACTCTTAGAGCCGCGCAAGACAATAAGGTAAACGTGATGAGTAATCGATACATGGTACATATATTAACAAGTTACAATGAAACAACTTATTTATCAATACATCTACGATGAAATTGTTTATTTATCAAAGCACCTCCAATGAAATTACTTATTTATCAATACACTCAAAATTTCCTCAATGCGGTAAACACATAACTCATAAAGAAAACGTTGTTATTTATTATTCGTAGCCATATTTCTTAGTAAGACAAGTATTAGAAAAATAAATGTTCTATTTTCTATGATAAATCGTTTCTTTTCACTATTGTTTTTATACGATAAGTCGAATATTATATGTGTTGTTGTATTCTTCCTTATCTTCTTGCGTCACGATTACAGAGTGTTTATATCCAAAAAAAAATGTATACTGAAATATATGAAATAAAGGCTCCATAAATTACCAGAATGGTACTGCTACGGTTGAGAGGTTGTTACCTGAAAATAACATTGTGTGTAATTGAATTATAGCAAAGTGAACGTAAAAATAAAGCTATCCAAGGAAAAAATTCAGCGACCCTTTTTCGACAGCTGATGTGTTGGTATATCCTGACTGGTATTATAATTTAACTTTTGCTCACGCTTCGTGTTAATTAAAATTTAATCTATCTCTCATGTACAACACATTTTTTCGGAATCTATGTCCTTTTGTGCACTCCTGGTAACTTGCATGGAAAATTCCACGATTATCGGTTGAGTAGTTATGACGTGAAAGCGTAACAGACATACTTCCATTCACCATTTATTTGTTTGTAACATTTTGCATAGAAATTCTCAGGAGCACAGAAAAAGATATGGGACACTCTAGCCTGGTACGAATGTATTATGAGAAAATATAAAAGTCATGTGAATAGAAAAGTTTTGAGTATAAAAATGGACGGATATAGGAATAGAGAAAACTGAACAAGTTATGGACGGATTGTGTGAAAAATGATATGTGCGTAAAAGGTGCGAATACTGAGATGACATCTGACAGTGGAAAAGGAAAACATGTTGTGCCGACCCTCCTTAGGTGCGATAAAAGTACGAAGAAGAATTCTCCCTTCCTGAAGATTATAGTCACAACAAACAAACACGTGTATGAAAAGGTATTTACAAAATCCAAATATATCCAGGTATAGCCCGTAATGTAAAGGAATGACTGGTAACCCCATGACCGTTGTAGATTATAACCTAAAAATGGCTATAAAAGATAACAATGAAACCGCCATAAAGGCTATTATCTCAACAAATTCGAAGTACTAGTTACAGGAAAATACTAATAATATTAAAAAAAAATAAGATTAACAATTAATTAGCTGTAATGTTGTGGTCGCGCCGCTTGCTGCCACTCAGGACACATACGTGTTAATGCATCTGTTCGACATGAATGCCGCACGTTCCGTCCAGCTCGACGCTCGATTTAAGGATGCACCCAGGACATACACTAACTAGTTAAGTATAATAATAATGTCTTGTTTTGCTCACTTTAATAGCGTATTTAAGCTGCAATAGAGTTAAAATAATTTCAGGAAAAAGGTGCGGACCAGAGTCTGCGGGAAAAATTAAATTCAAAAATGTCCCCCACTCCAGGCTTGCTAAATTCTATCATCATTTGATTTATAAGCGTAAAAATTTGCACGTGTTTTATTTGATATATATCAGTATTTATTTTATTTATATGACCCATTTCACTATAATTCGAAACTAAGTGGCGCTACAGTAAAAAAAATGAGCCGTCACGGGACGCCTGGCAGATGTGAAACATCGAAATTGTTCAAATCGAACGAATCTCAAATTTTCAAATTATTCTATAGGTATACAAGCTCATTGCGGCTAGAGTGATTGCGCACAGTCGCTTGTGCACAGCATCGCGTTGCCACGTCTCATACGCACATCACGGCCTGTATCGTCACGCCAACAATCAGGTTTACTCTCGCCAATAGACGTTTCACATGAAAAATATTCCGCGCTGTTTAAGTAATTGTCATTTGAAATGGTATATGTATACATGAAATTATATATTTTCTCCTAAAAAAATCGAGACAGTCATAAGAACTACCGACAGAAGAGAAAACTCAAGAAAATTCGACGTGCCCCTTTTTTAAATATCTAAACCAATTATAGTCTGAATTATTTAAATTTCATAATTTTTAAAACGAAATTATCAACATTAGTCTGATTTTGACATGAATTGACACTCCCAGCAATTATTATACAGTTTATTAAGTAATCAAACATATGACGGGTTGTAGAAGCTCAATACAAAATATCAATATTACTTCTACACAGGTCGCTATACTATCCTGCTAGTCTGACACAAACCGCGGAAGCGCTATATGGTCGGTCACGCTTACTAAGGTGTCACTGAAGCAAAACCATAAGTTTTTCTCATGCTAAAAAGGTACCTTGAGGACTACAAAAGTATTTATTTACACAATTCCTCAGTCCCATATCGAATGACAAATAACAACCAAATAACAAATTTCATTTCTTTGATATCTATAGGCTGTTACAGTACAGAATATGTGAACGACGGTGATGCCTGGAAATAATAATTGTGCATCCACTAAAAGCGTATGTACGTAACTATCATGAATTTCTTTGCAAGTTCTTCTCGGTGACTGGGTTGTTTGTCCAGACCAATGGTAACTTTGACGGTCATAAACGCATTCTCAAGGCTTAAATTGAATAAAGTAATTAAGATTTTGATTTCAGTTTATGATTAAATTTAATGCGACGTTGTAACAAAAGCCCAAGGATGCTGTTAATATTCGAAGTCACGTCATTTGACGTGGTGTCAGGACACGCTACAACAGATTTCGATATCGCTGTAAATTTAATCTACATACTCAGATTACAAGAAAATTATCCGTCAGCCTGTCGTTTAATTAACATTTAGTCTATTAATTATAATCTACACGTAGGTAAAATTGAAGCGTCTGTCATTTACCTGTAGCAATCTCTCAAATGATTCAACCGATTTTGACGAAATATTACAGGTATAGATAGAACTGTTTAGAGTATTATTCAAGCTTATCTATATATCATAACGTTTTCTTTAGGGGCTAAGCATTATTGATAAAATTTAAAGGAAATAAAAAAAAAATCAATAAAAAGTTCATAAAAGTTAAATGTTAATGATACTACTAATTATAATGATTACAATGAGTTTTTTGGGTGATTTTAGTCGGTCATGTAGTGTCTTTTAAATTTTTATCATACTCTTGTGTTATATGACTGTATATTTTGTAACAGTAGTGAAATTTTATGTAATATAGTTCAGTTTTTGTTCACAAGTGAAGTGGGTAGTAAATAATACCACGGAGCATGAATTCTGAGATGCCACAGAAAGTCCCTCAAAAGTTCTACCAACAGGGCCACCATGTTGTCACAACATTAAAATTATTACAATATACTTATTATTATACTAGCGGGCCCGGCGGACGTTGTCCCGTCCTGACAATAAAAAAAACATTGACATAATATATATTCCTTCCTTGTGAATCACTTCATTTAGTGGTGAAAACCGCATGAACATCCACTCATTAGTTTTTTGAGCTTATCGCGAACAAAACAGACAGACGTGTCAACTACTCTGTTTTATAATATGTAGTGAGTACCTACTAGACAATGGCAGTAACAATCTAGAAGATTAGTTGCCAAAAATACAATATAAGAATAATAATAATTACAATTACAAAAATTAAAAGACAGCTAACAATCTATCTAATTACAAAACGTATTTCGTATAGAACAATTAAAATTAGTAGGTGGTAGAGTCACGCTGAAGCTATTACTGGTTTCAGCATGATTGGGTCGGCTCGTCCGCGGTAGTACCACCCTCTCACAGAAAACCGACGTGAAGTAACAGTGCTTGCATTATTGCGTTAGAAAAAGCCCTACCACCATGTTGTGGCTTACTCACGATGTTTACCTTTACCGAAACCTGTGACTCAATTGCTAGGATTCGAACCTACGTCCATTAACACGGTGTCTGAATACACCAATGATGTTATGACTAAAGATACGTTACCTATATGATATTTTGACACGATTTGGCACGATAACGCACACATACGTAAAGTAATATTATAACGCTACACTATCTTAGATAAAATATGGAAGAAAGACTGAATATTCTCAATATCGGTGGTGAAAAAGAAATAGTTATATGTTGCTTACATACGGGCGAATTGACGGGGCAGCCGTCAAAAATAAGCTAACTAGCCAAGTTTTAACAAGGCGCTGTCGAAGCGCTTATAACGTATATATTTAGTTATACTATCATTGGAACACGCTATCAACTAAGTCCTCATCGCTAAACAAAATTCTATAAAATCTTGGAACTGAAAAAATACATTCAAACTGTAAAAACAGAAACGCGGGAGAAGTTAACGGATATCTTTAAATAAATATTAGTGTAAGATTGTTGTTCTTTTTGTAAGCATCTATGTCAAATTGTTATTAATAACACCTGTTGGGACGATGATAAAATGGCGTATATGTGAGAGTATGACGTCATCCATAGTGACGTCATGGCTATGATTTGATCGATCAATCCACCAAGAACAATCGTATAAAACGTTAGATAATAAAGAAGTGCAACACTGAATATAATTACGACGAATTATCCGTAGATGTGACTATCCCAACTGTCTGAGCGAGGATGCCCCGAATCTAGTTGTCGGTTGTCTTTTAAGACATTCAGCCAAAGCTGACAGCCAATAAAAATCAAAATGCATGAACAGCCGATACCTGTAACCAATGGTGTCTCAGAACGGGGTAAATAGTATTCAGTCATTAGTACAGATCAACAGTAGTCAATAGTACAGACGCAGGTCAATAGTAACTCATCCGACATACCTATGAAATACATTTACATATTTGCTGTATTTTTTCAACCTTAAAAAGTGAGATATGCCAGTCCTGGAACTTTATAAACAAAGAAAACCTCCGTGAGTGAAAAATACATTGCGGTCCCTTGAACTTTGGGCTATTCAGATTTGAATGTATAATGAAAATACAGTTCTTCTGAGGCTCAATCGCCTAAAGCTACTTAATAAATCAGTGTACTATAACTATGAATTATTCGTAAGCGGTTTTAAGCTGCTTCTTTTTTATATTCCATTGACCTTTAGCCATTGATATATAAAAACCCAAGATGCACAGTCAACGACTCAAACCCGTCCGTATAAAATGAGTGCAGAATTGAAAATTCTGAGCTTATGTACACTGTTTTGTAAAAACAACTTTAAATAATTCACGTTTGGTTGAATTTTTGCAAAAACATAAGTTTATAGTGTAACTACTTAGGTATATCGGTGAATTTTTGGGGACGGTTTTGATCGTTACTTTTATTCAAGACTGTGCATCTTGGGTTTTTATATATCAACGCCTTTAGCCATATTTCTTAAATTAAAAACTTATTTAATGCTCAGTGAAACGGGCGGGTAGCATGAATTAATAATATAGAAGTAGGTAAGGTATTCCAGTGAAATTCAAGATTGAGTTATTCAGAGCGTAAAATGATGTCGTGGCACTAATGAGAGAAAACCGCGACATTGAGATGTTTAATTTCGAGACTAGCTTTTACAGACAACTCCTTACACCGTAAAATTAATCTTTATCATCCTTTTTTGATATGTTCTGCTTGTGTTTGATTTGATTTCTTGCTAAAAATTGATAAATTCCAAGAAATCCTTATAAAATTATTTCACCTATAGAAAACTGCATTATGAACAAGCAACAAAGCGAGAGTTTTGGCGGGATTTTGGCATATCAGTAGCGGATTTTATATTTTATTCATAATTATGTGTTATTTGGCTCTATTGTAATATTGATTGTGTTTTACATAATATAGTGGTTACTCTACACAAGTGAAGTGATTGGGAAATATAATCACGGAGCATGGATTCTGACTTGCCATAAAGACTCCCTGGAAAGTTGTAACAAAAGGGTCATCACTCAACTTATAACATCATTACCTACTCGACAATAGTAATATACAATATACAATAGTAATAATCTACTAGAAGATTGATTGCCAAAAATAAAACAATAAAAAGTTACACGAGCTGTAATTTATTTTCAAAATCTACATAAACGCGAGCGAAGCCATGACTAAAAGCTAGTATTTTTTATACTATATATGTTATAACGTTTGACTAAAATCTCGTCTGATATTTTTTTTTTGCGAACAGACTACGCTATTGGCCTAAAAAGGCCTTAACAGCTTCACCGGTTTACTAAAGCGACTGCTTAAGGCACTCAGCCTATTTAATTTTGACAACTAGCTCAAGGGTGCACGGCGCACCTCGGCTTGAGCATCTCATCTGATGTTAAATATGCTAAACATACAGGATAACTGAGTTTCAAGTGCAGCTACAAGAACGAACCTATGGATGCTCGGTGATAGATTTTCAACTGAAGGGTGGTAGCAAGCCAAATGCGTTTGGAAATAGATCTGCTACATTGCTATGATTTCAGAACCACGTTTTTTGTTCAGCCAAAGCTCCAACTCATTCAAAAGTATTCGAAGCTAATTCAATCGATACGTTGTCCGATCACGATATCCACTGAAACGGCGTCTCTTCAAAATGTTTTATAACAGGCTAAATTAAAAGCCACAAATAAGTAACGTCTCGTACCATTTCATTTTAGACGAGTTCATGTGCCTTGTAACTGATGAGACAATACGAGTTCTCATATCAACGGCATATTTTACGTTCATTTCAGATGAGAAGATATTTTTAAACCGCCATCTTGGTCTATATTTCGCTTGCGACTTTAATTAAAAAATGTACGACAGGTAAAACAAAACGTGCGTAATTTATGCGGTATATGAGGCGATTGGCCATAAATATAACAAATACTAGCTTCTGCTCACGTTTTCACTTGCGTTAACGTCGATTTGTTCAGGAACATTAAATTTTTCTGGATAAACGGTATCCTATGTCCTCTCTTGTACCCAAGACAACGTGTTTTCACACTTTCGTGATGATCGGCTCGGTATGTGGCGCCACGATTGTCGACACTACTTGGAGAAAAAGAATATGTCAAAATGATGATCAAATTATAGAATGCGGTTGTCGTAAGAATTATATTGAGTTACCGTTGATTTCCAGATAATCAGTGTTTATATAGCTCAATATATATACGTATATATACACACAAAAAAAATAAAGTGATATATGGTTGTTTGATTCGAGGAACTTCCAATCCCCAAAAGTAATGAATGCGTGAAAATGTCGTTTTTCGCGTCTTTCTTTTTCCTTATTTCCTTAGTTATTTTAAACTACGCAACGGATTCTGATATGGTTTTCACTTATTTGGAGAATATGTTCTCGAAGGTTTGTATGTATACTATACATATGCCACTGTACACACTGTACTACTATATATATACTATACATATACAGTATGCACTGTGTGTACAAAGACTAGTGAAAGATATATGCATTATATCCGAGTCGTAAATATATTTCAGAGAGCTTTTATTGTTAACCGTCGGTTACACTTTATGAGATATCATTTACTTGAGAATTGTACAATATTACTCGTAAAATGCTCTACACAAAAATATATTATAGTATATGAGTATTCCTTAGAGAAAACCCACAGTAACTATTTTTATCTTTTGCATTTGATTAAATGATAGTGGGTTACGAGCGAATCAATTTTGGCCAATATATTATTAACTCCAATGAAGTTAAATATTGCAGTTATTAGTGATTGAATATAGATAAAAAATTCCATTTACAGCGTTACACTTTAATGAATATCTTATAATATATATTGAATATTATCCGTATGACTGATGAAAACGTTGCAAAATCGGTCTCTTATAAAAATAATAATATTTACTGTTTCATATTTTAACTAGTCACGCCATCACTACGCATCACAATTGCTGACTAAGAGTGGATATGTAGTCGGGTAGTAGTAGTAGTAGTCGCACGGTACGGCAGGTGTACAAGTTATCGAGTCAGTAATTTTAGTGGAAACGTTCCGCGGTACGGCAGGTGCACGCGGCATCGAGTCGGCAATGTTAGTAAAAACGTTCCGCGATACGGCAGGTCCACACGGCATCGAGTCGACAATTTTAGTAAAAACGTTTCGCGGTACGGCAGGTGCACGCGGCATCGAGTCAGCAATTTTAGTAAAAACGTTCTGCGGTACGGCAGGTGCACGCGGCATCGAGTCAGCAATTTTAGTAAAAACGTTTCGCGGTACGGCAGGTGCACGTGGCATCGAGTCAGCAATTTCAGTGGAAACGTTCCGCGGTACGGCAGGTGCACGCGGCATCGAGTCGGCAATTTTAGTAAAAACGTTCCGCGATACGGCAGGTGCACGTGGCATCGAGTCAGCAATTTCAATGGAAACGTTCGGCAACCCTATTCCTCCGTTCACACATTCTTCTTTTATAAACGATTGGATGAGATGATCATTCGAATGTGTTAGCCTAGCATCAGCTGCATTCACATATTATTAGTTTTAGGAGACTCTTAGCCTAGCATCGGTGGCATTCTCATATTATTAGTTTTACACTCTTTTGATCATTCCATGCTTCAGGCTCACTAAGACCAAAAACAGTTTTTTTAGGTAATAGTGTTTGGTTTTATAAGAAAGTCCCAAAACACATTACCGAACTACCGTATAGTGAGTTCAAAAATCATGTCAAGCGGGTGTTAATGTCTGAAGGTTATTATAGGGTGGATCAATATGTGAACGATTGTAACGTCTGGAAATGACTCCCCTCTCGTGCATCCACTAAAAACGAATGTAACTATTTATATATTCTTAAATATATAACATGAAAAGATAAACCAGATCAAGCTCCTGACCTCTGTCCTGTCTGTAATTAACCGATAAAAAAAATATTTACTGTTTTACATTTTGACAGTACATTGTTGATAACTAGCGAGTGACGTTGGCGCAGATGTGATTATCTTGTCATTTGAAACGCCTAGTAAATGTTAAGTATCTTCTAAGATCAATTCAGCTTTCAACCTGAGACGCGTTAAAGGGCGCCACCACAACTTTTAAAAAACAATATTCACACTATAATATCCATAACTATATAAACTTATAACGTAATAGTAGGAAATCTATACGTTACTTTGCTTACATTTTTAGAAAATCGTTTTAACTCGTTAGTTCTGAGTTAGATAAAAAAAAACTCTATTTTGAACGCCACGAGTTATGCCCAAACCATTTTTTTATATATCTCCATATATAGGAATTATTTCAATAGATTTGAAAGGATCGCATAGATTTTTTTCAAACAAAAATAATATCTACCATGTTATAAATATCGTCATAATTTCCCAACAAATTAATTCAAGGACATATTAATATTGAAAATAAATGTAAAGAAACTTAATTTAATAAACTTAAAACTAATTAATTTAATTAATAGAAAATTATAAAAATGGAACAAAAATAACAATATTATCCTACAAAAAGCGAATTTCAGTTTGTTTGTTTATTGTGATTTCATGCCTTAATTAATCCACCGATTATTTATAAAATTTTGCAAACTCGTTTTCAAAGATACATACAAGGACATAGGGTACCTTGTATCGAGAAAAACAATAATGGTCCCAAGGGATATCTCAAATATATATTAACACAAACAAACCCGCGCACAAAAACTAGTAATTAATAATATCATGCAGAAATAATTTACTACCTATATTCTTTTTGAGGATAAGAAATAATTAAATTTGTTTAAGATAATTAATAAAGATTTTCCTATTTTATTTTATACTCGAAGAAGTGTCCTTAATTATTTTATTAGAACTCATTTAATTAGCTATATTCATTGCTTTAAATGAATTATATAATGAACTAACTCATACCAGGTCGCTTCGTTGTGTATTAAATGGAATTTTAATTATAAAAATCAAGGGGTTGTTGTTACTCGCGTCCGCAGGAAATGTACCGCTAATTCCCCTGCACGTGCTCCCCGGCTGCTAAAGATTAATAAATTTTTGGCCGCTGCACTGTTCCACATAAATTGAACCTCGCTGTGACAAATAGAGTAATCAATCAATCGACGATGATAAAAGAAGGGCACACTATTTAGCGTATGATTAAATTTAAAAAAATGCCAAAGGGTCTATAAAACCCAAAGATAAGTAACTTAGAACCATCTACGAAAAATTCAGCATCGAATGGTCATAGTTCTATGCTGATATTTTCAGTAGTTTGGGCATGATTGAGCTTTAAAGGAATTGTATTGTCATCATTACATGGTATAAAACAAAGTCCCCTACCGCGTTTGTCTGTCTGTCTGTTCGCGATAAACTCAAAAACTACTGAACGGATCTTTATGCGGTTTTCACCAGTGGATAAAGTGATTCACGAGGAACGTTTTGGTATATAATTTGTCCAAGATTTTTTTGTAATCAGGGCGGGACAACATCTGCCGGGCCCGCTAGTTATATATAAAGTATATAGACTAGTAGGTGCGTCGGGCATTGTCCTGCCTAGATAATAAAGAACTCCTAAAATTCATCCGCAGGGCCACCTACGGGGTCAAATTGTGAATCTAAACCGTTCTTGAAATCACCTGAACACTGACAAAGAATTTCATTAAAATCTGTCCAGCCGTCTAGGAGAAGTTCAGTCACATACACCCGGACAGTAGAATTATATATATAACGATAGAAAATACGAAATAAATTAAATTGTGGGATATAATTTTCGATTTACAATTGAGATAACTTCACGAGTCCTCTTTAGATTTACCAGTCTTTGCAAATTTTAGATTTCATTGTGTATTTTTTGCGAAGTACCTAATAATTTTAGACAGATCGAAATTTAATAATATCTTCTTTTAAGACGATCTGTAGAATATGCGACGTTGTGACACCCGATTATTTTTATAAAAAATAATTATTAGAAATTGTTACAATTTTAGGTTTTTTTTTAAATCATTCCCAAAAACAATATAACTAATAATTAAATTGTGTAATATTGCATATGTAATATTAAAAAAATATATATCATTAAAGAAATGATAAATAGATGTACACTTATAAATTATTTTAAAATGTAATACTTACTGAAAATATATATATATCGGAAGAGATTCAATGAAGACGCACTTATAATGAGAATTACTGAAAAAGTATTTTCACAAATTTTGTTACTTTTTTTCTTCTTTCTATCAATAAAAAAGTTACTGGTGAATCATCTCAGTTTGAATCTCGCGAACAACTTCGCGAGTGTATACCGTCCGACGGATGCTACTCGACTGCCGAATATTTAGCTTCGAATAAACAGCCCTTCTTGTTGACGTGAGAGCTTTTACAATCATATATGTTAACTATAGTTATTACAAAAACGGGCAGTTAGAGCAATATATTATATGAGACTTCGCGAATCATTAAAGACTAAATTTCAGGAATTTAGTACCTTAACTCTGCGTCTCTGGCCTCCCAAAATATTCTTAATAATTTAATGTATGTCCGCAAAAACTTTAAAAAGCTGAATTTCGTAAAATACCGGCATGGTCTAAATAATTGAAACTGTGATAAACTGGTCATCTCATGCTTCAGACTTAGTAAAAGCAGTAATATTTTTTAGGTAATAGTGTTAGGTTTTACAACGAAGTCCCAAAGCATATTACCTAATTGCCGGACTGTGAGCTTAAACGCCATGTCAAGCTGGTTTTGGTATACCAACTTATAGAGTGGATAAATATGTGAACGATTGTAACGTCTGGAAACGATGCCTCTCTCTTTCCTTTCAGTAAAAACGAATGTAACTACATATTTATGTTTTGTAAAAATATATGTCATGTAGAGATAAACCAGATCGAGTTTCTTGCCGGTTCTTCTCGATGACTGGGTTGTTTTCCGAACCAGTGGTAGTCTTGACATTCACGAGCGACTTCTCAGGGCTTAAATTGAATAATGTATATTTTGATTTTGGTTTGATTTTGACTTATCCGGATCCTGTTTTGATCAACATAGGTGAAGGAAAATTTCATGATAAACCATAGCATAGTGATAGTCTATTTTCTAACACCGCATGGCTAGCTACCTACCACTCTCAAGTCGAAAATGTGTCGCGAAGCACCTATTGGTATATGCAGCTGCACTTGAGAGCCAGCCTCCTTCTAGGTTTACTGTGTGTGCCATAATAGACCATGTTGTCATTTAATATCAGATGAGATTGTTTAAACGCTAAAATCAATAATGTATAAAAAATATTTGTCCATTACAAACCAAAGATCAAGGCTTATAATAATTAATAGTGGGATAGATATACCTACATCCCTTTTTTATATATATAGAGTATGAGTAGTTGTAGTATGTAAGTAGTATGAGAGTGTTCTTTCCAATGCTATTTTCCTATCTTGTAATAATTCGTTATGTGTTGTCTCTTGTTTTAGCTTACCTGGTAAAATATTAATAGTTTTTCCTTCCAATAAGTATTTTGGAGAAAAACCTGTTACGGTGTGTTCTGTCTCATTGTATTTTTTGTACATTCATGAGCTATACTAGTCCAGGCTAATTTCTGGTTATTTTCGTTAACCCTACATCTTATTCTATTAACCAAAGTCTGGTTCAGTCTCTCATTCAGGCCATTAGAAAATGGTGCATTCACTGCCCTGAAAATAATGGGTATATTTTCGTTTTCCAAGAAGTGCTTGAATTCTTTTGAATTGATACCTGGGTACTGATCTGAAAGGATTATACCAATCTTGTTTTCTGAAGTTACTTTCTTTACAAGCTTTATAAAATCATTTGAAGTTTGCGTTTTTGATGTCAATATATATGCGTATCTTGTGAAATGATCTACCAAAAGGTGTAAATAAGTTTTTGTAGAACGCGAGCCACCAAATCCACCAATAGTATCTATAGGCATGATTTCAAAAGGGCGAATAGCAGGCCCCAGATGTGACATTAGCCCATATTTATATTTAGTCCTAGATTTATTTTGTATACATATTTCACAGGAATCACATATTTTCTTTATATTGAATGTTAAATTCTTCGCTATAAAATATGGTTTAATTTTATTTTCCACTTGCCTTATTCCTATATGACAGTATGTATAATGTATAGTTTTTATAACTTGTTTACTAAAATCTTCAGTTAATATAATCTTTTCCTTTCTCCCTGTCTTTTTAAAGTATATATTATCTTTTACTTTTAATTTATTTTTATTCTTTATAAAATCTTCATTTTTATCTTGGTCATTTTGGATGTCTTTTAGTTTAATGAAATTTACAATTTTGATAATTTCTTCTTGATTAGTGTGTGATTCTAATACTGAGTTTCTGCTCAGACTGTCAGCTTCTAAGTCGTATTTACCTGGAGAATATATTATTTTAAAATTAAATTGTGATAGATAATATGTGAGGTCTCCTAATTTTTCATCTGGTCTTGCTTTAATATTAATTTTTTCTAGAGGTTTATGATCAGAGTATACTTTAAACTTTTTCCCTATGAGCCAGTGCTGCCAATATTTTACAGCTTCTTTTATTGCTAAACATTCCAGATAAATGGCTTTTTTCTTTTTATTACTATCATTTAATTTTTTGGAAAAATATGCACAAGGTTTCTCTTCTCCATTTCGTTGTGGTTGTTTTAAGACAGCACCTAGACCCTGTATACTTGCATCTGTATAAATATGTATTTCTAGATCTGGGTCATATATTGCTAGAATAGGCTTTAAGCAAAGCAATTTTTTTATTGTATCAAATGATTCTTGACATTTTCCTGTCCAATTAAATTTTTGATCTTTACGTAATAAATTGTGTAAGGGATCTAGTATGATTGATATGTTGGGTATATATTTTCCATAAAAATTTATCTTTCCCAAAAACTGACGAACGTTTTTCTGTGTTTTAGGGATAGGAAAATCTTTTATAGTAATTAGATTATCCTTCAGTGGAGTGATTGTGTTATTTTTTATTATATGGCCAAAGTATTTCACAGAGTCTTGTGCAAATTTACACTTAGAGAATTTCAATCTAAACCCCTCCTTTGAGATTGCATTTAATAACAATGATAAGTGTTGAATATGATCTGAGAATGTTCATGAGAAAACCAAAATATCATCGATGAAATTCACAGTGAAATCTGTTAGTAAATTTTTTTAATAATGCTACAAAGTATTCTTTGAAAAATTGCAGGAGCGGTTTTTAAGCCAAATGGTAAACAAGTCCATTGAAAATGATTTTCCTGGGTAACAAATGCCGTTTTCTTTCGGTCTTCAATTCTTAAGGGTCTTGACCAGAATACTGAATTTATGTCAAGTGTTGAGAAGTATGTACAGTTTCTTGTTTTTAACATTAAATCTTCTATTAGTGGAAAAGGCTGTGTTTGAGGAACTATAATTTTATTTAAATCACGAAAATCTATACATAATCTGGATTTTCTTCCCTCTTCTTTTTTATAGGCCAATGTGACAGGAGCTCCAAAGGGACTATAAGATTCTTCAATTAGGTTTCTTTCTAATAATTTTGATACTTGTTGTTCTATTTCCTTTTTATCCTGAACAGTGCACCGGTATGGTCTTTTGCTACAATATCTATCTACTATTAAATCAATACGTGCTTCATAACCTTTCACTGTGCCTACAACATATTTATCTTTAGCAAAAAGGGATTTGTATTTGCATATTAATTCATTTATTTCAGACTGTTGCTGATTACTTAAACGGTTTACTAAAATATTGAATTCTGCGCTTTTTATGTGTTCATTAAAATTTATTTTACGCTCATCATGTTTATCTACTTTATTTATCATTGCAACGGCTTCACCATTATTTTCTATCCCTAAATTAGTCTTTCAATTTTGTTACCTGTGTAGCCAGGAATTATTTTGTTATTATTATTTATTTCTTTGTACAGCTTTTGGTTAATTTCCAATTTTTCATCTTGAATTAATTGAAATTTTTTAATACTATCTAATCTAATTAAAAAATCATAATCAAAGTTCTGCTCATCTATAACAAAAACATCAATAATCTTTTCAATTGCAAAAATCTTTACCTTTACCGTTACTATTCCTAAAGATTTTTTTACACCATTAATCGTTTTAAATTTGCCTTTTTATGGTTATCATTAATTGGTTTATTTTGTAAAGATAATAATTTTGAATTTATTAAAATTACATTTGAGCCTGAATCATAAATCCCCAAAGTTTCTAAAGTATCATTTATTTTTAATTTAATTTTGATTAATGGTGGAATTACTAGTTTTTTGGATCTATTTCGTTTAATTCCATTTCTAATTGTGAATTATTAACACTTCTAATTTGATTTTTAGAACGGTCTATGTCCTTATTTTTGAACCAACATACAGATTCCGGATGATATCGGCTTCCTTTATTTTCTCTTTCACAGATTTTGCATGGTTTTACATTTTTTTCTTTTAATTTACTTTCAAAGACTATTGTCTTTTTCTCTCCAAACTTTTTATTTACCAAATGTTCTAAGCCTCTTATGTTATTAAATAGATCCTCAGTCTCTTTTAAACTATTTCTATCAATTCTATCGGCTATAAAGTTTGGCAACCCAGTAGCAATTAAATCAATTAAAGTTGATTTATCTATTGACTTGTTTATCTCTAATAGGAGCTTTTCTTTCTTTATGGCATAATCCAATAAGGAGCCCTGTCTGTATTTAAAAAACATTGCATACCTTATTGGTGTCCAACCTTTGTTCGCATAAGTTTCACAGAAGTTCCTTTTCCAAATAGTCCATTCTGAATCTACTGTATATTTTATAAGCATAGAATTATACCAATCTAGGAAAGAGTCTTCTAAAAATAATCTAAAAATTTCAATTTTCTGTATGTCTTCATTAATTCCTACACGTATACATTCTGCTTCAAAGATAACCATCCACTGCAACACACTTGATGTTTTCCTACTGAATTTTTCTATTACTAGTTTCTCTGATAAATTCCTTAAACTGCATTGGTTAGAGTTCTTCTTCATTTCAGTAATATTTTCCAAGATTTTTGCAAGAGCATCTACTGAAATTTCAGACGATGAAGTCTGCTGCTGTGTCTTCGAAGTAATCTCCTCCAGTAAATAACCACTAAACTGCATATTTCCGTCTTCATCTACATATTCGTTGTAAGTTTCTGGCGTCATGGTAATCCACACTTGTCTCTTTTCATGTCTTCTTTGTAGTGTAGCTCTTACTTTTTGAAAAGTTTGAGTTTTCATTATCTTTTCATGTAGTCTTATTGCTTGTAGATGTTCCGGAATAGAAAAAACTTGTTTGTCATCATTTGTGATTGAGATTAAGCAGATCATATTTGTCTTCGGATCATCACTTGCTTTTACCAAAAATTCAAATTCTAACTTTGACATTTTTGCCAATAGCTATAAAGAATGTTGTTTTGTAATGTTCACATTGTAATCTATAATTAATAAGGAATAATTAATAAAGTGTAAATTATAATTGTGAGGACATGTATGATTATAGAAATGCAATTTGAAAAACAATTGTAAGTACAACACGCACGACACCTACTGTAACGTGAATATCCGATATATAAAGAATAACAGTATGTCAAATGAGGTTTACCATCAGCAACATATTTGGAACTTCAACCTACTATATAACTGCCTCAGTGCTCACTTACACTGTATAAGGACCTAATAAAACATTGACTTAAAAATGTTATTATAAAGCTATAATGTGCCCATATTGTCAATATAGTAATCACTTGTCTATTCCGCAAGAGATTTTATTATAGAACTCGTAAGCTAATACGTTTATGATCTCGGATCTTATTGGGAACACCCTTTTTACCTTCAAAATTACTGTTAATTATAATGCTGAATGGTAAACAATATGTTGGTAATATATTATTTTATTAAAAAAACAAATTCAGGTGAATTCTTTCATTAATATAAATCAAGACATAAAACTTTATATCTGTCTGTAAACAGTTTTTAATATTTGACAATTTAAATAGTGCTAAATGAACTCGATGCAATATTCTTATACGTTGCTAGGGTTACTGAGTTATGGAGACGCTAACGTCGCTAATAACGCTAATTAAAACAAAATGGTCAACAACACAATATAACTCAAATTACATACATATATGTAAATATATGAATTTCGATGAAACTTATTCTTGGAGTCCAGTACAACATACGTCTCACGCACGTGTTTATAGTGAACGACATATTTTTCCTAAACTTCATGCGGACGAAAGTCACGGTTAATAGCTAGTCTAAAATAGAATAGCCGGAATTACTTCCTATAAGATCAGCTATCAGCCAGTAAAAATCCCGTGAAAATCGGTTCAACCGTTTTGGAGATAGCACTGCGGACAAAGCTGCGAGTAACAGCTATTATAAAATAAAATAATGTAAATTATTTTTTTAAGGTCAACTATCTGCCACTGAAAGTCTCGTGAAAATCAGGAAAACGGTTTTGGAGATAGCACTGCAGACAAAACTGACGGTAACAGCTAGTATAAAATAAAGTAGCTTATGTCACCCGCCGTAATTTGTGTTAAAATCGGTTCAGCTGTTTCGGAAATTACCCGTAACAAACAGACAGACAGAGAAACAAAAATTTTAAAAATTATATTTTCGTTTCGGTTTTAAATTCCTATTGATAACACTAAAGCTCTTCAATAATAACTAAACAAAATAAAAATAAAGGAAATTGACAAGGAAACAGAGGAGGTAGAGGTCGTTAATTGTTCTCTATGCCTATTTACATATCTCTACATATTATAAAACAAAGTCCTCTGCTACATCTGTCTATCTGTTCACGATAAACTCAAAAACTACTGAACGGATTTTCATTCGGTTTTCACCAATAGATAAAGTGATTCATGAGATAGGTAAAGTTATATAACTTGTCAAGGTTTTTTATTATCAGGGCAGGACAAAGTCCGCCGGGCCCACTAGGAGGAAAGATATGGACTCTGAATAACAATATAAAACTTAGAGAAGAGATTTCTTCATCTATCTATCTCTTCAGCTGAAATCCACTCTTTTTTTTATGAGAAGTACCCTATGTACTCTTCTGTACTCCTGATAACGTTTATGCAAATTGCAAAATTTCATGATGTTCGGTCGACTTGTTAACGTGTGAGCGTGTAACAAACTCACAATGCCATTTATTATATCAGAATTGAAAGTAAAATACTGAAAGTAATCCATACTAATATCGTAAAGCTGGACAGTTTGTTTGCTTGAACGTGCTAATCTCACGAACTACTGGTCCAATTAGGAAAATTCTTCCAGTGTTAGATAGCTCATTTATCGAGGAAGGCTATAAGGCTATATAGTCACACTAAGACCAATAGGAATGGAGCACCAATGAAGTATGTTTCAAAATCGGAGTTAACGTATGTTTTATTAAAAAAAAAAAACATCTACGTAAACGAAGCCGCGAGTTAAAATTAGCGTTAGCCCAAAGTAAAGAAGTCGTAGGAAGAATTTAGTAGTTTATAAAATACATGGTAAAAGTATTATTGATTTTTATGAACCTTGTAGAAACCCATTTGTTATTGTCAGAATATTGTCAGACTAATAAGGACAGCTGATAAGTTATTGTTGCATTTTATTGAACAATGTTCCTAATATATGTACCTACTAAGTTAGTTATTTATGTTACATATAAATTCGGTTTAAACATAATGTAAGATATAATATTATTTTAGCTTAACAACGCTACTTGAAAATTTACAAAAATTCACTGAAAAAAATTGTGTACCAATAGCTCACAGTTAATTCTGTATTTAAGGACTTTTTCGCAAACACTCCAAATCTGAAACAAACTTCCACTCAAATTCATTAAGCACTCCAGATATTAAATAAACTTCCACTTAAACCCCTCAATATACTATTCTTAAAGAAAAAAGTGAATACCTTTTTAAAGGTGTCCGAAACGCACATGCTATAGATCATCATCTATAGATTGCGCTGGCCATCCAACATTTGCTACGGAGCTGGTATAGATCAAAGGTAATAATACTTCCATTTTTTATAATAATTTTGTAATTTATATCTTCACCTTACCCTTATCTCACCTAAGTAGGGTGGGCACAACATGCTTTCCTCTTCCACTCTCCCCTGTCAGATGTCATCTCAGTATCCACTCATTTCTCACACCTATCCATATCTTTTTCAGTTTTCATTTACTGTGGTGAGGCCCAGATTCTTCATCTGGGTCCCCACCCTGATTCGGACGCCCTCCACCTTTATATGGGCCCAGGTGGTGGCCCTCGCCGAGGCCCGTGAATTAGTAGGGCCTCGGTCCTCTCGAGGGCCACTCTGAGGCCCAGACACCGAATGCGCCCGACCACAAGGGTTATGGCCATCGTGGCCAAGCACTCCACCTCCTGCCAACTTCCCCCACGGGCTACAACTAGGGTGTCATCCGCGTAACAAAGTATACGCGCTCCGAACGCGAGCACGCCGCTTTCAAACTTCCTCCGACATATTCATTCTTTATCATATCCATTTTACTTACACCATAAATCCATCTTAACATTCGCATCTTTGTCACAAGTAATCTTTTCTCATCCGTCTCTTTAGTAGCCCAGCATTCGGATCCATGTAAAACGACAGGTCTTATAATAGTTTTATATATTTCTCGTTGAGTTTCAACGGCCTTTGCCATTTCATCCATCCTACATTTATTCTATCCCTCACATCCTTGTCTATGCCACCCTCGTTTTGAGTCAATGAACCATGAATATAATTATGTATTAATCTCATCTCGAATATAGTTATCCAAATGAAATCTATCACCAACAAACAGCTTGATGTAACCTCTGCGTTTCTCAATTTGTTACAATTACAATAATAAAAAAAGTCGAGGCAGTCATAAGGACTGCCGACAGAAGTGAAAACTCGAAACAATGAATTAAATTTGTTATCTTTTGAATTTTCATATTAATTATAGTGTGAATGACAATATTAAAATTTTAGAATTTGTTTATTGAAATTATTAACATTAGTGTGGTTTTCATATCTATTGACACTCGGAGCAATAATTACATACATTTTTATAAAATCCATTAACCAATCAAACGCATAATGAGCTGCAAATTATCAATATTACATGTACAGAGGCTCCTTTACCACACATCGCTAGTATTAAGCCGCGCAAGCGCAATACGGTCGGTCATGCTTGCGCAGCATGTCATGACGCGAAATTATAAATTTATCTCCTGCTAAAAATACCGCTCAACGTGCCTAAAGAAGTATTCACTTCAAATATAACTTGTCATTGACAGAGAAGATGAGCTAAATTATTTATGTATGCTAATTCACTAGCGAGAAATTTGTCTACTTCTTAATGGTCGCCATTATTTTTGGCCTATAATATATTTACATTTATAATATATATAAAAAATTGCACAAAGAAAGAATTGAAAGCAGTGGCACAATAGAATGCATAGTTGGAAGTACTGAGAAAACTCCGAAGCCATGAAACTTGAAAAGAAAACCAAAAACGTAGTCCTCGGGAATAGTCTAAAGGTGGCTAGTTTTCTGTTACATAAAAATGACAATATAGCAAGCAAACCACGTATCTTGAAGAACTTCGTGTTTGACCTACAGAAAGGCTGCAGAAAAATTGTAAAGCTAAAAGATCCTATCAGAACTATATAATAATTATCATAAATACAGTGGTACAACAAAATAATCCCAAGGAGGGTTGATGTCAGGTAGGCGGCTGATCGTAAAAATTAAGCCAAATCATACATCACAACATGACAAACATGTTGTACCGACCCTACTTATGTGGGCTAAGGGTAAGAAGCAGAAGAAAAAGAAGATAAAAAATTGGTTGTCCGTAAAGTCGGTTTACGGTTTGTTTAGTTTACGTGATAACGTTATAAGAAAACTTTGATGAAAAATTGCATACTTTTATGAATTGAATTACTCTGTATGCATATAGATAGATGCGTCACAAGCCAAATGCTTAGGCCAATCGCGAATAAGTAATAAAATACATATCAATCAAATTTTGAAATGTCTGTCTGTCTGTCTGTTTGTATGAACACGCATGGCTACTAAAATACTGCGTTCATGATAAAACCTCTTGAAGAAAATCATAAAACATATCTTCGAGTAACATTTAGTTGCCGTTTCATTAAATCTTCGCTCTATCAAAAGTTATTGCAATTTTAATGAGGACGCGACTTAAGTACAATAGAAAAATAAATAGTGATTAGATTTAACACATTCAGATGACATTTTTTTAGTTTTGTATATCAGGTTTCACGTGGACGAAGTCACGGGCACAGCTAATAGAACATAAGGTGAAATACAAATTATTATGGAGCTGAAGGTTGGGAAACACTGCTTTATAAGGTGCTTACTGGTATTCTAGTCAAGTAAATGTTACTGTTAATACGATTAAGCCTTGAATACGATAGTTCTAATAGATTGTGGTTTCATTGACAACACATAATTAATCTAAGCTTTATCGGGAATCTAATTATATTGTATTAGTTATTTGGAATTGATTGCCTTTTAATAAGGAAATGACACGCACGAGAAAACACAATTCCGTTAAAACCACTACATTATAATTATTATCATTATTATTCATCATCATGTAAGAGACCCTCTACAAGACCATAAGCCCCTTCATAAAGGAATATATGTAAACACCGTGACTGGTTAGTCGCCAGCAATATTTTTACAGGACACTTATTAGTCGACTCTCGTTCTAAATCAACTAACAAAATAGGTCTTAATATTTGACCTAATTATCTAGAGATAATAAAACTGATATACATTCAACATCAGGTGATTTACACATAAACAAACTGGTGTAATAAGGAAAGGAATGAACCACACCGTGCCACGCAGTCACGCCCGCGTCCCGCACACTGACACGCGCCCCACTTCTCTTTGTTCTACAGTACGGCGTTCCGACGATAAGCAATTGCGTAATGATGAACCTTGAAAAGCGCCCCTTTAATGTTGTTCATTGAACCTAGATATGTTTTTTTACGTTTAAAAGTATCGTTGCCATACTTTAAAAGGTTTTAGAACAAACTTTAACTAGGGTTCTCTTTGTTGTTTATTAGTATGTATTTTGATATTATTATTTTATATATTAAATGTAACCATGAATTACCAAAGGATTGAAAGGCGTTAATCTTTTCTTAGAAATAGACAGTTTTATATTATTTCACATACGGTGGTACTACAAGAGTATTTCTCAAGTTCAGGTTTCCTCACGATGTTTTCCTTCACTGTAAACCGATAGTGTTACCAATTTAAATTAGTAAATGTACCGGGTCTCACCACCACGACTTTGTGACCACATATTTTGATATACCTAATTAAATCTTCTAAGAAAATTCAAGTACTTTGGACTATAAAATAACATCCGAGCTATATAAACATAATACTTACACCATAAAATAAATACTCAGTATGCACGAAAACGCTAATAATCGTAAATATCATTTAATTACATACTGTTTGTATACACATATTAATATCAAAGGCGAATTCAATCGTTTGCTTTTAGATTCGCTTGAGTTTAGAGAAATGTTTAATTTGAAATTGTAAATAATCTATAGATATCGTTTATGTCGGTTTCTAATAAGAGTTTCGCGAGAGAGAAAGAGATAGCAGAAATGAGTTAGTATCTGCTTCAAAGTGGGCTACAATCTGCTCTACTAACTCGAAGGAAGATTTCAGTAATTCTTATAGGTACAAGGTAGCGTTGTTTTTGCTTTGGTAAGCTTTAGTAGTGATTGATAATTAATATGAATTTATAATTTTAACAACAATAATTATTTATTTCTGTTACCGCTTCGCTCTTACGAAGCATCTGTTTATGAGTCTAGATTCTAGTTCAGATAATATTAATAGTTGTGAGGACATATTAATGTTTGTAACATTTTATGGCAAACTACTCAACAGATTTTATTGAAACTTTACAGTAATGAAGCTTATTAAGGAAATCAAAATTAAAAATATTCAATTTAGACACTGAGAAAGCGCTTATGAATGTCAGAATTACCACCGGTTCGGAAAACAACCCAGTCATCGAGAAGAACTGAAAAAAACTTTATAGGTACATGTTTGCACTTCGATAGCTCTGATTTTTCGTACATATATGGTTGCTGGTTACTAATAAGTAAAACTCTTGTTATGTATAATAAATAATTAACGAGTCGACAGTTTGCTAGCTTAAGTCCGAGTGTCCCCCGTGCGCGTGCGTAGGCGCGCGAGGTTGATGTTTCGGTGCGGGTGGTCGGGGTGAGTCGACGCGTTCGAGACTCACGGGGTGTCCTCACGCGTCAACGCGCGTGTAGGCGTGGGGGGTGAAGGCTGCTTGTAGTCTGCGTTACGGCATAGGCCGTAACAGTACATTATTCCAATGAACCACTTCAGTTTTAGTCAGCGATTTTTCTGTTTTATATACATGGTTTATACATACAAACCTCCCGGAAGAAATTCTCTAAATGACAGTGAAAACCTTACCGAAATTCATTGCGTAATTTAGTAGAATTGAGCAATGCATCTGTGATTCCCCTTGTGTCCGGCAACGCATCTGTAATTTCCCTCGTATCGAGCTACACATCTGTGATTCCCCTCATGTCGCAGGTGTCCATGGGCGGCGGTGATCACTTACCATCAGGTAATCCGCATATTCGTACGCCCCCAGTCGCGTTGAAAAATAAAGAAACAGACAGACGAGAAAGGCGACTTTATTCAAGGATGTTCATTAATTTTGTCCGTTTGCGATTAACTCAATAACTACTGAACGGATTTTCTACCGGTTTTCACCAGTAGATAAAGTGGGGAAAATTTAAGTATATAATTTCTCAAAGTTTTCTTTTATTATCGGGACGGGACAAAGTCGGCCGGGCCCGCTAGTAGATTATATATTCAATAGCCTGTTACATATCAATAATAAATATAAATAAACTAGCGGGCCCTGCAGACGTTGTCCCGCCCTGATTATTAAAAAATCCTTGACAAATTATATACCAAAATCTTCCTCATGGATCACTTTATCTACAGGTGAAAACCGCATTAAAATCCGTTCGGTAATTTTTGAGTTTATCGCGAACAGACAGACAGACATACGCGTTGGGATACTTTGTTTTATACTATGTAATAATATGTGATAGAATAAAACTGATGAATTAAACAATAAACGCTTTCAAAGTCAACACACGGTACCGTAAGTCATCTAACGTTTATGAATAGCCTATCAAAAATGACATAATCGTTTGTTATCGGTCACGAATTGAGGCGATCGGCTATTAGTAAAAGGCGGGTATACACTAAGAGCATTGCGAAAAAACCCAACCTTATTTTCGAAGTAATAATAATAAAAAGTAATGTGTAGTTTACACGTGGTAGAAATGAAACTTATTATTTTGATTATTTTTTAAGAGAATGTGATGAATACGCTATGGAGGCGGTAAGCTAAGTAACTTGTAGGTGGTAGAGCCACGCTGAAGCTACTACTGGTTTCAGCATGAATGGGACGACTCGCCCGGGGTAGCACCACCCTCTCACAGAAAACCGACGCGAAGTAACAGTGCTTGCATTGTTGCGTTTCGTTCGATCAGTGAGAGTACCAGAGGACCACCTCCCCTCCCCTCTTCCCTCCCTTCCCCCTCTCTCCACCCTTCCCTCCAAACACAGGCTGGCAACGCAATCGCGACTCCCTTGGTGTTGCTAGTGTCTATGGACGGCGGTGATCACTTAACATCAAGTGACCCGCCTGTTCATTTGCCTCATATGATATATAAAACAAAAGCATTAGTTTTCTGTATTATTTTAATATATTACTAGCGGGCTCGGTGGACGATGTCCCGCCCTGACAATAAGAAAATATCATCATCTATCATATTTGACTGTAAGGATATAGCGTGGTACGTAAAACAACAGTCAGCCCTGCCTGAGATAAGTACTTATTTCTAAATGAACAACATACAAATTTTCAAAAGTATGAATTGTAACATTTGAGCCGTTTTATATAGATTTTTTTAGGCAATTAATTTGTTCTGGTGGAGTCATGGGGTAGCGAGTCGCACCGAACCATCTTCCTGTCATTTAAAATCATCTCAGAAACACAAAACTAAGAAAAATATCGTCAGGAAACCTGAACTTGAGAAACATTCTTATGACACTACCGTATCTCACTTACGTAGATATATAAATATAATTCTCAGAGTTCAAAATCGCCAATGTATCGTGGGCTGGAGTGGTGATTATGTCCATTCCTTCCATCGGAAAGAGGCCTGTGACCCTGCAGTGGGTCTCTTATGGGCTGATATCTATACATAATTAAGAATGTAAATCTAACGTGTCTGTACTTTTTGGATTTTTATAAAAAAAATTGTTGCAGATGTCTAGGAATAAGTAATAGAATACATTTCAAACATTTATAGAAATTTCTGTCTGTCTGTCTATGTCTGTTTGTATGAACACGCATCACTGCTATAACACTAGGTTCACTATAAAAGCACAGAAAGAAAATTATAATACATATCTTCAAGAATAACTCAGTCTTTGTTTCATTAAAATCGGTCCAGTCTATCAAAAGTTATTGTAATTTGAATGACGGCTCGAGGTAAGTACGAGAGAAGAGTAGTAATCTATACTAATATGATAAAGCTGTAGAGGGTTTGTTTGGTTGAACGCGCTAATCTCAGGAACTCGGGTACCATTTGAAAAATTTTATCAGTGTTAGATAGATCATTTATCGAGGAAGGCTGTAGGGTATATATCATGCTAAGTCCAATTGGAACGGAGCAGCAATGAAGAATGCTTAAAAATCGGGGTTTTTTTCGTTTTGAGAGCTTCCGCTACACGTTAGCGTTAGCCCAAAGTAATTATTCCACGTGGATGAAGTCGTGGCTAGAAGCTACTAATGATATAAAAGACCAAATGGGCATAATCTTACTGTAATAGAGAAAACGACCTATACAGTGATCTATGTTAGTACTAACCCTCGTATCACTCTTCGACTACAATTCTCTTGTAGAAGCGTTAGAATAAATCTCTCCTTGTACCAACAGCTTAACTGAGTCAACTACAGAAGACGCGTCGAAAATAATGATTGATATATCTGACGTCATCGCAGACGACCTTTGGACGTTACATTAATTATTAGCACAACTGTTTTTTGATGTGAAACATCTATAGCGGCAGGTCTGACCGATGGTTCGTGTGGTGACGCATCACCACGGCATGTGTCGCCACGCTATATGATTTTGGTTTTTTAAATTTAATGAAAACATTTCGTGAAAAAAATCTTAATATTTTATTTTTGATTACACCTATTATGACTTCCTATCGTAAACTATCCTGCTATGCATATTCTACAAAATAATTTCGATATTTCACATATGACAGGCGTCCCGCGACGGTTCTCATTTATTTTTTTCTAAGCTAGGCTGGATCCTTCCAATTTCACTTACAAAATAATAAAAATATTTGTTCGTATCGCAATATATAGAATTTTCAAACGAAACTTTCAAATACTCAATATACAATAGACTTTACAAGATAAGGATGAGGATTATTGCGATTTTAATTGGCACTCTGCTAATATTAATTCACGTCCGAGAAATGTTACTATAAATAACGACTTAAAAAAAGTCACCGCTATGAATTAATGCATTTTTCATGTTATTCCATTAAACAAAAATATTTACTAACAACCGTTCAATGCTATAACACAGTATTTCGCAATAATCGTTGAAAACTGAGAACCAAGTCATAATAATTGGTTTTCGTTTACGAAAATGACACATGATTATATTCGACCAATCACAAACCGTCATTTGTTTCGATTGTTATCTAAAATCGATATTCTTAGTATTTGACTTTTACCACGTTATAATTATAACAAAAGCTATAATGAATAACATTATTTCTGAAATTCACCTTATAGCAACTGCTACATAATATATTAACCATTAGTCATTACTATCACAACTCAATAAAGTTTCATAATAGGAGTTTTTGGCGGGATCCTAGTCTGTTATTTAGTGGCTTTTATATTTTATTCATAATCTTGTGTTATTTGGCTCTCTAATTTGTAATATTGGTAGCTCTTTACATAATATAGTTTAGTTATTGTGCATAAGTGAAGTAAATAGTAGATAATACCACGGAGCATGAATTCTGAGATGCCACAAAAACTCCCTGGAAAGTTCTAACAAGGGAGGTCACCATCTTGTTAGAATATTAGAATTATCTCAAGACTCTTGTAATTCTATTACCTACTCGACAATGGCAGTAATAATTTGGAAGATTCGTTGCCAAAAATAAAATATATAAAAGTAAACGGCGTAACCGACTTTGATGAAATTTTTATTCGCAGATAGAATACTTTTCTCAGTAAGTGAGACAGTAAGAAGTAAGAAGTAGATAGACGATATTATTATTTAATATTATAGTTCCCATAAAATAGCACGACAAGATCGTCAACGCCAACTAGTATGTGTATAAATATTAAGTACCTATATATAAATGTAACTATAATATGGGCTTATTACGTAACTTTCATTACTTGATAACTGTAAATAAGAAAACATAAAAAAATTGAAGAAAAAGAAACATTTAACCCCACATTAGTACGCTACTTATCACTATAATAATAATTCAATACGTGCATTTATAATAGAAAATAATAACAAACACTTTTGGGCCGTTTTAAGGAATAACTCCAGTAAATATGAAACAAGCTTCTACGTCGACGAATAGTTGTCGAAAGTTTTAATTCCTAGTGCAATTTACTAAATTATATATACTGTGTTATAACCAAACCTATAATAAACACAGACAACATCAGACCCGACAAGTTAACGTGACTATAAAACGTAATGGATCCTAATAAATTTATTACCTGCCTACGCTGACCAACCTATAGTTTTTCCGAGAGGTTTTTGTGATATTTTACTAACGCAAATGTATCCACGTTTGTCATATAACAGAGCGAATGTTGCATTACTTTTTTTATATTAACGAATGATTGCTATAACTGATAGGCGATGGATAACAAATATTTAAATTAAGTGTCTTAGATTTCCAAGCACGGCCGAAGCTAGGGGGGCTGTGGGGCAAAGTCCTACCTTGAAATCACAATGCCCTACCTTAAAAATACAAAAGACTAAGATAAATTATCATAATGAAATTGTTTGTTCATAGTATGAGTTAAAAAAAAATAGCGATAGGTATCTAAACTTTTTCGAACATACCACAGTTTGTCTCATTCGAGGACAGATCAATTATGATTTTTTTTACTTCCGCTCTACCTATAACCCTATCAAACCAACCTATAATATAATCAAATTCGACTCTAGCTACAGCCCTGTTTCCAAGTGCTGACTAGAAACTGTGATGTTTTAATTCGATTTAAGGAAGTTTCTCTGTTTCTTTTTTATATCTGCGATTGTTACAAAAACTAAAGAACCGAATTTTATTATTCTTTGATTTTGTTTCTTCTACTTATATGGAAATATCCCACTATTAAAACAATAGCTGTGCTTACGGCTCCACTCGCGTGAATTATAGAATAATTATTAAGGTATTTTTTGAGTAATCTTTATTATAAGAAGTTATTCACTATACTACATTGATTAATAATAGGTGTAGTAAAAATAAATCCATTATTTTTGCATGAAATTGAAGGCTTTAATTTATTATGGAATGAATAAATGAATGAATGAATACTTTATTGCACTTTTTTTGTTTGTACACTGGTGAGCTTAATGCTATAAAGCATTTTCTTCCAGCTAACCAGCGGTATTGTTGTCAGTCAAATAGTTTTGTTGATAGTGCATATACAAAGGTCATATATATACAATTTCATTATTATTTCAGTGTTACATAGCTCATTTATCGAGGAAAGTTATAGACTATATATCATACGCTAAGACCGATACGAGCGGAGTACCAAGATTTCAAAATAAGGGTGTTTTTTCCTCTTGAGAGCTTCCGTTACGTTTTAGCGTTAGCCCAAAGTAACTACTCCACGCGGACGTAATCGCGGGCAGAGGTTAGTTTATACATATAATTATTGCGTTTATTATTAAACATAGCCGAAGTCAGTTCGTTAAAAAAAAGTTAATATAAAATTACGTTTTATCTTCACAAAAGTAGAAATAAGCCATACACGAAAAAGACAAACATTGTAAAAAAGTAATAAAATTAAACTCACAACGCCTACAGTAAGTGAAAAGTTGCACGACACAGCTTTTGCTATAAATATTTCAACAGGCGTTGTGAAATTGTCGGAGGATAAAAACGAAGTTGCGGTTTTCGCAAAAATTAAACAGGGATTTCATTTTAAATCTACTTTAGACATCTGGACAATTTCCATAATGATTTAATGGTACAGTTGCCTGTTCATCCTTATTTATGTAGTTAGATTGAATTTTACTCGCATAATTAGTATTCCATAGTATATTACACTAATCTTGTGGAATAAGATAAATTATTTTAATGTATTCATTATTAGTCTTCGTCTGAATATACCTTGCTTTTTTTTTGTTTTGCATATTTTTTTTACCTTGTACTCTCCTCACCTAGATGTTTTAAAATAACAAATATATCTACCAATTCGCAGTGGAAGAGTTTTGTAACTCTGTGGAACAAGTGTTATAAACTCTTATAAGATGTTTTTTAAAGAGATGATTTTTCAACATTTTAATGACCTTTGAGACATTTTTAATACTTATTTTTATATAAATTTATGTTTCAACTTTGAATGTTTTCCTAGAAAAGATAAAATTATTTGAACTTGAGAATTATATAACTAAAAACTTGTAAGATTCATTAAATGTTTTCGTTATAACTTTAAATAAATTTATTCTCACATGACTTTAATAAGGGTCAATAGGTGAATGCGTCTGCTTTAACCTTCATGTGAAATCAATAACACATACCTTTTGGTAAAATTTTAAAATTTAAATTCTATCTCAATATTTTATAACAGTTGTCATATATTTACTGTCCGTTTTTCATGTCTTACTGATGAGGACGACTTGTCACAAATGAATATCTTCCTATTGTAATTATGAGAAACTTATTCTGTCAAAATCTTAAGCTTTTACCATTGCGAAAAACGAGAATGTATGGATTTATTTCCCACAAGGAAAGGAAATGAATTTAATTATTTTGGACAATTCACGTTACGTCTAAAGAATCCGCAAAATCCGCTAAAAAATCCAAAAACATATCATAACATGCCATTATTTGACCCTCGATCTCCACAATATCTCCAGGAACGATTCATTTACCTAACGGCTCACGGTCGTGATCTTCGTTCGACATAGACCAAAATTCTGGAGATACCTCAGCACAGATCTAATTTATATTCGAACTCCTTCACAATAACTGCCATACGATTATGGAATACGTTACCGCGTCGACTTCAAGATGTTAAAACTATCGATAACTTTAAAATTCAATTACACCGCTATTTATTTGAGAAACAGGAGGCAGAGTGTTTGTGATTTTGCAATTTCTTTTTATAATAAATTTTGCTGTGTGTATAAATTTTTATTACTATCTTTGTCATCATTACATAGTATAAAACAAAGTCCGCTACCGCGTCTGTCTGTCTGTCTGTTCGCGATAAACTCAAAAACTACCGAACGGTTTCATGCAGTTTTCACCGGTGGATAGAGTGATTGATGAGGAACGTTTTAGTATATAATTTGTCAAGGATTTTTTCATAATCAGTGCGGGACAACGTCTGCCGGGCCCGCTAGTTGTTATATATCTGTATGTATATATGTAAGTAATTATATATGTATGTCTATGTGTTTATGTATGTTGTATATCTATGTATTTTATTATTATATCTATGTATATATATTTATTTATCAATTTTTCTTCTGTTTTTTCTATATATGCACTACCTACAAAAGTTATTGATCAATACCGCTGGTCAGCTGGAAGAAAATGTCTCATGGCATTAAGCTAGCCAGTGTACAAACTAAAAGTACATTAAAGTATTAATTCGTTCATGCCACTAGACTAAATCTGTGTTATTACAAAAAAGTTAAGTTACGTATTGAATACTTGCTTTAAAAAAGTTTCGCCGCACCGCGGTCGCTGAATGTTCGCCATCTTGCTCTTTTGTGTCGCTTTGGTTAGGTAAGGTTAGACTTGCGAAAAAGGATAGCGCGAACTTGACTCGGGCGAGCGCGGTGCATTTAATTTGAAACCTTTTTAAAGCAAGTATTCAATACGTATTTAACTTTTTTGTAATAACACTGCGTGCGTTTATGAATATTAATCTAAATCCCACGATCATCATAGAGTAGTACATTGAAAAAATGATAGATGATGCTGTTAGTTTTTTACCTAAGTGACTAAAATATTGCCTAAGGTTTACATCAAGTAGTCCGGTGAAGCTGTAAAGACCACCAGGTCAATGGCGTAGTCAGTTCGAGAGAAAAAACGGCTTACGTCTATAGATTAAGTGTCTCAATCTTAAATTGATCGGCTGTTAAAATTATAAATTTTGTTAATTGTCGAAAAAATAGTGCGTGGAGTCTCTCCGCGCGGAAGAAGTGAAACTTCGTAATGTGGAAATGAAAATAGGAAGGGGTAGAAATTGATTTTTAGTGAAATCATATTGTTTCTTTAAGACAAACTTTATTAACATTGCTTACAATTCACAATTGATCGCATCTTTTAATTATCAATTTCGAGTGGAGAAATATCCGAATCTATAACATTTACAACGGGATTATGATAACTAAAGTAAGTTACAATATATTTGATAGTTTTTCTCGCTCTGTCTCTTTCTATTCCCCTTCCCCGAGAGCGTTGAACGGTTATCGCAACAGTGCTTTCATACCCCTTCTATTGTAGCGTTAAACGTTTAACGCAACCTTGTTGGAAGTTGCATTAGAAGTTTCACTTCAATAAAAAACTTAAGTATTATCATTTATTTATCTACTTTTGAAGAAACTTTATACAAGGGCATTATTAGCATTTATATAATACTAAAGTCAGTAAATACAAACAAATTTGTCTGCATTAGATTACAATATAAAACTAAATAACAATAAAATATATACTGGTGCCACCTTGTGGCGAGTTACAGAAAAATGGATGTGGAGGTCCCCCACTGAAAACTTTTAAATGTGTCAATTTCATGATGATCAGACAGACTGTGCTAAAATTATATACAAACACTAGAAGGCAGGGCCACGCGTTGCTGTGGCTCAGTTATAACATGTTGAATTTAAATTATGATCAAGTATTTTGTATTATGGGGTAATGAGACTGCCTAAAAACTTGATACAAAAATAGCGAGGTTACATAGTAAATAGATAAACAGGATACGTGCACCATTAAATAAAGTAGAGCTGAAAAACAATTTCAAAAATTAAAACGAGGCGCCGTCTATGAGATATCTATGACAGTCGGTCCTACAGATTTGAATCAACAAACTAATTTAAGCGCCATCTGTTCGAGACCGATGAAAGAATTAATAACAATAATCAACATTGACAATCGTTTAATCTGTAATTAAAAATAATGTGGCCATTAATCGAAATATAAATTATCCTATCTCTCAAATTGGACCAAATTATACATAAATGCTAACTTTCATAAAGATCGGATGAGTAGTTTCAGAGTTCATCGTGGACAAACATCATGACACTAGATTTTTATATTTTTAGATATACCGATATCTACATTTGATTTGTGATTGATGATTGGAACATGATTTTAACTTGTTTTCGAATACCTTTCACTATCAAAACTAGAATATTCTTAGATACTGTCAATTATACTATCTAGTTATCTATAATCAGATCCATATTTTACGTCATATGAAGATACCAATGCTGATTGATTTGTTTTTGAAATATTTTGCACGTGTCTCAACGATATTGCTTTGTTCGTTTCTTACGCATTGGTATATTTAATTTTATTTTTGGTAATCCATCTTCTAGTAGATTATTACTGCCATTATCGAGTAGCTAATGATATTATAAGTTTATTGCGATCATTTCAAGGAACTAACAAGATGGTGGCCGTCCTTTTAGAACTTTCCAGGGAGTTTTTGTGGCAAGTCGGGATCCATGCTACGTGGTATTATATCCCATTCAGTTCACTTGTACACGATAACCAAACTATATTACGTAAAATACCACTAACATTACAAAATATAGAGCAAAATAACACAAGATTATGAAATTCATGAATCTATACCAGTGATTATCAAACTTTATTTCTTTTACCGCCCCCTTTGAAAATCAATTATTTTTCAGCGCCCCCCATTTTTTATACACCCCTAAAACTTAAAAACCACAATTTCATTACTTTAATTAATTTAGTTATATTAGTCGGTTCTGATGTTTAAACTTACATTCTAAACTAGAAATTTTTATCAGTGAGAGCAAATAAAACCCAACTTTATAATATTAATAATATATTTTAATCAAATTAAAAGAAACAATATAAATATGTAATCAGTTTTCGTTTTTATACTAATCTATTGAGATGGATGAATTTGATGATTATATAATATTTAATAAGTTTGTTGATATCAGGTTCGATTTTACTCAAAAACAGTCGTAAGTCGCCGCGTTTGGTAATTTGCAAATGATTTCTCTTTTTAGTAAGCAGCGTTGTCACAGGGCTAAATCCACGTTCACACAAATATGACGATGGGAATGCTATCAAAAATCGTTCAACGAGAGACCAGAATCCAGGGTACAACTGCGGAATTGACTTTTGTAGCCAAAATTGTTGGTAGCCATTTTTGTATTTGATTTTTATTTCCTCGTTCGTTGTCAGTTCTATAAGTTCTTCTTCCAACTGGGATAATATTGCTATGTTGACATTTGAAAAAGGATCTAACACCCAGTCTGGTATTTCCAATTTCAAAATGTCCTGGAAACTTTCAATGAAATCACTGTGAAGATTTTCCAAATGTTGGCAGTAGACGAGCATGTCGTCGTTGTTGCAGGATACTGATAAATTGGAAAAATTATGGAACTCACGTCTGCCGATAGTCTTTTTGTGTAAGAGCAGCTTGGCTACGAAAGCAGCGATGACATTTTTTGTTTTTATTAAGTTCAAGTCATCGCCTTGAAGTTGGAGATTCATATCATTAAGCAATGTATAAAGGTCTGTCAGGTATGCGATATCATTCTTTGATGTGAAGAGGTTTTCGCGCAATTCTTTGTCTTTGTTTTCCAAGAACTCTATGACAGAGTCAAACAGATTGTACAAACGAGTCAGACAATTTCCTTTTGATAGCCAACGCACTTCTGTGTGAAAGATCAATCTGTTGAAATCTTCATCATTTTTAACACAAAACTGATTAAATAATCTGTCATTATAGAGTTGTTTCGGATTTTATTGACTCCTCTGATGACATGTTGCAATGATTGAAATAGTCGTTCACTTAAATTTCTAGCAACTAAATGCAGTCGATGTATAACGCAATGTACAGCAAGCACATCAGGAATTTTGTTTTTTAAGTACGATATGAAGCCTTTTTGACACACTGTCATAGCTGGAGCACCATCTGTAGCAGCTGATATAATATTCTTCAACGGAATTCCGTTTTCATCACAAAACTTTTCCAGTGTTTTAAATACGGTTTCTCCTATCGTGTCTGTCTCTAAATTTCTAGCAAATAAAAGTTCTTGACATATTTTTTCATCTTTAATAAATCTCACGTAAGACAACAACAATGCTTCATTAGTTGGTAAAGTGGACTCATCCAACTGAATTGAAAATTTACTAGTCTTTAGATGATTGCACAATGACTCTTCAATGTTTTCAGCCATTTCATCAATTCGTCTTTGGACAGAACTATTGCTCAAAGGAATTTTTCGAATTATATCTGCCGCCGGTTTATGGAGCACAGTAGTTATAACTTCTTTTATCGCCGGCAAAATTAACGTTTCTCCGATGGTGTGTGGTTTACCTGTTTGAGCAATTAACAGAGAGATATTGTATGAAGCTTGAAGTCGGTCATCGCCTTGCTTAGCAGCCATCGAAAAAAGTTTCGATACACTTGGCTGAGCATTATGCTTCTTCTCCAGATCTTGAAAATAGGCTACATTTTTGTCCTTCTTATCCGAATGCATTTTATTCAAATGACCTTGAAGTCTTGAAGGCTTCATCGCTTCGTTTGAAAATGTTTTTGAACAAAGAAGGCACAAAGGCAAAGATGGGTTTGTCGAATTTTTTATGAATCCATATTTAATATGTTCTACACTGTATTGCCGTTTCTTCTTTTTTGCTACCGACATGGCTTTGTTTTCAAAAATATGTAAATAAAGTGAATTAAAGATAGGGGAAAAAAATGAAAATATAAGAAAAATTAGAGTTTTAAAGGATTTAAAAAGAAGAAGAGAAAAAGAAAAACAACTGTATCCTGGACGAGAGAAGATGAGAGGATTCGGGAAGAATTTAAAATTGATGGGGGCATCCAAAAGATAAAATTTAATTTAAAAAGGGAAAAAAAAAATATTGGGGGTTTAATTAAATTAAACTAAATATATTTGGGGGATGTATCAAGGGATTTAAATTTGGGTGGGGGATGGGATATGGGGGGGGGGGGTGTTTTAGGAATTTATTTTTTATAGGGGAAAGCCGAGGGAGAAAAAAAGAAATAAAATCAAATTATACATCCCCCCCAACCCAACAACCCCCCATTTCGGGCTTTAACCCCCAGTAAACAGGGGAGTTATCCCCATAAAAAAAAAAATAAATAAAATAATAAAAGGGGGATTTTTTTTACGAAAACAAATATATAAAAAATTTTAATAATTAGGGAGTAGTAAAATACCAAAAAAAAGGAGGGGAAAAAAAAATAAAAATTTTAAAATTGGTTTTTTTTTTTTTTTACTTCCCTGGTTTTACCAAAAATAAATATTCACAAAGAAAGAAGGGGGAAAAATAATAAAAAATAAAATTAAATTATAATTTTTTTTTTTTTTGTAAATAAAGTTTTTAAACGCATGCTGCCAACAGTCTGTTGACATGTGCCTTATGAGATCTACATTAGTTTTTATAGAGCTTAAGCTGGTATTGGACAGTCCAGGGGTTAATACTCTATAGGTTTAGGCATTTGACCACAATCTAACCTGTCCTTTAAATAACAATGTGGTCTAAGATGGTAAACACGCTAAAATTAGAGAGACTGACTTTTAGTGTACGTCCAGGATGGACGCTATAATCGAGCGTCGAGCGGGGCGTCGCTTCCGGCGTTTTGTCAAACAGATGCATTAATACGTGAGTGTCCTGAGTGGTGTGCGAGCGTCGCTCTTGGACGCTGCACGCCCCGCCAAACGCAGATTCACTCAGACCGTACACTAAAGTGTAGCTGGCGGAACACACCCATAGATGCTTGGCGACAATACAACTTGAGAATAGTAGCCGGGCAGATATCTATAGAAAAAGCCCTAACACCATGTTATGCTTCCATCACTTTGTTTTCTTTAAAGGATAGCTCCGGCAGAATTTGATTCCAAATCAACGTCAACCGACACGTTGTATTCACTAACAACTATCATTCTATTAAAAGCACTAAATCCGCTTAAAACCATTTCATTAGGAATTTCACTCGACAAAATGAGACAGGCATTCGAGTTTGTTGCGGGATTTTGGAATGTCATGTAATAGTTTTTGTATTATATACATAACTAACTGTGTCCGCGACTCCGTCCGCGTGTAATGTAATGTAAAAAAACAGTGACTAATAAAATCATCTGAATGTATTAAGTCCTTTTACTTATGTGCTGTTCTCTCCTACTTAAGTCGACGTTGTCACTCAAATTACAATAACTATTGGTAAAGTGAACTGATTTTAATGAAATCAAGACTAAACGTTACTCGAGGATATGCTTTATGATTTTCTTTGAGACAGACATTTCTAAAAATGATTGAAATGTATTATTTTATTACTTATTCCTAGGCACCTGGAACATTTTTTTTTTTCACAAAAATCTGAAAAGTACGAGGACAGACCTACAATCTTATTATATGTATAGAAGATCTTGTGTTACTTGGCTCTATATTTTGCAATATTGGTGGTGTGTTACGTTATATAATTTGTTTATTGTGTACAAGGGAAGTGGATGGGAAATAATACCACAGGGAATGAATTCTAACTTGCCACAAAAACTCCCTGGAAAGTTCTAACAGGAGCGCCACCGTCTTTATTAGCCTATTGAAAGGATCGCAAGAGAGCTGTAATATCATTATCTACTCGACAATGACAGTAATAATCCACTAGAAAATTAGTTGTCAAAAATAAAATAAAATGGACAAAGATAGGTGTCAGCCTTGATTCTGTGACAAAATTATACCACGATATATGCAAAGAATGACGGAAGTACGCCTTGGAGAAAAAGTTTTTTTGGTATATACGTATTAATGCCACCGCGCTCGCCGACCGCTACCAATGTCTTTGTTTCGTAAGTCTAAGAGCCTGTCCAGATGATGCGATTTGCGCGCGAGTCGAATCGCACGTTTCAAAATATATTGCGTCCAGATACCGCGTTTTACGCGCGTTTCTACCCTAGGAAACGTCGCATACGCCGGGATACGTCATACGAATAGACAACTGACGACTATTTGGGAGTTTTTGGCGGGATCTTGGTCTGTCATGTAGGGGATTTTATTTTTTATTCATAATCTTGTGTTACTTGACTCTATATTGTGTAAAATTGGTGGTGTTTTATGTGATATAGTTTGTTTATTGTGCATAAGTGAAGTGAATGGAAAATAATGTCACGGACCATGAATTCTGAGATGCCACAAAAATTCCATGGAAGGTTCTAACAAAATGGCCACCATCTTGTTAGTTCATTGAAATTATATTAAGAAACTTGTAATATTGATACTCACTTGACAATGGCAGTAATAGTCTACTAGAAGACTGGTTGCCAAAATGGAATAGAAGAAGACTATGTCGACTCGCCACAGACTCGCGCGTAGAACTGAACGCAACAATGGGTAGCGACACGAAAAAAGTATCGATACTTTGTGGTATCGAGTACATTACCTTTTGATACCGATACTTTTGTACTCGATACTTTGTATTCAATGCTTTTACTCAATGAGTACTTTTTGTCAGGTATCGGTTCGAATAAATTACAAAAAATACCTATTTTAAACTTGACCTTACGATTCATGTTTATGGCAACGCCATCTAGTTCAATCATACTGAACTAAAATATTGAGCTCAAAATTATTACATCTGTTTAGAGACGTTGAGTTCCTATTCTTTCTTTTATTCATTTCACTAATCAATCACTCAATCGTTCGTTGTTCCAATAATAATATGAATTAATATTGAATAGTTTAATAAAAAAACATTTAGTTTCTAAAGCAGGAAGTCACATATCGAAGATCTAAAACCGCTAATCACCAATACGGCTCGATAAACTTATATCGATTGTCCAGAGGAGGAATGGGAACTTTAATATGTCCCTAAAGTAATAAATAGTTTCGTTTTTTAAATAATATTTTTAATTTGTGCCGTTACAATTATCTTTTTATATCATTGTATTAAATGTATGTACCAATACCATTTGTTTATTTATGTTATGTTCTACTGAAGCTACTTACTGAGTGACACTTACGTCCGGACGTATGCGTATTAGGACCAATGAAAAGTACTCGATACTTTTATGAGTACGACACTTTTTTTCGATACTACTCATGACTACTTTCTATTCGTTATCGTATCCCTAATTAGGCCACATGAAAAGTACTCGATACTTTGAAGTATCGATACTTTTTTTACGATACTTATATGATTACGATACTTTTTTTTCGATACTACTCATGAGTACAATATCGATACTTTCTATTCGTTATTGTGTCCCTAGCAATGGTGCCTTTCGAGGCGCGCGACGCTCGTGCGTGCAACGCGCGGCACCATCTGGACGGAATATATGTAGTTCTTATATCTCGGGAACGCGCGAGTATCTACTCGCGAGTCGACTCTCGCGCAAAACGCCTCATCAGGGACAGGCTCTAACCAAACCTAATCGAACCGAGACGAAATGTTTTGTATAAATTAAAAACATTAAACTGCTAATATATAAAATTACCAGTTATATGATGGAAATTCATATCCAACCGTCTCAATGTAGAGAATCTCAAAACAATTTCTTCTCGATTCAGTCAGGTTAGGTTAGACTTGGGAAAAAAAGCGCGAACCGGCTGTAGCGGCGGTCGACGAGCGCGGTGGCGTTAATACGTAAGTACCGATTTTTTAGCATACAGATTAAAAAACTATCATTTTATCTTTAGATACTTTCAACAAGAATAACACACAACAATTCAAACACACAGCAACCATTTTGCTATCTGGATATTAGTTACGGTTCTGCATATCGCACTGCTACCACAAAACCGGCGTAACGTTAAAATAAATCTTAATAGAAAAAGTGATAATCTACACGTCAGTAAATTAGTTATAAAAATATCTCTAAACTGAAGCGAGAAATAGCACTCTAGTCATTTTTTAAAGAACTACTAACGACTTCTATCCTTCACCAATATTGCATCATTATTAATTTCAAGAAAGAGCGATCGGGTGAAGACGTGTCACCATATCATGTAGAATACATTATAAAGCAAAGTACCTTTATTAATCTAATTAAAGAAAAATGCCTAATTTCAAAGAACTTTCAGTAAGTATATAACGAGAAATCAGGTTTTCATGGATTCTGAAAAAAGTAAATTTTTGAGTTACGACAGTATTGTAATAGCAGTGCGATATTATATCACCTATGGCATTCGATGTTGCGATCTTAAACGAAGACAATTTCCTCCCGCCTCGATCAGCATTCAGAACGCATCAGCGCAGTCAATTTTTATATGTTAATGACGTCACAGCTCTTGAACGGATCGTGGAATTTTTGCTATAATAGTCATCGATCGGGATTCTCCATTTAACGCTTCATTGTAATTCAATATCGATATTTTGCAACTATTTACCGCGTTCTTATGGATATTAGAGTAATAATTGTAACAGTATATCATTCTAAGAAAAATTGTTAGAGTAATAAGTTCGAACCTCGGCATATACCTATTTTTTTTTAATCCGTTTAAATTTACGGTAGGATACGGAGAAGGAAAACACCATCCGAAAACTGATCCTGAGAGAGATATTCTTGTAAGACCACTATATGTGGGAAAAATATCTTAATATATATATTTCTTGTGTGCGTGTGTATGTGACTGAACTCCTCCTAAACGACTGGACCGATTTTGATGAAATTTTGTGTGCGTGTTCGAGTGGATCCGAGAATGGTTTAGATTCACAATTGGACCCGGTAGGTGGCGCTGCGGTCGACTTTTAGGATTTTTTTGTTTTCAAGGCAGGACAACGTCCGCCCGGTCCGCTAGTATTCTATACATCTATACGTATAATAGGAAAGTAAATCGAAATTGTCTGTAATTTTTAAGATTTTTGTAAAGAAATTGTTGCAGGTGGCTAGGAATAAGTAATAAAATACATTTCAATCATATTTAGAAATGTCTATCTGTATATCTGTGCGTTTGTATGAACACGCATCATTGCCAAAGTACTGGGTTCACAATAAAACCACAGACATTCATAAAGCATATCTTCAAGAATAACTTAGTCTCTGTTTCATTAAAATCGGTTTACTGTATCAAAAGTTATTGTAATTTTATTGTCGACGCGGCGTAAGTACGAGAGAAAAGTAAATAAGTAAATTGACTTAATACATTCAGGTGACTTTATTAATCACTGTTTTTTACATAAGGTTCAACGCGGACGAAGTCGCGGGCACAGCTATATATATAATAAAAATGTAATACTACCTATAAAGTTACTCTCCCATGACTGACTTGACACTGGTAGAATTCGTATCTATGGTACTCCAATGTTAAAAAGTTGAAATTGAAGTTAGTGAGTATGGAAGTTCGGGGTAATCTCTGGTACTACTGATCTGATTTTGAAAATTCTTTACAGTTAGAAAGGTTACAGGTAGATTACTGTTATTATTGTGCGTTGTTGCGAGGATAGTAAATGGTGTGTGGAGATGAGGGTCACAGGAGCAACCCAAGGGATACCGGGAAGACATTTCTTGCCAATATATATAGGATAGTTTGGATTCACAATTGTACCCAGTAAGTGTCACTACAGTCGGGTTTTAGGTTTTTTAAGATTTTTCGCTTTTTGAAATAAAATTGGAACCGGTAATAACCGATATTGTTGCAGTCGAAGTCGCACGGGTCAACTAGTAAGTAATAAAATACATTTCAATAATTTCTAGAAACGTCTGTCTGTCTATGAAAACCACACAAATGTTAATAATTTCAATAAACAAATTCTTTGATTTAAATATTGTTATTCACACTGTAATTAATATGAAAATCCAAAAAAGAATACAGTTATTCGTCGGCAATCCTTATGAATGCCTCAACTTTTTTATGTTTACATAACGTTTACCATATTCCGCTAGTTACACGTACCTACGTATTTCTGAGTATTGAAGAAGTATTTAAAACAATTCTTAGTACTTTGATCTGCGTAAATTGATAAATGAGAAATTGATATTTGTTTATATTTATTTGATCAGCACATAGTAGCGCGAAATTCGTAACTCGCGTCTGTTTATATTCTTACTGTTTATCTTAGTTCTTCTCATAGACACTACTGATTTTGGTATACACTTTTAGTGTTTGGTATCCTCGCGCATTCGTATTGGTTGTTACCGGTGATATGAAATCAAATACTAAAGTTGTTCTATCGACTGTCCTTTTGTGCAAATATGATAGAAGTTATAATACAGTGTGATAAGAATATTATTAAATATATCGTCTTACACTAGCGTCCCTACGCGTCCCGGGACGTGTGACACGGGACGGAACGGAACGGAAACTGTGAGAGTTGTCTGGGTAGCGCGTGGGTTTACATTTTAGGTCCCTGGTTACAAGTCTTTTGGACGCCTTATCGGCAATGTTGCCGGTCTTATATGCTAAGATTAGTTAAACAAGTGATATTAAAGTTAGGATGGGCGGAACGCCACAAAGTATTATTTAATGTTATCCTGAAGGTTTATACGTATAATATATGCATTATCAAAGACAAAATCCTACGCCGCATCTGTCTGTCTGTACGCGATCAATTCAAATACTACTAAAAGGATTTCCATGCGGTTTTGATTAATAATAGAGTCACTCACGAGGAAGGCTTAGGTGTATTTGTTAAGATTTTGTATAAACTGGTTGAAATATAATTGCTAAGATAATACACGACGCAGACCTAGTTGCGGGTATTAGCTAGTGTTTATATAAAGCAGTGCAAAGTCGATGTACTCTAATAATGTAGTAGGAAGGAGTTCTCGGAAACTTATATTGATAACGCATGCCAAAGCTATAGAGATAAATGAAAGGAATGTACTAGGAGATTGTAATCTCAAAAATACCTACAGAAAAGTATGCGATTATATACGTCTATCTATTAAGAATAACTCGCATAATCATTACATAGTATAAAACAAAGTCCCCTACCGCGTCTGTCTGTTCGCGATAAACTCAAAAACTACCGAACAGATTTTCAAGCGGTTTTCACCGGTGGATAGAGTGATTGATGAGGAACGTTTTAGTATATAATTTGTCAAGGATTTTTTCATAATCAGGGCGGGACAACGTCTGCCGGGCCCGCTAGTATAACATAATTACCTTCTGCGAGCGACTTCGTTCGCGTCCAATAGTTACCGTTCACGCAGCGAAACTCTCAAAACGAAATAAAAACTATTTTAAAACGTTATTCATTGATGCTCCTCTCCTATTTGTTTTAACACGATGATATATAACCTATAACCTTCCTCGATAAATAAGCTATCTAACACTGTAAGAATTTTTCAAATCGGACCAGTAGTTCCTGAGATTGGCGCGTTCAAGCAAACAAACTCTTCAGCTTTACAATTTTCAGTATAGATTGTTGACAAGTCGATACATACGTTTTAAAGAAAGTTTTAATGTAAGTCCCGCCCTAATAATAAAAAAACTTATATACTTAAACCTTCCTCATGAATCGCTCTATCTACTGATGAAAACCGTATTAAAATCTGTTCAGTAGTTTTTGAGTTTATCGCGAACAGACACACAGACGTGGCAGAGGACTTCGTTTTATACTATGTAATGATTTACATGATTATTTCAGACCATCTATAACGTTTGCCTATGCTAGTGCCATTTTGGAGGGTCTTGGAACTATTATTTAGTGCTTAGAGCTGGACATTTTTGCAACATGTTTCCCATATGAAATAATTTTTCTTACCTCTACGCTCCAAAATTGTAGGGGCGAGGAGCAAGTTCCTGCCTTACGTATGTTCTTGGGATGCCAGTTTATGAATAAAGTTGTTTGTTAGGTCACAATTAGTTTATTTAATCAGTTACAATGATGATGTTGTGCAAAATGAATGACTGATTGAATGCGATTAACAATTAAAAAATATATACATATAATAAAAATGAAGTGTCTGTATGTAATATCAAAATAACACTTTTTTACTGATTGGGTGTGAAAGTATACACGCTACTGATAACAAAAATGCAATTTTTAAAATTTTTGTCTGTCTGTCTATCTGTCTGTCTGTCTGTTTGTTCCGGGTAATCTTCGAAACGGCTGGACCGATTTTGACGGGAATTTCACTGGCAGATAGAAAAAATTACAGCGCGTTACTTAGGCTACTTTAAATTAGACTATCTGTTAACTGCGGCTTCGTCTGCCATGCTATCTTCAAAACGGTTGGACCAATTTCCACGGGACTTTCACTGACAGATAGCTGACCTTATAAAAATTAATTTTAGTAATTCTAATTTAGACTAGATCTTAACCGTGACGTCGCCCGCAGTGCTATCTTCAAAACGATTCGATCGATCGTCACATAATTTTCACTGGCAGATAGCTAATCTTATAAAAAGAATTTGAGCAATTTTAGTTTATACCAGCTGTTAACCGTGGTTTCGCCCAGAATGCTATCTCCAAAATAGTTAGACCAGTTTTCACGAGACTTTCACTGGCAGATAGCTGACTTTACAAAAAGTAATTTAAGCAATTTTAGTTTATACTAACTGTTAACCGTAGCTTCGCCCGCAGTGCTATCTTCAAAACGATTCGATCGATCTTCACATAACTTTCACTGGCAGATAGCTGATCTTATAAAAAGTAATTCGAGCAATTTTAGTTTATACCAGCTGTTAACCGTGGTTTCGCCCACAATGCTATCTCCAAAATAATTAGACCAATTTTCACGAGACTTTCACTGGCAGATTGTTGACTTTACAAAAAGTAATTTAGGTAATTTTAGTTTATACTAGCTGTTAATCGTGGCTTCGCACGCTGTGCTGTCACCAAAACGGTTACATCGATTTTCACGGGACTTTCACTGGTAGATAGCGAACCTAATAAAAAGTAATTGTGGTTATTCTATTTTAGACTAGCTGTTACCCGCGACTTTGTCTGCATAAAATTTAGCAAGATTTCAACTCATTCTTTATTTTTAATAAAAGAAATAATTATCAGGTTATTGTTTACAATTCGACATTATAATTATTAATAACATTAATGATATAGAGGTCTTCCTAATAAGATCTTAGATTATAAACGTATTACGTAAAGTGTTCCATAATACAATTTGTTGCGGAACAGACAAGCTTTTAATTTTTTGTATAGTCACAAAATCTTAATTATAATAATGGCAACGTGTATTAAAATGTAATGTAAATGTAAATCTTAATAATAATATTTTAATTTACTGTTTCAATAGTTCCTTATACAGTGTAAGTGAGCACTGAGGTAGTTATATGGTTGGTTAAGGTTCCAAATGTGTTGCTGATGAAAAATCTCATTTGGCTCTTTGTATTTATATATCTAATGTACACGTTACATGTTACTTTTAATGGCGTGCGCGTCGTACTTACAATTGTCTTTAAGAGCGTTTCTGTAATTGTACATAGTCTCACAATTCTATAATTCTTTAATACGATTTAAAAAAACGCGTGCGGAGCTGCGGGTCCAGCTAGTTTAATAAATATAATTTTACTTTAACTATACTGATGTGCACATAATAATAAATGTAGGGAGACATGCAATGTACGTAACCGTACATGCTGCCAGGACTAAAACTGGACAAATGTTAAAACCATAAAGATACGTTACGTATACGAACGTAAGAAAAATGTTACCGATTTAAAGATAAGTGTATACGCAATCAAAAAGTTAAATTTCACAAAACTTAAATATTAAATGTAGGTTGAGGGCGTGCATATTCCGGTATTGAAGATTGGAGCCGCGTGGTCGTTTCTCCACGGTAGAGTTGTAATGTCGATACTTTTATGCTATATTTTTTACCTTAGTTTTCTATCTATACATAGTAATCTATACATATATTATTATTATTTTATTATCTTATATATTCATACGTGAAGCCAAAACTTTGTACACCTTTTTAAGCGAATTGCGCGAACGGATGAACTTTAAATTCAGCATAGTTAAAGTTTATATGGAAGAGAAGTGCACAGATGTTTTTTTTTTGATATCCTTCATTTTACTCTTACGTTTCAATTACGATTTTGCATCCTACATTCAATATTTTTAGTATAACTTACGTTTCAAGCCTTACATGCCCTTTGAAATCAACTGGTCCAATTGTTGGTTATTTTTATCTTAATATATATATTTCTTGTGTGCGTGTGTATGTCACTGAACTCCTCCTAAACGACTGGACCGATTTTGATGAAATTTTTTGTGTGTGTTCGTGGAGATTCGAGAATGGTTTAGATTCACAATTGGACCGGAGGTGGGTGGATGACTTTTAGGATTTTTTTTTTTTAAGGAGAAAAACCGCGGGTAATAATATAATATGTAAATTCATAATATACGTTAATAATTAATTGATAAATAATTTATCTTTAGTAAATTTATGAAACCGCTGAAACAATCATTATTCTCTTTGGTCGTATTGAATTTCAAGATGAGTTATGGTCGAATGTCAACCACTAGGTGACCACTAGATAATAACAAAACTGTAACTAAGCCTTATGTTATAATTATATGTAATATGTACGATAAGTATATGTAAGAAATGTATGTCATAAATTATTACATTGTCGCTGCCGCTGGCTCTACACGATTAGTGAACGGACGCGGAGGTGAGTCGCACAGGAGTAACCGAAGGGGTACTGAGAAAACATTTATCACCAATATATGTAGGTTAATTTTTATCTTACTTGGACCTGGTAGGTGATGCTGTAAACTGGTTTTAGGCTTATTTTAAAAGATTACTCACATATCATCTAGGTATATGTTTGAGTGAGGCCCTGGGTACTATGGATTCACAATTAGAAACGGTAAGTGTCGCTGCAATAGGATTTTAGCTTTGTTAAGATTTTTTGCGTTTAAAAATACAATTGAAACCGGTAATAACCGATTTGGTGCAGACGAAGTTGCACAGGTCAGCTAGTGTCATATAATATGCAAGATGAAAATAAGATGTTTGTTTACCCTAAATCTAAGATATCTCTGTTATAATCAGTTATTTCGTTCACCTCTCGTATCATATTCGACAAGTTCATCTCAAAGTCAATGCACTTACTCTTAGCTTCCGGATGCTCTAGATCCGATTTAGAAGTCTAAAATAATAACAGAGTACACAGCATCGAGAATTCAGCTCATACGGCCAAAATAACCTAAGAAAGTTTTTAAATTCACGTTATTAATTTCACAAATTACTAACATAAGGTATGTATTTATATATACACAAATTAGTTTAAGTGACGTGTATTTCGTTTATGTGAGTTTTAGTACCCGTACTCCAGGTAGATCGAAAATTACGTAAGTAAAAGAAAATGTATAAGGAATCAGTCAAAGCGTTAAGCTTGGCCCAACTAAATATCTAGTTCACCTAAATATTTATAACATATATACATATAACAAGAATGTAAATGTAACGTGTTTGTACTTTTTAGATCTTTGGAAAAAATGTTGTTGCAGGTGTCTCGGAATAAGTAATAAAAAACATTTCAATCATTTTTAGATTATGTTTATATGAATACGCATCACTGCTAAAATACTGCGTTCATGATAAAACCTTTTCAAGAAAATCATAAAACATATCTTCGAGTAACATTTAGTCTTTCAATCATTAAAATCGGTTCGGTCTATCAAAAGTTATTGTAATTTTAATGACAACGCGACTAAGTACGAGGAAAAAGTAGATAGTAATTAGACCAGTGGTACTCAAACTTTTTTTAAAAGGGGCACAAACGCGTTTCATTCATGGTGTCACGGGTTGCAAACTACAAACATTTAGGTATAAAACGTAATATCAAATTAACAACGTATTAACGTAGTGAAAAATGTTTGTCCAAAAAAACAAGCTTGGTATAACCCTTATATCATAAGTTACGTAGTGCTGTCTGGTTATCTGCGATCTATTTAATTTACTCAGCGTGCTCATACTTTTTCTGACGGTCACGAAATTTAAAATAATTGAAAATAAAGTATAATCGGGCGGGCCAACTAAAAGTACATCCCTTATAAATGGAAAGTTAGAATATTATGATAGAAATATAGAAAGGGTGGGAGATGGAAAAAAAAACAAACAAAAAAAGAGAAGGAAGAAAAAGGGGGGAAAAAAAAAGGGGAGGGGCGGGGAGTAAGAAGGAAAAAAAAATACAAAGTACCGGCGCGGCGGGCCGCAGGTTGTGTATAGCTGAATTAGACTTAATGCATTCAGATGACTTTATTAGTCACTGTATTCTACACCAGGGCCCACGCGGAAGAAGTCGCGGGCACAGCTAGTATTCGAGAAAATCTTACGGTATACATTTTGACAAAAAAATGTTACATGCACATGCTGTTTTATTTTTGATGTGCCTTGTGACTTATAAGAAAATGGTAATAATTGCATTATCATTTATCTATAAGCAGTCTCATTTCTCGATTATCAATACTTCGATACCGTTATCTGTGCCAGACTACGTTTAGCCGCGATTCCTGTTTGTTTTCTTTGCTTTTTTCGCTGATTCAGATTTATTAATAAAATACAAACTATATATTATGTTATTACATTTATTATGATCCAAATTTTGTAACACATGTAACGCTTTATTCAAAGACACGCAACCAGGGTTGCCGCCATCTATTTTGAACAAATAAATTGTTCAGTATTCGGTACTTCTTGTTGGTTAGGATGCGTTAATAATATAAATTTACAAGCCGAACCGACTTGCATTATCAAGATATATAATTGTATATAGAGATTTTATAAAATACTGGCGATTAAAAGTTCTTTTATAGCGGGAGAAGTTAAATCGTTCGTCGTCGTTCATCGTCCACAACCAGATACATCCCATTCACTCGCTTGCATACAACGGTGCATAGAAACCTCAAAATAATATTGTAGTGATGACTAATAACAAATAGCTAGTACCTAACTAAATACTTACCTATAATAAAGTACATGTTTACAAAAAAAATGAAAATCAGTCGGGAGAATATCCTTCTTATGATAAGACAAGGTGTAAGAATCACAAAATCAACAATTTTAGTTCAATGGTAAGACCGAATGCTCAAAATAGAGAAAATAAACAATTCATCAGAACATTTATGCATGCAGAAATCTATATATACGTGTTTGAAATACATTTTAGAATGGAAATATATTATGTATCACTTTTATATGCATTTTATTCTCAAAGCACTAGAAATGTAGCTAAACAGAAGTCCGAACGTACCCTTAGGTCAGCGTTGCCAGAAGCCACAATTTTGGCGGGACGTACCGATATTTAAATCAAAATTTAAAGTCCCGCACGGGACAGGCTCAGTCCCGCTTTCGGGGATAACTCGATCGTGCATGCATTTTGGTTATTGTTTTTTTTTTATTCAGAAGACTAATAAGACTCAACTATTCAACGATAGGGTAAATCTGATTTCAAATATCATATCTTTATTAAAATAAATTTTCAGTGCCTATTTTTCTATCTATTGTCACATAAACCTAATTAGAACTCAAATAAAAAGATAAATATTCAAGAACTTTTGGTAATACGTTTTTTTTTATGTAAAACATTTATAGGAGCGGGTAAACTTGATTTTGGCTTACCGCGACGCGCGTGGCGACACAAAACACGAACTTTGCACTAATAACGAAATACTCAAAAACATTTGCAACCCTATCTGTATAAACAGAAGGTTCAAATTGTTTTGTCGGCCACTCGTTATATTAGTGTTACGTGGCACGCGTCGACGACCTAGCGCCCTTTGATAAATACCTCCAAACAAATCGCGCCAGCGCCTAATTAAATTTTTGTATTTAAAAAAAAAGGAAAATTTATGTAATAAAATAAATAAATAATCATTATTTTATGGAACAAATTTGTAATGATGTATCTTTTCATTATGCCATAGCTGATTCCTGTCGTAATCTGTTCTTTAAGGCATATAACTTATACAAAACAATTTGGGTTGTTCACATCTGCCAGGCGTCCCGTGACGGCCCAATTATTTTACTATGTCCCGCTTTTTTTCTCTCAAAAAGTTCCAAAATCCCGATATGGCAAAAAAATCTGGCAACGCTGTCCTAGATGGTAAATTTTTCATCATACTCATAAAAAATATGACTTGCTTGTTACACGTATATCGTAAAAACGATCTACTTTACAAAGATAAACGAAATTCAGAACTAAGCTACTGTACTCCGGTGAAGCTGTTAAGACCTTGCTAGTGAAAAGCGTAGTCAGTTCGAAAAAAAAAAAAAAAAAAACAATATTAAAAAACTAAGCTTCTGCTATGTGTTAACAATTAGCACCTTATTATATTAAAATGTATACAATTTTTTTTGCCAAATCTTTTCTAATAGTCTAAAAATCGCCCGGTATTCCCCGAATGTATTTTACAGATGTCAGCGGTGTACAAATCTAATTCATACCTTCAAAAACTCAATGGACTTGACGAATGAATTGTTCAGAAATAGCATAACAAATTTTAAGTAAGAAGAATCTATAATTTCCTGGTACAAGACATCATTAGTTACAGATCTTTTTTGAACATAAATTACCTATCATGTGTAAATTTTCCGTGTTTTTTTTAATTTAACAAAAAATTACATCATACATTAAGCTGTAGCTGCATGATATTAAGATATTAATGACTAGCTATGGCCGCGACTTCGTCCGCTTGGAACCTTGTGTTAAAAATAGTGATTAATAAAGTCATCTGAATGTATCAAGTCCTTTTACTTATCTATTTTCCTCTCGTACTTACGCCGCGTCGTCATTAAAATTACAATAACTTTTGATAAAGTGGACCGATTTTAACGAAACATAGACGAAGCTACACTCGAAGATATGCTTTATGATTTGATCTTGGTGATATTTTATTATGAATACAGTACTTTAGGAATGATGCGTGTTCATACAAACAGACAGACAGACAATTTCAAAAATGATTGAAATGTATTCTATTACTTAATCCTAGACACGTGCAACAATTTTTTTCACGAAAATCAAAAAAGTACAGACACGTTAGATTTACATTCTTATTATATGTATAGATTGCCTGAAAACTCAGATAAAAAAGTTTTAAATAGATCGATTTAACACCCCCGAAACCAATTACATACTAACTTTCATGGAAATCGCTGGAGCCGTTTCTGATATTCTTAATATTTAGAAATATACAAGAATTGTTCATTTAATGATATTATATAGATATGTCTGTATGAGGATACTCATAAACTATATCTTCTATCTATACATATAACAGGAGTAAATCTAACGCGCCTGTACTTTTAAGATTTCTGTAAAAAGAATTGTTGGAGGTGTCTAGGGATAATTAATAAAATACATTTCAATCATTTTTAGAAATGTATCTAGAATTTTTAGAAATGTCTATCTCTCTGACTGTCTGTTTGGTTTAACACGCATCACAGCTAAAGTACTGCGTTCTTAATAAAACATTTTAATCAATATTACATAGTATAAAACAAAGTCCCCTACCGCGACTGTCTGTCTGTCTGTTCGCGATAAACTCAAAAACTACCGAACGGTTTGTCATGCAGTTTTCACCAGTGGATAGAGTGATCGATGAGGAACGTTTTAGTATATAATTTGTCTAGGATTTTTTCATAATCAGGACGGGACAACGTCTGCTGGGCCCGCTAGTAAAGTATATATGCAATTAACATTCAGTCTTTGTTTCATTCAAATCGGTTCAGTCTATCAATAATTATTGTAATTTTAATTACGACGGGACTTAAGTACGAAAGGAAAGTAGATAGTAAACAGACAGTAAATTCAGATCACTTTATCAGTCATTGTCTTGTACAACAGAGTCCACGCGGGCAAAGTAGCGACCACAGCTAGTATATAGGAAGTCCCGTTATATAAAAACTTAACTACACATTTACTCATTTTGGTACACTACGAAACTTACACAAATACATACCTATCCTATGATTAAAGCGTAACGCAAAATTTCCCCTACCGTGCAAAAAAATATATACACGTTTTCCTTATTCCAACAATCAATTCTTATAGTATGTTAAACATATGGTTTTTCCGCATAGCAACTTTTTTATTTATTTAAGTTTTTCGTTAGATACAAGTTACATAAAATATTAAGTCACACAATACACCTTTTATGAATTAATCGGCTGTGCATGCGGTTTGCGGTTATTCGCGCGAACTGCATAATTATTTAATTTTTTACTTAATCTTATGGCTAGAGTATCCATCTTCTATTATGGTCGATTGATTGATTAATTTTTGCCCATACCATGCTTCAAGAATGCTACAAGATTTTTTTTTATAATTATTTATTTTAATAATTATCGATCATTAAATAGAATAATAAAGATAAATATATATAAAAAATAAGAAATAAAGAAGTTAAACATAACTGCAGACAAAAGTATAACAGTTTTATTAATATACTAGCTGTGCCCACGACTTCGACTGCGTGGAACCTTTGTAAAAAACAATGATTAATGAAGTCATCTGAATGTATTAAGTCCATTTACTTATCTACTTTTCTCTCGTACTTACGCCGCGTTGTTATTAAATTTACAATAACTTTTGATAGAGTGGACCGATTTTAATGAAACTGTAACCAAATGTTACCCGAGGACATGCTTTATGATTTTCTTATGAGGTTTTATCGTGAATGCCCATGCTTTAACAGTGATGCGTGTTCATACAAACAGACAGATAGACAGACAGACATTTCTAAAAATGATTGAAACGTCTATTACTTATTCCTAGACACCTGCAACAATTTTTTTCACGAAAATCGAAAAAGTACAGACACGTTAGATTTACATTCTTATTATATGTATAGATATAGATAGAAGTGTGCAGATGTTACAATAAAATAGTGAAAATAACACCGCAACTTGTTAGATTCAGAGGGACTTTTTTTCTTTTAATAAGGACACAACAATCACACTTACACATATATGTAAATAATCAGTAACGTCCGTAGAGAAGATAAAAAAGACATGCCCGTTGTTTCTTCATGCTAATCTACGAAACGGCTATACCTATTTTCATAAGACTTTTACTGGCAGATTGAGGAAACTTTAGAGCAGTTGGTGTCATACTTCTTTGTCAAAGGGTAACGTAGAGTCATGTAAGATATAACAGCGGGCCGCAAATTCACAAATTGGGAAGTTAGCACCGACAATCAATTGGCTTACTTTTTTTTTTCAATGCGATTGCCTTACAAATTCTTTATGGCGGTAGCAATCTGCTAAGTCATTTGTTTACTGATTCAAATAAGAGTTATTTTTTTGTAAAACAACTAAATATTTTATTTTACAGTTAGTTTCAAGGCTGAAATGTATCTTATAGAAATCTATGCCTTGGAGACATTAAATAAAAGCTTATAAGAAAGTTCTACGCTTGAGAGACAGATTAAGTTTTAATTAATATGAACGAAGCCGAGTGCAAAAGCATGTACTATAAATAAACATTTTCAAGCACAGAGAAAGTGAAGAAGCAGAGCATCTAAAGGGTATTCCCTCGTATTAAATTAATTAATAAAAAAATCCGCAAGTCTGTTTTATCAACATTCAACAGATAAGAATAAAGTGTCCCGGTTTCTAAGGCACTCGGTTAAACTATCATTAGTTATTGACCCAATAAAATTATCCATGAGATAAACTATCAATGCATTTTTGAGTACACATAATACACAAGTACACACGTAAATAACTTTTTTTTTTATTAACGTGGGAAAATCCTTTATGGATTCGCACTCTGATACGACTCGCACGGACTATAACCCCACGGTGTACCTTCCGCCGCATGATAGGGGCGGCCAGGGATCGAACCTGCTGTCTTCCTGAGAAACCGCCCTTGCGGCAGCCTGGGGGGTGAACGCCAGGCTTCGTTCTACTATAGAGAGACTACTGGCTCGGCTCGGTTATGGGAGGGGGCGAGTGTTTCGCCTCCCCCTCCTTCCTGCTCTCCTTTGACGGAGAGGGCCACTTTGCGGATCTTCCTCGCGGGCCTTCTCCGCTGCCTCCTTCTGCGAGATGACTTCCTCCGAAGCATGGGTCGGCTCACTCGGGGTAGTACCACCCTCTCATAGAAAACCGACTCACTGAAGTAACAGTGCTTGCATTGTTGCGTTTCGTTCGGTCAGTGAGAGCACCGGAGGCCCACTTCCCTTCCCCCTTTCCCCTTTCCCGACCCCTCTCCCCCTCCTCCCTCTCCCCAAACACAGGCTGGCAACGCACTTGCGACTCCTCTGGTGTTGCAAGTGTCTATGGACGGTGGTGATCACTTAACATCAGGTGACCCACTTGTTCGTTTGCCTCCTATGATATAAATAAATAAACTTATAAATTGAATTATTCTAGGGACAAAACTTTTCAATTCGTTAATTGTTCGTCAATAACATGTCATTGTCAAGATATTATAACTATTTAAAATGTCAAATAAAACTTATCGAATAGATAAACGCCCAGATTGGCCAGTTAAGTTTAATGGGGGTTAATCGTATTTGACAAGTTATCGAACCGACAACGCTATTGAACAGAGAAATGTGACTCGGGAACCGGGCTAGTGAAGCGATGTATCCAAGATTTGTACAACCATAGATATATTTAATTATCTGCCTTAAATGACAGAGCATGTACTAACATGTATCTAAATAATATACCTAATATTGCCATAAATACTGAAACAAAGAAAAAAAATATTTTCTATTGCAAATAACATTTATTACTTTTACAGTGTGTTAGTTTAATACACAAATATAAAACAATTTAAATATATAAAGCTTATTCGAAGTGGTCTCCATTGGCTGCAATACAGTCCTTTAAACGTTGAGGCCAGTTATCAATAGAAGCACGCACTCTTTCCATGGGAAAATTCTTCACTGCCAATCGTACGGATTGTTTTAGGGACTCCAAATTATCATGGCGTTTATAGCAAGCCGTACTCTCTAAAACTGACCATAAATCATAATCCAGCGGATTAAGATCGGGACTAGACGACGGCCAATCTTCAGCTCTGATGAAGTCCGAAAAGTTCGTTTCCAACCAAGACTGCGTAGACCGAGCCTTATGACCCGGAGCCGAGTCTTGCTGGAAGGACCATTCTTGGTTATTGAACATGGTGTTATTAAGGGGCTTCACTACATTCTCAAGAATGGTATCTTGATACAATTGTGCCGATGTTTAGATACCTTCCTCACAAGAGTATGGCTCAGTCACTCCTTCATAGCTAATACCCCACCAAACCATCATTGAAGTCGGATAGTGCCCGTGTTGCACTCTGTCGACTAATTGGGAAGCTTCCCTAGAGCTTTGATCATAAATACGGTCATTTTGTTTGTTGAAATGTTGCTCAATTGTAAAAAAATTCTCATCCGTAAACAATTTTTTTATGTGACCTCCTTTTGCGTACCGCTTCAGTAGTTGTTTCGATTTTACCACACTATTTTTTATTAAATTATAAGTTGTAAGTACGTCTCTTATAAGCTGCAAGTCCTAAGTCATCTTTTAAAATACGCGACATGATTTTGATCTCCCGAGATAAAATCCTTTGCTTTCGGACAGAATCTCTTCGAATTCCTTCCCTTACTGCTTTGACGACCTTTTTCGTACGAATGTCACGTGGACGGCCAGATCTTTTTCTGTCACAAACAGACGAGGTCTCATTGTACCTATTAATAGCCCGGTACACAAACATTTTACTAATACCAAGCGTATGGAGAGTTTTAAATATTGCATTTGGCTCCATACCTACTTTGTGTAATGCAATCACAGCAATTCGGTTTTCTTTATCATCCCACTCTATTTTAATATCGCAAAATATTGTACAATGTATTGACGCCAAAATGAGAAAACTCAATGAATAATCATATAAAAATGACAGATTCCAAATTCAAACGTAATATTTTTTTTATCTTTATGTTTTGCAACCAATCTTTTACATTATTACTGCAATTGTCGAGTAGTTAATAGTATTACAAGTTCTTCTTCTATTTTATTTTTGGCAACCATCTTCTAGTAGACTAGTACTGCTATTATCAAGTGAGTATCGATATTACAAGTTTCTCGATATAATTACAATGAACTAACAAGATGGTGGCCATCTTGTTAGAACTTTCCATGGAGTTTTTGTGGCATCTCCGAATTCATGGTCCGTGGTATTATTTTCCATTCACTTCACTTATGCACAATAAACAAACTATATTACATAAAACACCACCAATTTTACACAATATAGAGTCAAGTAACACAAGATTATGAATAAAATATAAAATCCACTACATGACAGACCAAAATCCCGCCAAAAACTCTGTAATATTTTGTTTATTTTTAATTGCAACAGTATTTATGGCCAGACTAAGTAGTCATAAGAAAGTGTTATATGTAAACGAATGTGAAGGGCAAAATAAAGATAATCGGGTGGAAAAAAGAGGAGAAAGATGTACTTAACTGTTTTAAAATATATTTGATAACTAGCTGTGCCCGCGACTTTGTTGTACAAGACAATGACTGATAAAGTCATCTGAATATATATTATTACTAGCGGGCCCGGCAGACGTTGTCCCGCCCTGATTATAAAAAGAACCTTGACAAATTATATACCAAAACGTTCCTCACGAATCACTTTATCCACTGGTGAAAACCGCTTGAAAATCCGTTAAGTAGTTTTTGAGTTTATCGCGAACAGACAGACAGACGCGGTAGGGGACTTTGTTTTATACTATGTAATGAAAGTCATCTTAACTATATACTTTCCTCTCGTACATAAATCGCGTCGTCATTAAAATTACAATAACTTTTGATAGACCAAACCGATTTTAATGAAACAAAGACTAAATGTTACTTGCCTATATACTTTATGATTAAAATGTTTTATTATTAACGCAATATTTTAGCAGTGATTAACGTACAAACAAACAGACAGAAAGCCATTTCTAAAAAATGACTGAAATTAATTTTATTAATTATTCTTGAGACATTTTTTTTTACAAAAATCTAAAAAGTACGGAAATGTTACATTAGCATTCTGATTATATGTATACTGTATATACATTGTACAATATAGATGCACAGAGGACATTAGATTGTTTTACATAATTTTTGTGGACAAAGGTGTAGACAATATAGTTGTCTCTCTCACTCCTGAGTAGTACCATATTATGAGATAGCGTCTGCGCTCCTGTGAATACAACAGACAAGCCGTTTGAATTAGGACAAAGAATTCTTGTTTCACATTAGTAGTTTAGTGAATATATTCTCGAATATCTGTCCGCAATCATACTTGATGCGAAGCGATGACGCAACCAAAGTTGATGCGACATACAAAATGGAATTGTAAAGAAAATTTCGATTATCTGTAACATTCAACGCATTAAATATGACGCTTAAATGATTACATGAAGACTACAGAAAATTTATAGGTAATTAAGAATTATAGAAGTACTATACTTCTTTTCTCTTTCTTTCTTTTATTTTTGGCAACCAATCTTTCAGACAATTACTGACATCGTCGAGTAGGTAATAATTAAATCAATTTATTTATTTAAAAAATAAATTTGTAGTCTACTACTTTCTTCCCGCGGCTTTGTTTGTTTTAATGTACTTTTTTTTTAAGCAAAACACTCAACGTCTACGCAAAATGGTCCCGGTAGGTGGTGCTGCATTTCTATTCTAGGTTTCTTTAAGAAGACTTTTCGCATACCAACTAGGTATGTGTCTGAGTGGATCCCTGGATAGTTTAGCTTCGCAATTGGCCCCGGTATGTGGCGCTGCAATCGGGTTGTAAGTTATTTTAAGATTTTCCGCGTTTGGAAATACAGTTGGAACCGGTAATAACGGTTTTGGTGCAGACGAAGCAGTTGCGCAGTTACGAAGCTCAGCTAGGTTACTCATAAAGTTAACCATAATATGTACATAAAGTTAACAATAAAGTAGTTCACGCGAGAGGAGCCGCAGGCACAGCTAGTCCTAACCCTAACTAATATTATAAATGGGATTATGTGTATGTTTGTTTATTTTTTACACTTAAATAGTTCCTCTAATGCTCAAAAGTCGTGCTGGTCTAGTAGTTTGACCGGTGGAATGTCAATCTGACGTCCGCAGGTTCGAACCCCGGCATGTAACTTTCACTATTCGCGTATATTCACTAATTTAAATTGGTAACACTATCAGTTGATGGTAAAGGAAAAAGGAAGGCATCGTGAAGAAACCTGAATCTGAGAAATGTTCTTGTAATATTACTGTATGTTGGAAAACTGTCGATTTCTGAGAGTTTGATTTCTGTCGCGGACTGGCGCGATGATTTTGCCCATATCTTCCTTCGGGAAGGGGCCTATGGCCCTGCAGTTGATGATAATGATGACCAATCCTTATAACATTTTGCGTATACGTTGAATGCTTTGCATCCAGAAAACAGTACATTAAAGCAAACAAAGCCACGGGAAGAAACTAGTAGACTAAAGATTACAAAAACATTCAAATGTCAATAACAATTCCAGAGAATAGTGCGCTCAAATAAACAAACAATGTCGGACTTTGTAATAGTAGTATACAATAGATTACATATAAGTAAAGACGGGAAATAGGCGCTGAAACTGTTGCAGGTAGGAATCCCCTACTTCGTTGCAGCAGTAGAAGATAACCTACTGACCGTGATAACTGATACGTGACTCCGTGACGTAAACAAACAAAGAGAACATGTTGCTTGCGAACTTAATTACCATACAACCGAGTTATTCATAAACTAAATCAGTCGTGAGTTATAAAACTTTGTAGCTAGGAAATAAATTGAGATATACTTAGTGCATGACCGTGTCGTGTACACAAAGATAAATTTCTATTTCGAATTAAAAAAATTATGTGATTTCATGAAACCGCGATGCAAGTGAAACTTGTTTTCGGATCGTACTTTTCGGAAAGTTATTCGATTTAGCGTATTAAAATCGCGTTTTGTATCGTAACTTAATAATTGCGAAATGGAAATGATAATGGGAAATCAATAATAGATAAGATATCCAACTATAAATTCCAATATCAATCTGCATATACGGAATACATAATAAATACAATAATTCAAATGCTAGACGCATGTTAAAAACTGAGCATAATAATAGGTATTTATTTCAATCATTGAAACATATTGAATAGGCGCCGCCATATTGCCCTTGGCTGCTCTGCCGAGCGCATTTCACTTTACCCCTACTCCGCGGCCGTACGCCGGCTGTGATGCGACATGTGATAGATGAACGAAAAAAATTGAGAAGACGGATAAAACGTTTCACGTTTTAAAAAATTAATACACATTTTGCAAATAATTTCTTAAAAATAAATTATTTCCATTTTAACAAAATTTTAGTTATATATTTTTGACGTGATAACTTCTTATAAATCGATGAACGCCGGCTGCACGCACGAAAAATCATGTCTCATTGTCACGTACCGCCTGAGCCGAGCGTGCAAGTGAGAACGCGGAACAAGCGATAAAGAGGCGCGATCGGCTTGTGACGCATCTATACCTCTTCCAGTCCATCGGCCGATGCGTCCGAGTGGTTATTACGTAAAATTATCATCCGTAAACCGACTTTACATACAACGAAGTTTTTGAAGTAAAACTTCTTTAGGCGCGACTAGGAGGTAACTGGACGACAATGTAACGGAAGTCCGTTACGGCAATATGGCGTCACGTTTCTGTACCATCCGGTTATACATATTTTTGATTTTGTCAATAAAGAGTTTATAAAGAAAAAAAAGTTAAATTTAATAATAATAAAAATAAAAATCATACAATACAATGAATTATGTATATATGGGCGCTTGACCGTGCAACTATCTGGTTCCAATGTAAGTAAGTAACCAATTAAATCAAAGCTACGTTATGTATAGTGCCGCCATCTATCAGCTAAATCGGAACTTAAATAACACAGAAAATAAATAAATATTTTTTTTCTGAACAGTACCAAGTAAATGGGAGCACCATTCTGTTAGAACCCTGAAAACATCACAAAACACTTTGTATTAATAAATCATTTGATAAATAACTGTAATAATGTTAACCAAAATAGGAAGAAATTATAAATATTTATTTTTACACGTTACAGCTATAAATAAAATGTAGGTTATCATATCAAAATAACACTACAAAAACGCATTGCCATTCTTTAATCTCATTATTAACGGGGTCGTTAGCCTACACATATATTTTAAAATGTAATATGCCTTATCTAATACAAATTGGAGGAATAAAATAACCAGATAACATCCATTTCCTTGTATCTCGCCTGCTTATTTTAATTCCATAATCCATGAAAATTTATGTCGAATTTCAAACTGAATCTCAAATGTTATATTCGTGTATGTATATGGTTTACGACCGATTTACATAAAATCTAACATTCCACTTAACCACGTAACCACGTCTATACTTATCTATACTAATATATAACGCTGAAGAGTTTATTTGTTTGTTTGTATGGTTGAACGCGCTAATCTCATGAACTACAGGTCCGATTTGAAAAATGATTTCAGTGTTGGATCGCTCCTTTATCGAGGAAGGCTATATATAATCACGCGAAGACCAATACGAGCGAAGCGCCAATGAAGAATGTTTCAAAATCGGGGTCTTTTTCCTTTTGAGAGCTTCCGCTTCGTATTAGCGTTAACCCGAATGAAGAAAAATATAAATATTAAAAAGATATGAACACGACGCGTCAAATGTCACTTACCTATAACTATTTGTCTAAGAGCTAGTAAGGGTTTCGAAAAAGAATTTCAATAAGCCAGTTTTATATATCTTTATGTTCTTCCGAACAGTGTGCGGGCTACCTGGCTGTAAACGTTGCGTTTATTAGTGCATATCGCACCTTTACAGGCAAAAATATTGATTTTTATATAATTTTTTAATGTATTGTTTTTTACTAACTTTGAAACGCTACTAACACATGAAATTATTATCGCCAGACATTTTTGTTATTAACAATAATGTGCCCGATGCTATTTTTTTGTAAATCAAATAAGTATGTTCAAACCATGTTAAGATAGCTGTAATTTTAATATTATTATTATTTTTAATGAAGGCTTAGTCGCCTGCGCGACTATATCGCCTAAGTAACATACAACTATATAACAATAAGAATGACATTAAACTTAACAATAGCTTATATTAATTTTGTACAATTCTTTAGCATCTTTCGAAATGGGGTCAGACAATAACGAATTGTACAAACCAGTGTGGAACGAACCAGTAGCATTAAGCCGAGATCTAATTTCTTCGCTTCGAACACATTCTGCCAGGATGTGGTGCACGTCATCGATGAGCTCACAACTCTGGCAGAGTGTTGATGGTACTTTACGCATCAGGTAGGCGAACTTTTTACATGGGATGTGTTCTGAGTGTAATCTCATTCATGTGATTGCTTCCCGACGGCAAATCGTACTGTCATCAATCCGTGGTGACTTTAAGGGATGTGGCTGAATCGTTCTGTACCATATTCCTTTTGTTTTAGAACGCTCATCAAAGTATTCCTTCCAATGCGAGTAACAGCTATTTTTAAATACTGAGCATACATCCAAATAAGTTGGTGAAATATTAATAATAGCACCTTCGGAGGATCCTTCTCTAGCTAAAAGATCGGCTCTTTCATTCCCAGTTATACCTATATGAGAAGGGATCCATTGTAAAATAATTACTTTGTTCTTTGCTTTGAAATCTAGTAATTGCTTCAAAATAGTGTAGGCTATCGGTATTCCTCGAAAAGTCAAGGTACATCGAACTACGTGTTGAAGAGAAGTTTTTGAATCGGATAAAATAACAATCTTAATGGACTCAGTGGATTCTACAAATGATAAGGCCTCTGCAATTGCTATCAGTTCAGTGTGCATAATTGAAATATTTTCATCAATTTGAAATTTCATAAAAGTTTTGGAATTTGACTCAAAAAATGCGGCTCCTAAATAATTACCAGCTTTAGATCCGTCAGTGTATATTGTAACAAAATTTGGTAACATTTATTTATATATTGAAGACAAATATCTTTTATTTTAAGAATATCATATTGACTCTTTGGCTTCCAAATACCATCTACATTTATTTTAATAGATTTTGCCAGCTAAATATTGTCTCCTAAGATGTAACAGACATATGCTCAAGTCGCTTTCCATAACATGGACTGGAGTACTTTTAATGAAACCCCCGATAATTCTCATGGCCTGGCTTTGGACTTTTTCAAGTTTATAGAGGTTAATCTGAGCACTATTATCATAAAGAAAGCTCGCATAGTCAATTCGACTGCGTATAATATTGAAGTATAAACGAACTCAATGTTATGGATGAACACCCCAGTTAGAACCGGCTAATGCTTTGAAAACGTTAAGAGACTTAGAGATACATTCTGCATCTGCATTGATATGTTTACCCCATTTTATGTATGATAAATATAGTGATACTTGTGAAAGCGCCTGTTATAGACGCATGTAATCAAGATGGCGTCAGTACCAAGTCATAATATAAAAATATTGATTTTTATATTATTTTAGAATGTTATGTTTTTCACTAACTTTGAAATGCTACTAAAAGATGAAATTATTATTGCCAGACATTTTTGTTATTAACAATAATGTGCCCCATGCTATTTTTTCTAAATAAAAAAGTTTTTTCAAACCATGTTAAGATAGCTGTAATTTTAATATTATTTTATTTAGACATAAAAGAGGGTAAATTAGATATAATATGTATAAAATAACTTAGCTATAGCTATAGTTTAGCGCAACACTGGCTGTATGATAAAGATAGCGATAATTGTGGCAGCGCCTGTTATAGACGCATGTATTCAAGATGTCGTCAGTCCCAAGTCATATGCTTACGTTTATCGTTGTTTTTCATTCGTTACGGTGAAATCACAATATCATAATGGTTATTAAAATGAAATATGTTCTTTGCAATGGAAAAAATAAAATGGTTTGATATGAATTATTTTATTTATAAAGAATATCATCGGGCATATTAGTGTCAATAACAAAATTCCCTGACAGTGATAAATTCATGTTTTAATAGCGTTTAAAAGTTACTGAAAAAAAATGTTCCTTAAATTATTTATAACCCAAAAATTTGACCTGTAAAATTGTGATGCGTATTAAAAACACAACGTTAACCGGCTACCACGTATCCTGAATCCTGTTTGGAACGGCATAATATATCTTCATGTTAAAGAACCAGCTTTTCTAAAATTCTCGTTCTTCAAACGTTGCTGGCTCTTGTACTAAGGTGTTGCAAAAAAGTCTTGTTACATTAACTACAATTTTTTATCTTTCGTTATCCTGGAGAACCCCTTGCGTTTTATGGGACAAAAAATATCCTAAATGTAACCTTGGAATATTAGTTATTACTGTGTCAAGTTTCGTTAAAATCGGTTCAGTACTTTCAGCGTGATGCGTGTTCACAGGGACAGAAAAACAGACAGGCAGACAAAAATTGTAAAAAGATTATTTTTGGCTTCTATATCGATAATAAAGTCTACTCCGATAAAAATTTTCAAAAAATATTTAATGTACAGATTTGACCTTGCTACAGTTTTATTATAGTATAGATTGTTAGCATCATCTAATATTAAATATAATTATATTTAATTTTATGTATTGGATAATAATAATAAATTGCTTAAATAATTTTATGTAATAGACTAGATCAGTGGTCAGCAAACAGCGGCTCGCGGGCCGCATGCGGCTCTTCCACAAGTTTTTAGTGCAAACACTTAAAATGATCATTAACTTGCTTTGTAAGAGACGAGTAAGCATTATAAAACTTATTTCTTCAGAAAAGAGCTATTCGGAGGTGTAATTCTACCTACTATCTTCGCCGTGAAAGTAAGTATGCTAACGATTTAAAAAATATTCCCGGTAATATATGTAGGTACGTACTTTCTTAGAAATAATCGCTACTTAAACATTATCTCTATAACAATTTATTTTATTTATTTAACACCTGCAACTCAAATTTAACAGAATCCAGACTTCTCTATAACTCGGAATTTTTCGTGTTTCCTTGAAATTCGAATTACTTGTTCTACTTTAACACTTAGTAATTAAAACTTAATATTTCCTGAAGGTTTATGAATATTGTTTTTAATCTACGTCATTATTACGATATTTTTTTTAAAGTAATAAAATATATAAAGTACATGCTTCTTAAAAATATTGTTAATCTAGAAAAACAAGTACGCAGCCTACCCGATATACAACTTATAACTATTTAAAAGGAACGAATGAGACTGCAATACTGAGGTCAGTTATAACTGATCGCTACATCTGTAGACTGAATATATGTTGTTATTCAAGCTTTTCGTAGCAGAACACATCGCCACGAGCACTGGTGTTCGCAATCAAACCTTGCACAAGTTTTCCTCCTAGTAACTTCACGATCTCGTGGCAAACGGCGGTTGTCGTTTGATCTTCAGCCTACGTGCATTCGCAAAAATTGATTACGTAGCTCCTAGAAAACCCAGACAATTATATATATTTATTTTTATAATACACTGGGCGACGCATGACCTCAGTCACACCTGATGGAAAGTGAGGACGAGGCCTAAGATGTAACGCGCTCACGCTCTACCATTTTGAAAGATTTCATTTTAGAGATTTAGATCTTCTTTTGAAGATTGCTACATCATAAATATCAGGAAAAACAGATGCAGTCAGCGCATTCCACTCTCTCGCGGTTCGCATAATAAATGACGAAGCGATGCACTTCGGCCGGATGAAGGGTATGTCAACCGCGAATGTCAATATCTCAGTCAAGTGAATAGTTGATATGTCTAACGATAAAATGTCGCCTCTCAATCATAGTCGTCGGTTCGATGCCGGATCGTCAAAGTTTTGCGATAAATTTTCCACACAAATCACGCGCCTATGACATGTTTTAGTAAAATTTTCCATTCTCTTTCGAGTTTCTATTTTTGGTTTTGTGATCGGTGATAAAGATCTTGGCACTTACTTAGCCTTTAGTAAAGTGATAGTGAAGTAATAGAGAACGACACGGACGTATCAAGAGAGCTTATAAATTACTAAATAAGCCCGCGTCTAAAAGTATTGCGTATATATTCCTCGGATTCAAAGTTTCACCAGTTTTTGTGGCGATCATATGAACAATATCGAAGTTGATGACCTGAAACATAAAAATCATTCACTCAGTCTTTGAAATGACTGTGAGTACATAGATTAGTAAAGAATAGTGATACGAGAGCCTATATAGGTGGTAGACCTACGCTGAAGCTATTACTGGTTTCATCATGAATGGGTCGGCTCGCCAGGGGTAGTACCACCCGACCCACAGAAACACCGACGTGAAGTAACAGTGCTTGCTTGCATTGTTGCGTTTCGTTCAGTCAGTGAGAGCGCCGGATAACCTACCAGACCCTACCCCAACGCCCCCTCCGCCAAAACACAGGGTGGTAACGCACTTGCGACGCTTCTAGTGATGCAAGTGTCTATGGACGATGGTAATCACTTAACATCAGTTGACCTACCTGTTCATTTGCCTCCTACGATATAAAAAAAAGTTACTACATTTGCCCGCGCCTCGTGAGTATTGCGTAAATATTCCTTCGCCTTCAAGGTTTCACCAATTGTCATGGCGTTCAGATGAACAATATCAAAGTTAATACCTTGCAGCACAAAAGTTAGTCACTTAATTTACTAATACACTACTGTGAGCATATAGAATGAGGGTAGAGTAGTAGAGAATAGTGACACGAGAACCTATAAGTTACCAAATATGCACGCGCCTCGTGAGTATTGCGTAAATATTCCTCGTATTCAAAGTTTCAATAATCTTCGTGGCGATTATATGGACAATATCAAAGGTGATGTCCTGAAACACAAAGAAAACAGTCATTTAATCTTCGAGATAACTATGAGTACATAGAGTCAGAGTAGAGTAGTAACACGAGAGTCTATATGTTACTAGACGTGTCCACGCCTAAATAGTATTGCGTATATATTCCTCGCATTCATAGTTTCACCAATTTGAACAATATCGAAGTTGACGCCCTGCAACACAAAAGTTAGTCACTCAGTCTTCTTGACGAACGTGAGTATATACAATGAGAGTAAAATAATAGAAAATAGTGACTCGTCCATTATAATGGAGCCTATAAGTAACTAGATGTACTCGCGCTTCGTGAGTATTGCGTAAATATTCTCCGCGTTCAAAGTTGCACCAATTTTCGTCACGATCTTGTAGCGTTATACTGTAAAATAGATAACATCAAAACAATTACCTTGAAAAAACACTTAAATATGCTATTCTTCATGTTGATATTAGATATTGTTATATCTTGGCTTAATAGAAATAAACTAGTGTTCGCTTATTGATCAAATTTCGACCACAATTATTATTGAAAAGTGTCCCAAAACAAATAAATGAAATGATTTAGAAATAAAACATTAAACAGATTTATACATTTTTTTGCCAGTAGAGTATAGCATAACAAACATTAATTATCATCATTAGCCTGTAAAGGACCCACAGCAGGGCTATAGGCTTATTCCCAAAGGAAGGTAGTGGCATAATCACTACGCAGCCCACGACCAATTATCGATTTCAAACTGTGAGAAATCCATAGTTTTCTGTTTTCCCACATACTGCAAGAACATTTTTCAGGTTCAAGTTTCCTGACGATGCTCTCCTTCACCGTCAACCGATAAACTAATTTAAATTAGTATAGGTAAATTTGTACGCGAATCCTGAAAATTTCCTTGGTACATGTCAGGGTTCGAACCTGCCGACATTGGATTGACACTCCACCGGTTAAGCCACTCGCCTACAACGAGTTCTATGCTAACATACTTATGAATTAACTCTATTGTAGCAATTTTATAATCTTTGGATAACGAAATTAGAACACGTAAATCTGTTGTTAGTGTGTCAAAAATATTTAATTAAAGTTTGCAGTTATCTAACACAAGCAAAACCACGTGTACAAACATAAATTACAATGGGAACTACCGCAGCCGTTTGAAATCGGTCATCGACCATGCAAATGATTCACAGTCAAGATAATCCAAAACAGATACAAGCAGATAACGTACGGCAAACGAGAATTTTATTACCTTATGTTTTGATTTATTTTATAGTTTTAGTTCAACACTGTCTGTGACACTCTGGTTTGTCCGTATTATTATTTTATTATTTCCTTGCAGTTAAAGAAATTTCAATATGAGGCTTCGTGAATGACTAGATACTATCTTTTAAGAGTTCAGTAATTTTAGCTCTGCTCTTCCATCACATCCTTGATTTAATGTATGTTAACAGAAACATACTTGAGCAAGGATTTTGTAAGAAACCCGATATAATTTTGTTGCTAGAAACATTTTTTTTATATTATAGGAACGAACAGAATCATCCGATGGCAAGTGATCACCGCCGTCCATAGACACTAGCAACACCTGGGTAGTAACAAGTGCGTTGCCAGCCTTTTAAAAGAATCACAAATTAGAAATCTTATATTAAGTATAACCTCTTATATAAAATTAATTATTAACTAAATACCAAATATATATCTTCTAACTATATCTATACATATAATAAGAATGTAAATCTAACGTGTCTGTACTTTTTCGATTTTCGTGAAAAACCGTTATAGGAATACCTAATAAAATGCATTTCCATCATTTTTAGAAATATCTGTCTGTTTGTATGAACACACATCAACGCTAAAGTACTGGGTACAATAAAATCATAAAGCATATCTTCGGGAGTAACTTAGTCTTTGTTTCATTAAAATCGGTCCACTCTATCAAAAGTTATTGTAATTTGAATGACGACTCGAGCTAAGTACGAGAGAATAGTGTAATATTATAAGGCTGGAGGGTTTGTTTGTTTAGTTGGTTGAACGCGCTAATCTCAGGATCTGCTGGTCCGATTTGAAAAAATCTTTCAGTGTTAGCTCACTTATAGAGCACTTATATATCATCACACTAAAATTAATAGGAGCGGAACAACAATGAAGAATGTTTCAAAATCGTTTTTTTTTTTTTTTTGCCTTTTAAGAGCTTCCACTGCGTGTTGACGTTAGCCCAAAGTAACTATTCCACGCGGAAAAAGTCGCGGGCCGAAGCTAGTTATAAATAATAATATATAAATCATACCTCTGTCGTACCATAAAGATGTGGAATCTCCTTTACTACGGCCGTTACTACTTAATACCGACAGTAGCCGTTGTTTTTGGACTGTACCATACTTTTCATCACGTATTGTGCAAATATTTTGCCGAGCCAGTTTAAAAAAGAGTAAGTCCAAACAACAGATGATGGCTTAATTGATAGCGTGCTGCGACACCGTGCCGAGCGACATAGATTATATTCCTTACAACTAAGTCGGAGGATTCGGTAAAGGAAAACGTTGTGATAAAATCATAGCAGGCGCTAGGGCTTTTGCTAAATTGCTAGAAGTTAAAAATCTGTCAGTAAGCACCTGTCAGTGTGTTCCGAAAGCTGCAATTGAGAGCCAGCCCCCTCTAGATTTAGTATGTTATCATCGTAGACAATATAGTCAGTTAATATCAGATGAAATAGTATAAAAGAAACGTTAATTTTACTGTGAAAAGTTTGTTTTATAGGATGAAGAAAAGAACGAATATGTTGTTTTTACGTATTTTCTTGTCGTGGAGACGTGAAGCAAGCGGTGGCGCATGCGCAGAAGAGGTGAAATAAAGATATAACATTGTTTACAAAGAAATTTTGTAAGCAATGTATACATTTGCTTTAAATAATTTTAGTTTTTTTCTCTCAGCATAAGGTATATTGATGATATATTAGATAATGCAGACGACGACGTGGGTATCAGCTAGTTATATAATAGTACTTTTAGAAAACATACTCAACGAAAAATTGGTAAACGAAAAAAAATATATTGATTGAATATATTTGAATATTGATAAAGAATCTCGGTAAAGAATGCTCTACCACCCTTCACCATACTGTTATTTATTACAACGTAACTATCACTTCAGATTTTGTTCAGGAAACCAAATTTTACTGAGAATTATCATTCGTAATCGGCTCATGGGTTTCGATAATGTTATTTATTATATAAACATTCCAATGCTAGTTTATTGTACAATACGATAGCTGGAATGAAAACAAAAATTCACGCGTCTGACCCGTGACTGTGGGGTCATGAATCTAAAGTTAAATGAAAACACTGGAATAGCAAATCAGTACAAAAATATACCATGACGTATATATGTTGCGTTTCATCCCATCCTTCTCACATGTGTTGTATTACCACGCGATGGAAAGAGATGTAGTTTTAATTCTATTTACCTCATGTGGAGCTTGTATGTATGTATTATTCATTAAAATGAATGAATGATATTTGATTTCGACGTAGGTACATAAATGGTGATTGTTTGTTGTTTTCCATTTCAGATTCATAGGGTCGTAGACAATTAGGTAACCGTGGTATAAAATACCCAATTTTCTGAAAATTGAATGCGGGTCATTTTGTAGACAGAGGGATTTTAATGCGAAAAATGAAGGCATATCAGGTAGACTTTCGCCTTTCAGTGTGGTTTTCTTGTACGCTCATAATACATGAAACAATTAAAATGGATTTAAATAGGCCTGTGTGTGGTATGCGGGAAATGAGGGGCATATCGGGACGGGAATATTTTACTGATTATTAGAAACCAGGATTACATCTGGCATTACAGAATAGTCCGGTATAAGCTTATTCTAATATATTACAGTGTAGTTAGTAAAAAACAAAGTAATTAGTATTACTTTACGGAAAGAGTATTTTCCAATACTTATTTATCTTTTAACTACTTTTGTCCATGATAAATATGCAATGTAAACAATGGATATTATAAATAAAAAGCGTGATAAGCGCTTCGACAGCGCCTTGTTAAAACTTGGCTAACCAGCAAACGTGATTTAACCTCGTCAATCCGCCCGTATCTAAGCAACATATAACTATTTCTTTTTCACAACCGATATTGAGAATATGCCATCTTACTTCCACATTTTATCTAAGATAGGTGGGGTTATAATATTGCTTTACGTATGTGTGCGTTATCGTGCCATTTGTTTTGTCAACATATCATGTCGGTAACGTATATAAAATTTTTTAGTTATAATATCATCGCATGTAAGTCTATGCATCCATCGTACTGAAATAATAATACTTTTGCATATTATATATTACTTCACAAGTATGAACTTTATATTGTAGTACAATTCATAAACGTAGCTGTCATATCTAGTATATATGCATACTAATTCAATGACTTTTCAACAACACTGCAAAAATTAACTATTGAAACAGAATACTTATGAATTTATTGTGTATTTTTAATAATGAAGATAAAGTGATAATAACGTTTCGATAATTCTAAACAGTAAACGTTAAAGGTAGATTTAAATGTTAATTATGAAAAATCAATATATGCATCTATTAATTTCATGAGTGCCATTTTGTATGAGAAGTGGTTAGATCAGACATGTAACCTGCTGGTTTAAAATAATAAAACTAAAATATTACACAATTAAAACCCCTGACAAAATCAGCTGTTTGTATGTGTTTTTTATTAAGTATCATCGATAAATTACGTCACTCAATTGTGAAGGAAGGAGGGTTAAAAATGACATCGCGGGTTAACAAAATCAGATACCGGTCGCATTAAACAATGCCCAAAATAATGAAAATAAAATATGATGCAATTAAAATTTATAAGAAGATTAGCTGTTGGAACCATTGACAATTTATGTCAGTGGCATGCCACATATGGGGTTAATAAAGATCTACTACTAGTGACAAGGGTGAACGACTCTTAAGTTTCGCGTCACATGTATAAATCTAAAGTGCCAAAGTTTTAAATGTCTACTGTACAGAAAGCTTAAAATATTTGATTTAGTAATTAATTTGGAAATTACATTTAAAAAATATTACTATCAAATATATAAATAATTTTCGAAGTTATATTTTATTAATTGTGAAATATATTATGTCACACCAATGGGGTCACAGAAATATTACAAGAGGTTCCATAATCACGAATTTCCATGATTTAATTTATGGATGATTCTTACTATTAGTGATAATAAATATTTGATTTATAACAAAATGGATAGTGTCTGAATATTTTCCGGGATCAAATATCAATAATAAATTTACATTGCGGTAGGCTGCAGCGTCAAGTACTGATGAATTACCTATACTAAAATAGGTATCTTCGGCATGACAAAATATTTAGGCGTGCAACTTCCCTGACTATTGGCCAAATGTAGTAGTAGTTTATATATGTATAAAACATTTATATATTAAAGTTATTTTAACTCGGCAAATTAATTAAAAAGAAAAGAATACAAGAAGCAAAGAAACAACTGCTCGTCAGGAAATCAGCACGTAAATTGATAAGGCAATAAGTCCATTCGATGGACAGTAAGCACTAACAAAGTTCACCCTTTTGGTGACGCCAATATAAAAACGCGAATGAATCGCTGGCACACAATCAGTGCGTCGACATTATTCCCGTGCGCGTGATCGCGCGTCTAGTCCGAGGAGGCGGCGACGCGTAATTCGAAATTTGAAAATTTAAAATCTCATTATTCCATAGAATTTAATTTAATTTGATTTCAATTATTCTAAACCATACTCGTTGAAACAAATAAATACTTTTTTAAATTATATTTGTTTAGAATAAATAATTTTATATTACGGAATATATAATTAAGAGTGTATTTTTAAATTTTATTGTGTAAATTAAATAAACAAAATGGTGACAAGTTACAAAGTCAGTACGGAGGCGGAGGAGAAAATAGGAAGAAAACATCATCAGATATTAATGTCTATAGTTGGTAAGTTTCACTTTCGTTTTCAATATTATACCATAGAATAAGAAGGACTTCTAAAATTTCTAAAAGTGATGAAATTAATTGAAATTAAATTAGTAAGTTTTATTATTACTAAATGGGAACTATTAAATTCGATTTTAATGTAATTAGTACTATAAATTGTAACTGCTGCATTGATTCTAAATTAAATAGGTCAAATGAATGATTTAAAACTAAAAAAAACCTGTCTTTCTTATTCTTATAATTTAAAAAACGAGATCAAATTAAAATTATTTAAATAGGAAATATATACATCACTTACAAATGTTCGCTTAATAAATAAAACATGTTATAATGTATTAAACATACACAAATGATTTATTAGTTAGAACAATAGCTTATCGCTGAATTATTAGGTTTCATTGTTCCCGGTCTTGTAACTCTTTCCTGAATTTCAACACATGTACAACTTTTGATGTGACCTACAAACGGATATTTTAAATACCACACGTGTAATTCTAGCAATATATGAATAAACAGAATGATATTACACAATATTCAAATAATTTTATTTATAATTTTCAACTGATTATGCACATAATACCAATCCCATTATTATATTTAGATTAATTTGTTAACAATTATATGGAACATTCGAGAATTCAGTGAGTAGATATAGTTAGGAAGCCGCATTGTCAACGTTTTCGTTAAAAAATGAATTAAAAAAAACATTAGTAATGCGTTAATTTCGATTTTCAATTTAATGATTGATACTATATGTATTATTGTTATATGGAATATACGAAAAACATTTAAAGAAGTCCGTGGGCAATAAACTATAATTACTTATTATAGTTTTTTTTTTAACTTGGAAATAATTAATTTGTAATATTATGATTTGGTATTTGAATAAATATTTAAAAAATATAACGTCCAAAAAAAATTAGTAATTGCGTTAATTTAGATTTTCAATTTAATGATTGATACTATATGTATTATTGTTATATGGAATATACGAAAAACATTTAAAGAAGTCCGTGGGCAATAAACTATAATTACTTATTATAGTTTTTTTTTATCCTGGAAATACTTAATTTGTAATATAATGATTTGGTATTTGAATAAATATTTAAAAAATATAACGTCCAAATTAAGTGTCCACTTTTCCGTCTGAGCTTATGTCTGAAACCAATAAATCAATTTAGACCAAATTTTTACTGGAAAATAGACGATTTTCCTAAGTATTATATAAACTATACGCGCTTTTCCACGGGTGTTAAGCAGTAATGATATAAAATAATAGACATAACTAAAAAAACATATTATTCCGTTCATAATTAATAAAGATAATTAAAATTTTCACGAGAACAAAACCACAGGCAGCAGCTAGTTTAATTATGAAACGCATACGTTTAAACAAATACATAATATCATAAAATATTATTTATTTTTATATTAAACTAGCGGGCCCGGCGGACGTTGTTCTGCCCTGATAATAAAAAAAAACCTTAACAAACTATATACGTAAACCTTCCTCTTGAATCACTCTATCTACTGGTGAAAGCCGTATGGAAGTCCGTTCAATAGTTTTTTAGTGTATCGCGAACGAACACACAGACAGACGTGGCAGAGGACTTTGTTTTATAATAGTGATGCGTACTCAATTTTCTTTCCTAATTATCACTTTCATTATTCTTTGAAACGATTCGTCGCGTTCCCGAAAACCGAAAACAAAATCTGGAACATCGTATTCGGGACAACGTCCAGCCGAATTTTGTAAATAATTTTGTTTGGTATTTTTTGTGACTTTTGTTTGTCATATGCCTCTGTATAATACAGTTTAAGCCAAAGTTTTTGACCGCTATCAATATAGCTGAGCAGAATACAAATTAAGGTATAAATACGTATTACGATATATGTATAACTAGCGGGCCGGCAGACGTTGTCCCGCCCTGACTATAAAAAAATCCTTGACAAATTATATACTAAAACCTTCCTCATGAATCACTTTATCCACTGGTGAAAACTATATGAAAATCCGTTCAGTAGTTTTTGAGTTTATCGAGAACAGACAGACAGACAGACGCGGTAGGGGATTTTGTTTTATACTATGTAATGATATTAAAACAAGTATAAGGAAATATCAATTTTGGTTTCCTGTAATAAGTATTACAACTACATGATAAACAAACCCAAAATTACAGCGATACTCTATTTGTATCACTTTGTATAGCTAGTATATTTATTTCAACGCCCAACCAAATTTCACCTAGGCGATGTTGTATAAAATAGAAAATACGCTAAATTATTTGACAAAATTATAAAAAAATGAATATCCTTGTTTAAATATATACGCTTGTATAAATATAAGCATATAGCGCCACCTAGCGGTGAGTTATCGTAACATAGATAACAAAAAAGTGTGAGTGTACTTATGTAACACGCGTTAGAAGTTATACTTCTATGGCGTAACAAGATAAAAATCTTTTCAAAAATTTTATCTTTCGCCTTATTCTACGTTTGTAGAAAAAATGACACTAACAATAGAAAAAAGGTATTTAAAACATTGAAAGTTTTAATACAAACAACAAATACAAAGAAACAAAATGTTGACTATAGCTAACTTCAGGGTGTCGGTTTTTCGTGACGGTGTGCGCGCGCATCGTAAAAATTTACTCTCATCATTTTTCCCTAACGCGCCAAAAGAAGTATATCTTCAAAAACAATCATTAAATAACATAATTTTTAAATTTATTTAGGAGTTTTTAAGGATAGCCTTATAGACCCCCTTATAGACCTAAAAGACCCCAAATGAATGGGAAAAGTATCGCCATTAAACTTTTTGGACGGATTTTTTTCCTTAACTTAAGACGATCTAGTTAATTTATGAATACTTCATTAGAATAGTGTATAACAGAAGTTCATTAGAAGTCGTTAATTATAGTCACCTTGTAAACCGACAAAACGTTATTTTTTATTATAGCAGCGCAAAGTGACTGCACTATGTCTGATAGTAAGTACAGTACAATCCCAAAGACAACGGCGACCACCAAGAGACAAACTATCAATCGTCGGTCGCAACTGTCATGCCTACATAAGAGTTTCACGTTACGCTTGAAGGGCCCCATGTTAATAGGAAAGAAGGAACACACTGGCCGGGAGATTGTGCCACAGTTTTACGGTACAGGAAAGATAAGATATTACGATCCAGGAAGCCGCGTAACTGTAGTCGCCTGTACGTAATGACGTGTAATCGCTCTTATATATATAGAATTACGGATTCACCTTGACTCGAGAGAGTTAGCGTTATTTTTACGCCGGACCACGTGGTCGATGTTTTGAGAAAAATTTGGCATAGTGCGCGATGATTTTCCGTGTTCTGTTCGATTGCGTTTATTAAGTCTGTCAGCTGGATATAAAGATGTATTCTTTACTAATAACCCATCCCGACTTCGTGAAAATGTACTGTCTAAGAAAATGAGACCAAAATTTCTCTATAACCGAAGTGAAATAATTAAGTCCCTTTATCTATACATATAATAAGAATGTAGATCTAACGTGTCTGTACTTTTTAGATTTTTGTGTGATGTCTGTATGTCTGTATGTTTGAACGAGCATCACTACTAAACTATTACGTTCACGATAAATCCTCACCAAGAAAATCATAAAGCATATCCTCGAGTAACATTTAATTTTGGTCTTATGAAAATCGGTTCACTCTATCAAAAGTTATTGAAATTTTAATGCCGATTCGTCTTAAGTACAAGAGAAAATTAGATAAGTAAATGGATTTATATATATTATGATATATTCAGATGATTTTATTAGTCACTGTTTTTTTACATCAGGTTTCACGCGGACCGAGTCATGGGCACAGCTAGTCTGTATACATATTAATAGGCAGTGGGCAAAAGGGTAAAGAACACCTTCCTCCTCTGTTTCTCTGCCGATTTTCTTTATTCTTTTTTGTTTTGTAGCCATTGACGAGCTTCAGTGATATTAATAAAAAAAAAAAATCTCTATGGTTCAAGTTTAACCACTGGACGAGCACTCGTAAAAATTATTGCTCACATTTAACACGATTAAGAAAATAAACGAAAGCAGAACAAAGGTCCTAGAGTCTGCAGAATAAAAAAAATCGTGTCTTTACTGCACTATCGTCCAATAAAGTAAAATGGGAACACAACGTCAACCTGTCAATATTTTTGAAAACCTTTACTATCTCACGAATTCATTCACCTTTTTAAAAGGAAATATTTTAAGCCTTTTTTTTAAATCTACGATTTTTTAAACTAATTCTATGATATACACCTTGTCCTGATGGCTACGGATACAATTAAAAAATAATTAACTAAATAAGTGCAATCGTTCTGTAGTAATGCGACTACATATATTCTGCAATTGATTTTTGCAGTGAAATCAACGCAACGGACGTATCTAAGCCATAAACTCTATAATGAACAGCTATACAGTAGTTAATAGTTCTAAAATTTTAACCGACAGCATGTTTTCCTCAAAAACCACGTGTCACTTAAATGATTCGCAGCATTACATCACTAATTCGTTATCACACGAACAAAATATTTTCCGCAACGTCTCGACCTATTGAGTCATGCGGTGTGAACCTAACTTTTATAGAATCTTTTCGGATGTTAAACTCAGATTATATACCATTCTATACACATAAATAAAATTGAAGCGTCTGTTTATAATGTCAAAATAACAGTGGACAATAAGAAATGGATATGAAGGTATATAGAGTACTTATAAAAAAACATTTTTGGATTTTTTGTTTGTCTCTGTGTTTTTTCCGACTAACGAAATGGTTGGACCGATTTTAAAGTGATTTTCATTGGCAGATAACTTATGATGTGAGAAGTATCTTGGGCTACATTTATTTTAGAAAATAAATAGGGTTCCGTGCATATATAAGACTAAAGAAGCACAGTTCAGTACCGCGTGCGCACCACGTGCATGCTTACACTGGACAACATTTTTCCACGAGGACGAAATCGCGGGTAAAAGCCGGTCATCGCGTAAATATCGGAATCAGCTTGTATGGAACTTAAACCTTTACGGTGTTATTACAAAAAAGTTAAATTCGTATTGAGCCCTGGTTTTAAAAAGGTCTCATATTAAATGCACCGTGGTCGCCATCTTGTTCTTTTGTCTCGCTTTGGTTACGGTAGTATATATAGACTTGTGAAAAAGGATAACACGAAGGACTGCTCCGTTGTCCATACGCGTACGAGGTCGTCTGAGTGAACCGCGCGCACTCCGACCTACGCGACAATGCGCCCCGCTAGCGCTGCCTCTTCTTCAAGAAGCACTAAAAAAGGCCCTTCTCAGGGCCAAACAGAATGTCCTTCGTCGTCACGACGCAAGACCACTAGCCTGCCTACGGACTCCGAGATCTCCAGACAAACAACAACGACCACCGCTACGCCCACTGGACTCCGCACCTCCGTGCCTGCTCCTACAGCGCTTCAGGACCCGCGACAGAGGCCGTCCGGCGGGCCGTCCACCTCGACAGATGAATACGAGAGCGACATTATCGTTCTCGCCCAGCTAATTTTAGCTGGGACACTGTCGGAGGGGATGGCTCGCTGGATGGCGCTGTACCTGCGCGTCCAAGAAGCCGCTCTCGAGGGCAAACCGCCTTCCGCGTTTGACGCGGCGGCGCTCGCATGCGCCGCCCGCGGCACTCTCGCGATACCCGCGATTCCGGATGTACCGACTAGCCCGCTCGGTCGAGCGCTGCGTCGCAAACGCAGCGAACCCGATGCAGGGCCCGCCGCGAATCGCGCTTCGCAACCGCCTTCTCCGTCGGAAGCTCTGCACCAGTCGAAGAAGCGCTGCACCACGCCGCCACAACCCGCGCCGCGCGCGTCCGTTGAAACCCCAGCGTCGGGGGTGGTCGCACCCTCCCCCTCGACTGCTGCGCCGCGAGGGGCTGCCCGCGAGCAGCCCTCGTACGCCTCGATCACAACAACGCCGCCTACCGGAACATCGAAGAAACCTCCGCTTTCGCAAGAAACACGGAACCCTAATTTGGCTATACCGTGCGACGGTGCTGCCACCAAGACCACCGGTGATAGCCAATCAGAGACGACCACACCGACCGGTCCCCGATATCCGCCGATCGTTGTTGAGAAGCTACCCAACTGGGTACAGCATTTCTCGCAACTGACGGCCACACTAGGACATCCACCCAACGCCCGCCCCTACGGACAAGGCGTCCGTTTCATACCGGCGGGTGCAGATGAATACCGAATTATTCAGGACTACCTAGACAAGCAACAGGGGATACATTGGTTCACGTACACCCCTCCTACGCAACGAAGCCTCAAGGTCGCAATACGCGGCCTCCCAACCGAGACAGATCCGGCCGAGATCACGGAAGCTCTGCGAGTGAAGGGGTTCACCGCGGAGTACGTGCGGCCGATACACGGACGTGGAGGTAGACAGGGGTGCATCTACCACGCAGTCCTACAACGCACGCCTGGCCTCATACCGGCCATTTATGATGTCACGGAACTTCTGAAAATGCCAGGAATTACTATAGAAGCGTGGCGAGGGAAGCGCCGGCCGGCACAATGCCACCGGTGCCAGCAGTTCCGGCACGCATCGCAGAACTGCCATCGCCCAATTGCCTGTGTGCGGTGCGGGGGGCCCCACCCCGCACGGCAATGCGAACGCCCGAGGGAGGAACCAGCCACCTGCATAAACTGCGGGGGCGCTCACCCCGCGAATAGTACGACGCTCTGCCCCGTGTTTAAACGGGAGATCCGGAACCGCCGAGCAGGAACCGTCGCCCGGTCAGGTGACACCAGGCACACGGCGGACCCGAACTCGGCCCCACAGGCGGTCGAGGAGTCGGCTGCGGGTAGCCTCATGGCTCCCGCAAACGACGCACCTCTACGAGGAGCCGCGCCCAAGCAGCCGCGGCGCAAAAAGAAGCCTGCAGAGAAATCTCAAATGAAGCTCGAGGCCGATAAACTGGCCGAGATGATTAAAATTGCAGCCGAAAAAAAAGGAATGCAGCCAGGTACAGAAGCCGAAAAGGCGTGCGTAGCTTTCCTGGAAAAGATCTTCCTCAGTTAGCCGCGCAGCATCCCGGTCATCGAAGTGGCCCGATATAAGTCACCACAACACACCGTGCAGGCGCGATTCCTCCGCCGCTCCTTAGAGCGGGATGAGAGCGAGTCGCGCCACCGACATCCACAAACAGGGGCAGAATGCCCCTGAAAAACTAGACACGCCCTTTGGTAAGGGCGGCGATTGAAGCCACCATAAGAGGTTCATAACCTGGGATGGTTACCCCGCACGCTGCTTCGCAGCGTGCGAGACGAAAGTGATGATGATAACACGAACTTACCTCTGGCGAGCGCGGTGCGTTTATTAGGAAACTTTTTTAAACCAAGTATTTAATACGTACTTAACTTTTTTGTAATAACACGGTTATGGTTTCGGACAGTCCACGAGTTAATATGGGTTCAGAAAGCATACGCATTTACTTTATTAAAATACCTAGAAACTCGTTTCAAATCCCTAATTTATGTTAACGTACTCATCGTCCTCAGGGCTATTCGCTATATTTGTACACGTTTCGTAGCAGTGTTACATATCGTGGTACTAAATTAGCGTGTTACGTCATCTTTGCGAACGAATTTTTTTTACAGCGTCCAGTAAATATCGCGAACTGTGTTTCGCAGGGTCACATGTTATCTCAGCTAATGTCGTAGTTCCGCGGGTTTCGTGCGTGATACATGACCGAAATGCTACGAACGATAAAATACTTTTTATCATGTTCGTAGAAACATTCTCGATATTACATGATTCTGAACTATGATTTATTTAAGGACTCATTGCAAGGGAAAACTAAGGGATAATAAAAGGAGTGCATAGGATTTATTAGCGATTTCAAATCATAGAATTAAAAGTTAAAAGATTTTTATACCGAAGCTTTTTTATTTATATCTGATTATTTATTGCAGTCTTTTTTGTATCAAAATCAGAAATACTTTATTGAATTTTGGCCCTGAAAAGGCGTTTATAAACGTAAAAACTATCACCGGTTCGCACAAACAAGCCTGTCATCGAGAAAAACCGGCAAGTAACACGATCTGGTTTATCTTTTCATGATATATATTTTTACAAAACATATATAGTTAAATTCGTTTTTGGCGGATGCACAGAGAGGGTCGTCATTTTCAGTACTCCGTCCGTCCGTCCGTCATTGTATAAAATATTTATTACTCAATGTGTTATAGTGAATATTATAAAATATTAATATATTGGGTTCCAATACATAAATTATTTCTTATCGATTAAGAATTTGAAAAGAGGTTCAGGTTTCCTCGCGATGTGTTCCTTTATCGTCAGCCAATACCGTTACCAATTTAATTAGTAAATGTAAGCGAATTAAAAAAAAAATCGTTAATACATGCCGGGTTACAATCTTCTGGACACCGGATGGATACTCCGCAGATCAAACCACTCGACCGCCACGTCTTCTTTCATAATTTCAAGTTAAGAGACGTTTCATAGATTTTCTTTTTCAAATTAAATAACCATGTTATATTGTTCTTTATAAAGAGACAAACGGAGACGAAATCGCAAGTAACAGCTAGTTTAAATATAAAAGTGGGATTTATAGTACGGTATACCATTTTTACCAATTAGCTAACATCACAGAATATAAAATAGAGTACCTTTTATAAAAAAAGGAATTTACCCGAAGGATAATTCAAATCTACACTAATGCGAGTGGAACCGGGAGCAAAAGATTTCAATATTAGTTTATATAAAATACTAGCGTCTGCCCGCGACCACGCGGGAATAGTTTCTTTGGATAAAGCTAACAAGCAGCGGAAGCTCTAAAAAAAAAACTATTTTGGAACATTCTTAATTGGTGCTCCACTACTACTGGTCTTAGCGTGATGATATATAGCCAAATAAATTTTCTCGATAAATAAGCTATCTAACACTGAAGGAATTTTTCAAATCGGACCAGTAGTTCCTGAGATTAGCGCGTTCATCCAAATTAGTTAAAGATTACTTACTCTTATCTCGTACTAACTCGAACCGTCATTCAAATTATATTAATTTATGATAGAGTGGACCGATTTTAATGAAACAAAGACTAAGTTATTCCCGAAGATATGCTTTATGATTTATGATATAAGGGCTTATTGTGAACCCAGTACTTTACCCAGTGATGCGTGTTCATACAAACGAACAGACATTTCTAAAAATAATTGAAATGTATTCTATAACTTATTCCTAGACACCTGCAACAATTTTTTTCACAAAAATCGAAAAAGAACATACATGTTAGATTTACATTCTTATTATATGAATAGAAGATAGATTGCAACAATATATAGTAGAACTCATTTTGTGTCGACTTAATTTGTTTTAAACTCTTTACCTTGTCCCACATATTATTTTAATGTAAATAAATACTGAAACTTGGTCAGAGAATACATTTATGAGTTTAAAAAATACTAATGTAATCGGTTCAGTAGTTTTCGAGATATGAGCACATAAATGCACAGACAGAGACGTGGTCGTATATAATACTAGCTTTTGCTCGTGACTTTGCTCGCTTTTATATAATATTTGGCGTACTTTTGACACTAAAACAGTACTAATTTTCTGTATGAAATGTACCGTATGACCTTTGACAATGTATGTATATGCAAAACTTAAAGACAACCGGTTGTGTAGTTAAAGATGTGAAAGTGAAAAAAAATCGAATAAGCATTTATAATATTCATTATCGTCAGTTACTGCAGCGCCATAGGCCACTTTCTGAAGCGCGAAGAAAGGTATGGGGCATGATCACCACACCAGCCCACGACGTATTTGCGATTTCAAAATTTATGAACGCCACAGTTCTATGTTTTCCCACATACAATAGTACTACAAGAATAATTCTCAGGCTTAAATGAATGAAAATAGTTCATAAGTCTATAAATCAATAATTGATAGTGTATAGATGTATTTATTCATTACTTCATTGACACATCAACGACGCTCTCACAAAATATTATATAAATATAATAACCCACAAGTTCAGGACAGTGTGAAGCATCTTTACAGATGTGCACATCTTGCGTCATATTTTATTTCAGCACAATAGAATAAGAATTATAATTTAACAATCATTCAGTATGCGTGTAACTTAAATAGACCTGAGCAATATTTCCTGAATGAGCAGCGAAAGATGTCAATATCATTGCTATTAATTTCATTATACAAGTGCTTTATACGATTGAGAGGCGAACATATGTTTGTCCGTAAAAACATTTTGGAATTAATATTTTTGAAAACCGCTTGAAACTTCGCGTAGTAGTTTCTGAGTTTATCGTAAACAGACCTGACAAATAGACGCAACGGAGGGTTTTGTTTTATAATATGTAATGATTCATTTAAAACTATGATAAAATCGATCATGTAGACAGACAAATTGTGAATGTTTCAAATAACTTACCCATACCTGCGTCTATCGCTACAAACCCACGGAGCTTTGTATACCTAATGGCTATAAACGTAGGAGTGGGCAATCGTTATCACCATGCGGTAAAATATCCGAACGCGTGACGTAACACGTAATATGATAAATATATTGGCGGTTTTTACAAAGATCCGATGAGTTTAGTGAACGCTAGTTTTTTTTTTTTAACTTTATTTTTGGCAACCAATCTTTTAGATTATTACTGCCATTGTCGAGTAGTTAATAGTATTACAAGTTCTTCTTCTATTCCATTTTCGGCAACCAGTCTTCTAGCAGACCATCACCGCCATTGTCAAGTGAGTATCGATATTACAAGTTTCTTGATATAATTTCAATGAATACCATTGTCGAGTAGTTAATATTTCAAGTTCTTCTTCTATTCCATTTTGGCAACCAGTCTTCTATTACCAGTCAGACTATTACTGCCATTGTCAAGTGAGTATCAATATTACAAGTTTCTTGATATAATTTCAATGAACTAACAAGATGGTAGCCATCTTGTTAGAACCATCCATGGAATTTTTGTGGCATCTCAGAAGTCATGGTCCGTGGTATTATTTTCCATTCACTTCACTTATGCACAATAAACAAACTATATAACATAAAACACCACCAATTTTACACAATATAGAGTCAAGTAACACAAGATTATGAATAAAAAATAAAATCCACTACATGACAGACCAAGATCCCGCCAAAAACTCAAAGAACGCTAGTTTCGAATTATAGACAAAAACCATAACGTATCTAATCCTTTGAATAAGACATAAATTAATATTTGTAAGATATTTTTAGAAACAAGCTTTTGTACAAATGCGCTAAAAAATGTCAGTGTTGATGACGGCCATTTTGAAATTCTCCATTTTGATTTTATTTTCCGGTATTGTCAAAAGCATTGAACAAACATTGAACGCCAAATAAAAGTTTTTTTTAAACTTTATTTTTGGCAACGAATATTTTAGATTATTACTGCCATTGTCGAGTAGTTAATAGTATTACAAGTTCTTCTTCTATTTTATTTTTGGCAACCAGTCTTCTAGCATACTATTACTGCCATTGTCAAGCGAGTATCGACACTACAAGCTTCTTGATATAATTACAATGAACTAACAAGACGGCCACCATCTTTCCATGGAGTTTTTATGGCATCTCAAAATTCTTGGTCCGTGACATTATTTTCCATTCACTTCACTTGTGCAGAATAAACAAACTATATTACATAAAACACCACCAATTTTACACAATATAGAGTCAAGTAACACAAGATCATGAATAAAATATAAAATCCACTACATGACAGACCAAAATACCGCCAAAAAGTCAAATAAAAGTTTGTAATAGAAATAAAAAAAATCAAGAAAACAAATATTTTTCATATTTAAATTACTATATCCGTTAATACATTTTTAGGACACGATAAAAATTTGTTTCGTAATCTCATAACTTTTACAATGTTTTAATGAAAAATATCAGAAAACTATATACATATGTAACTAATAAGAAATATTTTATAAAGATCTCAAATAAAGTATTTTCGTATAGGTACTTTATTTTTATGGTAAAATATATAGTGTATTTATCACAAATAAAGGATATGTTAGTTTAAAATATGGTTCGTTTAAAGCAAGTCTATAAGAGAGAGTTTGTAAGCAATTTATATTCTTGATAAATTATATTTCAACCTAACCTCAAACGACATAGTACTAATAATATTCGTTCAATAGGACAAGCGCAGGAATCAATCCATACTGCCAATTCTGAAGCTGTCAATATCCTCAAACTACGTTCTATTATTTTAAATTATACAAGGATTGTTTATACTCATAAGTTTTAATATTAGCAAATATGCAACGAATTTATGGATGTCACTATTCGATTGTACAACAATGGAAAAAATAGAACATTAAACTCAATCGAATAAAACAACAAAAAGTATCTATGGAATAGTTTTATGTAGATAACAATCATAGACAATCAAAAGTGTATTTTTAATGACTATAGTGAACTTGAGAGTAATACAAAGCAATTGTTATTTCCATATGTTAATAAGTATTTCATATCAAAACCGTTTATTATTATAAAATTAGTCACGCGTCAAAAATTCTTATCAGAATCATGTAACAATTCCAATGATTAGACTTAAAAAGTTCTAATCTCAACTAATACCATAAATACGAAGTTGAATTTGTTTATTTATTAGACTTTCACACTTTTAGTACCTACTAAAATGTGAAAGTAAGATGGCATATTCCCACTATCGGTGGTGAAAAAGAAATAGTTATATGTTGCTTAGATACGGGCGGATTGACTGGGCTGCCGTTAAAAAGAAGCTAGGTAGCCGTTTTCCAATATCATTGCCGGCAATGCATCTGTAATTCCTCTAGTGTTGCAGGTGTTCAAATGCGGCGGTGATCACTTACCATCCGGTGACCCGCATATTTGATTGCCTACAGTCGCATAAAAAAAGATAATTCCATAATCATAAGATGACTAGGGAATAATCATTTTTAAAGTACAAATGCAGACGAAGTCGTCAGCGGCTGCTAGTTAAAAGTAGATGTTAATTTCTAAACATACTAAATTTTCCGTACATCGATCATAACCTTAAACGTGGTATAAACAACACACACTCTAACTCTATGTTTATTGGCCGAATATTCAGGCTAATAAAAAATTTAATGGTGTCAATTAATATTAATTCCAGAGGCGCGGTCTATAAAAAAAAATGATAAACGCAAATTCTGTTCATAAGGTATCTAATATACTATATTGCATAGAATAGAGATCCCTGAAAATAATTCAGTAGAACCTTACAACATTATTACGTGCTAGGTTTTGCTCGCATTTTCGGTTGATCTAATCCGACATAATAGTAGACTATTTGTGATAAAATTTACCCTATGTTCTTTTCTGTACATTTGGCAATGTATGTACAAAGTTCTACGACTATAAGTTAAGTAGTTAAAGTATGAAAGCGTAACAAACAAACAAATAAAAAACCTAACTTTCGCGTTCATAAGTGTGGATTACGCAAAAGCAAAACAATAACAGAAACGGTTAAATATTCGTTTCAAAATGATAAATTCAGATTATGTATCGAAACGAGGCCTCTATTCTAATATATCTATGCTAAATAATGAATTGGTTGATAAAAAAAAAAACAAAGTAATAAAGACGAAACCACATACATGTAGGCAGTAATTCACTCAAGTACAAATACACTACCACCTCGCAAAGCAATTAATAAAAAAATGATAAAATCAAATAGAAAGTACTATTTGTCGATTTAACATTTCGCTTATGTGTATATATGTACTACTATACTTTTTGTTTAATGTCCATGTAGTCTATATATCATTTATCTATACTAATATTATAAAGAGCTAACGTTTGTGAGGTTGTAGGGGGTAATCTCAGAAATTACTGGTCCGATTTGAAAACTTATTTCATTGTTATATAGCTTATATATCGAGGAAAATTATAGGCTATATCTCATCACGCTAAGACTCATAGGGGCGTAGCACCATAGAAGAATGTTTCAAAATCAGGTTTTCTTTTCCTCTTGAAAGCATCCGCTGCGTGTTAGCGTTAGCCCAAAGTAACTATTCCACGCGAACAAAGTCGCGGGCAGAGGCTAGTATTTTATAATATGCTTTATATGTATGTTACAGTGCACGTGCCGTTAATTTATGTGGTATTAAATAGTTTTCGTTCTACTTGTACACCCTAAATACCCTCAATTCTACTCCATGGGACATATCCATCCAAAGGTTACCTGAAAGAGATTGGTATTAGCAATAAGGCCGCCCTTTGTAGTAATTACATAACTTGAAATGTTTTATACTATACTAGCGGGTCCGGCAGACGTCGTCCCGTGTCCGGTTGTTTGTGTAAAAAAAATCGTTGACATATTATATACAAAAACCTTCCTCATTAATCACATTATCTACTGGTGAAAACCGCATGAAAATAATCCGTTCAGTAGTTTTTGAGTTTATCGCGAACAGACAGACGTGGTATGGGACTTTTTTTATACTATGTAATAAATAAATAATAATGTTAATGGTTTACAATAAAGATTAAATAAGTAAACCGAAAGTGTTCCGTAGCTTTAAATGTTTAGGAACAGCTGACGCGCAGTATGACATTGAATTAAATTTTGGTGCGTAACGTACACGCCCAGTAGTTTTAGCACTTTTAGAGCTATTTCGTGCGATTCCGTCGACCGGCAATTTACGTAATTTGTCTGACAGTTAAAGCCACCGTTTGAAACCTTCAATAAACATAAATTGGAAAAAATTGCCCGCTGGTAACGATTAAAACGATCAATCTATTCGAAGGATATATATTAGTGACAAGTTCTTCGTAACGCAGATTTGGTTTTTTAAATAATAAAACAATATAGCGCCAACGAAATAGTTGAATTACCCTTCTATACAGCATAAAATCAGTGTTTTTTTTCCTTTCGGGAGTTTCTGCTACGAGTTAGCACAAGCCCAAAGTAACTATTCCACGCGAACAAAGTCGCAGGGAGAAGCTAGTAAAATATAAAGTCCACTACATACCAGACTAAGATCCCGCCGAAAACTCTTTATGGTATATTACATGATCATAATGAAATACAATGACAACTGAATAACTAAATGTTAATCTGTCAATTCTGTCAACATTTATGAAGATCTAATAACTTCACTCACTTTTTTATATAGAGATTTTTTAAACGGATTCTTTCACTCTTCCCTACGATTTTTCAAATATATCCTTTCACACAAATCTTGTAACAATTATATATAACAAAAAGGTTAAGTCAAATAGGTGACCCGCTTACATACATTCGGCAATTGGTTTTTACTTGTTTATAGATAAAATAACAGGGAAGTGTCGACCCTAAACTTCACCCTTCAATCACGACTCATCAGCTGGACAGATTATAATTAAATTTGGGTTAAAAGTCGATTAGTTCGTACAACATTACGTGGGGTTCTTTAATATAATCATTTACGCCTAACAGTTTAATAAAAGCGTTGATCATGTGTTTTGGCAATATTCCTATTCACAATAACATCTTTACTTCGTTTAGATTAGTATCATTTTGAAGCGTAATTATTCACTTACGAGCTTATAATTATTTTTGTGTTCAAATTGTCATATATAACCTATTTTGACATTTGATTCAATCATACAACTGTCTTAACTGTCAGTTGCGAAATATCGTCTGTCCTTATTTGTTAACAGTTATCAAAAGGAGACGGGAGTTTTTGGCGGGATTTTGGTCTGTGATTTCATATTTTATTCATGATCTTGTGTTACTTGACTGTATATTGTGTAAAATTGGTGTTGTTTTATGTAATATTGTTTGTTTATTATGCATAAGTGAAGTGAATGGAAAATAATACCACGGACCATGAATTCTGAGATGCCACAAAGACTCCATGGAAAGTTCTAACAAGATGGCCGTCATCTTGTTAGTTCATTGTAATTATATCAACAAACTTGTAATATCGATACTCACTTGACAATGGCAGTAATAGTCTACTAAAAGACTGGTTGCCAAAAATAAAATAGAAGAAGAATTTGTAATACTATTAACTACTCGACAATGGCAGTAATAGTCTAAAAGATTGGTTGCCAAAAAATAAAAAAAAGGAGACGGCGACATGCGATTCATCATTTTCAATCAAAGGTTGTTATTGACACGTATTTTATATACTTCAAAATGTTTTATCACAGTGATTTATTTTTAGGTTACAGTTGCTACAGAAATATTTATTTCATGTCATGAAGTCTATTAAGTGACTATTTTCGTCGTGATTTCTGAGATAGAGATAATAAGAACACTTGTAGTTGTCAGTCAGTAGGCTGTTATAATGTTTCCTCGGTTTTTCCACGATCAATCACTAATTTTATCTCAAAGCATGTCGGTGAATGTGTTTTTTCATACCGCTCGCGGGTCAGGTCTATTTTGGTAGTCAACAGTTTGATTCTCATATCGTATTTGATGCTTTATACGAATGTAATAAAACATTGGATGCATATTCTTTTAGTAATGATTTTTGAAGCGAAAAATTCATTAGCCTCATTCGTATCACCGATGACCTCGACATGCTCGTGACATATTACGCTTGCGCGAGATTAGCGACGCGTAGTATAGTGGCCTGTGTACATGTAAAATTAATATTTTTTTAATTATATTATATTACATTGAGCTTGTGCAGCGCATCATGTGTTTGATTAATTAATAAACTGTAAACAAATTTATATAATTACTGCTCGGAGTGTCAATAGATGTGAAAACCAGGCTACTGTTAACAATTTCAATGTAGAGATTACAAAATTTCAATTATTGAGGCTATAATTAATTTAAACGTTAAAAAACACGTTTATTCCATTGTTTTGAGTTTCCACTTCTGTCGGCGGAACGTATGACTACCTCGACTTTTTTATTTTACTTCTAAAGACTTATATTTACACGATATTTTATTTAAATAATCGCACCATTTTTTTTTTCGAACTGACTACGCTATTGACCTAGCAAAGTCTTAACAGCTTCACCGGACTACCTAACATAAATCATCGGACCAACTTATATGCCGTAAAGACTTTATGTTTAAATATCTGTTGCCTGCGGCTTTCCCCGCATCAATGTATATTTGAGCTATCCTTCTGGAATCATTTTTTCTAAATAAATGGTACTTACTCTATGTTCTTTCCTATACTTCTGGTGATTTGCAAGCAAGATTTCGTGATGATCGGTTGAGAAGTTAAGTAGTAAAAGCCTAAAAACAAACAAACACACTTTCACATTTATAATATTAGTTACGATTGTAATGTAATGATTTAATTCGTTTTAGATTACCCTCATTTTTAGTTTGTCATGTAAAAGCGGTTATTGATTTAAATATAATAGCCGTTTTTTTAATAGGTTATATTCTAAACGATATATATTGTATTATATAGGTATATTTGTAAATATTTTGTTGCTTAGGTAAAACATCGGAACACAATAAAGAAGCAGTCATTTTATACCGACTCAATTTACTGTAAACCGCATAACGTGCGTTACATATCATATAATGTAACAAAATATATACTAAAACCTAAGTAAAGAATACACCAATGATTCAAAATAAGTCTCTTGTATATTAGGTTAGTGGTTTTTAAATTATAAGCAAACAATGGCATAGCCGGAGAGTTTTTGGCAGGATCTAAGTCTGTCATATACTGGTTTTTATAATAGGTCTTTACCTATGAAATTGCCGTTCTGCAGTACTGGCCATTTCAAATCAAAATAATTTTTGTTTGGCTAAGAATTCTAATTTCAAATTAATTTTATTTTAAAAACATGGAATTCTTTTTCCAAAAGTAGTCATTTGTTTATTGATTAGTGTTACATTTTCATCGCATTTCAATCTTTTTTGTCATCATGGATACGTTAAAAAATTCGAGTAATTATGGAATATGAGTACCGTCGTGGCAGCAACGCGGCACAAGCGGCACGCAACATCAACGACGTTTACGGAGCTAACACTACAAACCAACGCACCACCTGTTATTGGTTTGCTCGCTTCCGTTCTGGGAATTTCGACCTGAAAAATGAACCTCGCGGTCGTCCGAAGACTTTGGTTGACAATGACGAATTAAAGGCGATTGTGGAAGCTGATGATACACAATCTACGGCTGAATTAGCAACAGCTTTCGACGTTAGCGTCAAAACAATATTGGTCCATTTGCGTCAAATTGGCAAGGTAAAAAAGCTTGCCAAATGGGTGCCCCACGAACTTAATGATCGCCAGCGCGAAGTACGCGTCTAGACGTGCCTTGCACTGCTCAACAGACACACAAATGAAGGAATTTTGAACCGCATTGTTACCTGCGATGAAAAATGGATTCTGTTTGATAATCGCAAGCGCTCAGCAAGTTGGTTGGATCCTGGTTCAGCACCTAAATAATGCCCTAAACGAAAACATACCCCTAGAAAAGTGATGGTCATTGTTTGGTGGTCTAGCGCCGGTGTGATTCATCACAGCTTCTTACCAAATGGGGTGAGCATTACTCATACTGCACAGCAGATGGTCTCCAATTTGCAAGAACTGGGGTTGGAAGTTCTCCGTCATCCGCCCTACTCACCAGACCTTGCGCCTACAGACTACTACTTTTTCCAGAATTTGGATAACTCCTTGGCGGGAAAAAAATTCAATACCCTCCCGTCCAGCTGATTTCTTTAAGAAGGGCATCAATAAACTGCCACTGCGTTGGCAAAGATGCATTGATTGCATGGGTGATTACTTCGATTAATACAAATAAAAAATACATGAAAAAATTCGTTTAAATTTGTTCATACAAAACGGCAATTTCATAGGTAAAGACCTAATATTTTACTAGCTTCTGCCCGCGACTTCGTGCGCATGGAATAGTTTGGGTAACGCTAACACGCAGCGGAAGCTCTGAAAAGGAATAAAAAACGATTTTAAAACATTCTTCGTTGGTGCTCCGCTCCTATGACTGCGTGGGAATATTTCTAGTACCGCGTGGGGTTATCCACCGCATTCTTTCTTCTGTTTACGAACAAGGCGATTTGAAATAATTGCAATGGTGAGGCAACAATATGATTGGCAGGCATTGGTTTACTGTAGCTAAGACAATCAATGTTTAATATTTTTATTCAAAAAAAAATTATTCAAAATTATCCAATAATTACGTTTTACTATAATATTGATGTTTTTAGTAGGTTTACACTTCTATCGTGTTGTCATATTACATACTACTTTTTAATTTTTTTTATACTTCATAGGTTTTAGCGTTTGACCACAGGCTCATATGACATTAAACGACCACATGGTCTAAAATCTAAAAACACGTTAATCCTAAAGGGGACCGGCTCTCAAGTGCAGCTGCGGGAACACACCAACAGGTGCTTGGCGATAGATTTTTAGTTTAAGGGTCACTAACGGGCGGCGGGCTTTGAAAACCCCTAGCACCATACTATACTTTCATATTTACCTTTAATGGAAGCTGATCACCACCGACCCTAGACACTAGCAACACCAGGGGAGTCGCAAATGCGTTGCGAGCCTGTGTTGGGGAGGGGAGAGAGAGGTGAAGCGGGCCTACGGCGCTCTCACTGGCCGAACGAAACGCAATAATGCATACGCACTATTACTTCACATCGGTGTATCTGTGGGTCGGGTAGTACCCCGGGCGAGCCGACCCATTCATGCTGAAACCAGTAATAACTACAGCGTAGCTCTACCACCTACAGAACTTCTTAACAATCATAACTTTTTCACCTATATTCCGTTACTTCTGTTAAAATAATCATTACTATTTATCGCCTATGAGACGTTATAAAATATAGACTACGTTATACTCTAAAACGTCATCAGTCAGGAAAATTCTCGTCAAAGACGGTTCAATCGGACAAATAAACACTTTAATTTTACGACGGGTTGCGTGACGTATTTAAAAAAAAACGTCGCTTACAGTAAACTTGGCAAGCGATTTCACGATAACCGGGTTCAAACAGCGGCCTCATGTGGGTCAAGGTCAGAGGGAATTGATAACAGAATGATCTTACGTACAATTATTCGGTTATCTAATCTATGTTATAAGCGACTGCTTATGTGCGGAAGCATACCAAAGACTCATTTGATTAATGACCGTCTTAAAATTGTGTGATGTTCTCAGTATCCTGAAACTAAGCACGCCTAAAATTATACCTTTATACATAATGAAAATATAGTTCATTTGAAGATCAATAACGTCAAATTACTAAACCTATCGGTATAGGAGTATGAGCATTCGATACAGAATTTTTCGTAGATGGTTCTAAACTACTTATTTTTTTAATTTAATAAACAATTTAATATTTTCTAATGCCGAACGAAGCGGGTGAGAATTAGATATAGGTCTAACAATTTCGTACGCGACAGTCCTACGAGGCGCCAGACGTTGGCGGAGGCGAAGTACTATAGGTGTTAACGCAGGGTGGCAGATGTAGCGGGGAAGGAAATGCGAACCTCTTACGTATGACGTCGCACCCCAAGACGGTCGCTAACGAATTTGTCTACCTTTATTTTCCATGTTTGTTTTATTTCAAACGCTCTCTAATTATTCATTTTATACCGTATTCTTCAAAATCAAAATAAAGTATAAAAAACGAATTCAAAATTTTATTTTATTTGAAGTTAAAGTTATAAAGTAAAAAGATTGTGAGATATATATAATACACCGTTTGGCATTTATACAATTTTAACAATGAAATCAACTACAATGCTTGTTTAAGTTAAAATTTTGCTCTACAATGGCTTCCGAGCGTACGTCCGACATACTTGTTGACCTTTACCTTATGTTCCCATATTGAAATCAAACTTATTCCAATTGATAAGATAAATAGCTTTCGTAATTAATGTCAACACTGATAATAAATTAGCTTGTTAATTTTTTTCGTATATTCATCGTAGAAGAGAAAACGCCATTCATTATTATTTTAATGGAATAAGACTTACTTATACTAGATAAGACGATAAGATATAAAACCACTTCGAACTGCGTATTTATTGAGATTGATGAGTTTTAAAATATTGAATATCTAGTTACTTCCAGATTTGTATTTTAACTGGCGGGCCCGGCAGACGTTGTCCCGCCCTGATTAAAAATAAATCCTTGGTAAATTATATACCAAAACGTTCCTCATGGATCACTTTTTCCACTGGTGAAGACCGCATGAGAATCCGTTCAGTAGTTTTTGAGTTTATCGCGAACAGACAGACAGACGCGGTAGAGGACTTTGTTTTATACTATGTAATGATGATGATGTAACAAAAACTTCAAAATAACACCGATTTACGTTCACACTTAAAAAATATTCCCGTAATATATATACATATATTTTATGCCATATCAGGCAAACGAACAGTTGGGTCACATGATGTTAAGTGAGTCGAAAGTGCGTTGCCAGCATGTGTTTGGGGGAAGGGGAGGGAGGGGAGGTAGACCTCCGGCGCTCTCACTGACTAAAGGAAACGCAATAATGCAAGCATTGTTACTTCGGTGTTTCTGTGGGTCGGGTGGTAGTACGGGGCCGAGCCGGCCCATTCATGCTGAAATCAGTAACAGCTTTAGCGTGGCTCTACTACCTTTAAAAATATATAAATCATTTCATACTTGTACTAAATACTAACTGAGCCTCATGGTTTCATTCGTGTTTTATAGTTCCTGTCCTCGGTCCCTCTGACCACTGTTTTGATTATAACTATGTTCTTTCTGACTTATACTTTGTAAGTAAGTGTTCCATTCTCTAGCGTATTAGTGTAATCTATATATATATACTAGCGGACCGGGCGGACGTTGTCCTGCCTTGATAATAAAAAAAATCCTAAAAGTCAACTGCAGCGCCACCTACCGAGTCCAATTGTCAATCTAAACCATTCTCGAATCTCCACGAACACACACAAAAAATTTCATCAAAATCGGTCCAGTCGTTTAGGAGGAGTTCAGTCACATACACACGCACACAAGAAATATATATATTAAGATAAGAGATTCCCACCTATATATTGGCTCATCACGATATCTCTGGAACCATAAGGTGTAGCGACTTGAAATATGGTAGGAATATTCCTTTCGCCGAGTAGAGGTCAGCTAAGAACGGATTTTACGAAATTCCACCCACAAGGGGGGTTGCGGGGGGGGGGGTAATCAGGGCGGGACAACGTCAGCCGGGCCCGCTAGTCTTAAATATTCTATAACGATTCTCAGTAAAGAGACTATACATATAATACATTTTCTTTCAAATGTCATCGGTAATTTCAAAGATTAGTCTTTTCAAGCAAATAAATAACTGTCTATTGAGCTTCGTAATGTTACCATGTATATGGTTATTTCAAATTTGGAAGTTATTTTGTTAATAGCAAATTTACTTTTCCTTTCAATCAACGGAGCTAATTGTTCTAACTTTGAGGACCTCTGTCTCAAAGTATTTTAGTACAAAGCTGAAGAATTTATTTATGCTTTTTCTTCGTTTAAAAAGAGATACGTGTGTTCTAATTGGTCAGTTTTTTGATATCTAAATGAGGAACCACAACAGTGTTTTATGCAATGCGAGCGGCAAAATTATTAGATTTTCATCTCCCTTTGCACCATTTTAGAGTTAGAATTTCCAAAAATCCTTCCTTATTTCTCAAGTGTAAAAGGAATCGACAAGTAAATTTTCACAACCCTAGCTCCTGTAGTTTGAGTTGTACGATATCAATTATTAATTTAAACCCTTAGTTCCCAAAGTGGTCCAGATGGACCCCCAGGAGTCCACGGGAGTCTACGTGAGCATGATAAAAAAATGAGGGTCACAATTCGTAAGCGTCGGGTCTATGGAATTTTTCCTGCTTTCGATAGTGGACCTAAAATGTTGGCTTGACTTCACCTATCAATCTAGGCAGATAATATTTTAAGAAGCTCAGCGACTGTTACTTATAAAAACTGGCGTATTCTATATTCATCATGGCCAACTTTACTTTTTTGACATCCACTCACAGAACAATCATTTAATTAATTAACCAATCAATTCTCACTTTTATTTTCGAAATCTATTAATTCGTAGTTTTAACTCAGCCGTAACGCAAATTTCCATGGTTAGATCGTTTTTTGGGAATATAGTAGAAGTTTAGCTGCAGGGGGTCCACCGGAACCAGCTAAATTTTGAAAGTGATCTATGAGAAAAGAAGTCTGAGGACCTCTAATTTAAACTGACTACTAGCTTTTATGTATACCATATATAAGACGTTTTCCTCATAGTTTTCTACGAATTAACATAAAGGATTTGAGTGAAGTTAATTATATTGAATAGTCTAACAATACTATTCGTATATCCCCATGACTGGTTCATAGTAAAATGTACACAGTTACATCATAAGTCATTTGTGTGTGAACATTCATTACGTGTGTTATGTTTAAGATTACTAATGCTTGAATTCAAATGTTTTTGGCTAGCAGGAAGATTTTGACTCATAACATAACCGCTGGGATTAACCTATAATTTAGCATTCAAGTATAACACTTAATCGATATTCGTGTCAGATACAGGAAAAGTGCAAATAAAAATGCGTTTATTTAGCTTTAGTTAACTGACTATACGCTATGAGCCTGATGGGTATTTACACCATCACCGGACTAATAGGGCGAGCGCTCATGGCGTTCAGCCGCTTGGCAACAAGTTCAAGGGTGCTATGACCAAACCACAGCTTGGGCTTTTGCCTTGGAAGCAACAACGTGAATCTCGTTATGCTAAACTAGCTATGCGTTTAGTCTAAACGCATGAGGAGATTATGACTCTGTAATACTGATCTCCGAATAAGGCGGGCGCGTCAACGGTTTTTTTGTAATATTAGGTTTTATATATATACTAGCTGTGTGGCTTCGTATGGCTGTACTAATGAAAAAAATGAGATCAAATGTTCCGTTTAGAATACGACAATGCAATAAAATAAAATGGGAATTTAACATTTGAAGCATAATCTGTCAATTCTTCCTATATCTTGCTTACTCGCTTTTTTATAAGGACTTCTTTTTAACCCAAATTATACACGTTTCCGTACGATTTTTCATACATTTTCTTTCACACGAACCCTATCTACACAAGTACACACACAACAAAAAAAGAAATGTTTCTACACTAAAATATGCAGAAATCTGACACAAATCTTCTATTTATTTCATTAGTTCCCATTTAAGTGGTACTTAATATTACCACGAGCTAGAGAATCTCAAATACTAGTGTTTACTAGTTTTAATAAAAATAATAGGGCAAGTGGTGTTTTTTTTAATCCAACGCATTTGTATCGATAATACAAATTTTGAAAATTCTCACGTTAAATTAGGGCGCGGAGGGAGTCGAGACAAATCTCACGACATCGCACCAGGTAGTTGTTAAAAAATCCTTAAAAACGCCTCGCGATGAAAAGGCTAATTTACTAAGAAAGTATTGATAATATTTGTAAGTTAAGTTATTCAATAAATCTTTCCTTTCCAGTTTGTTTGCCAATCGTCACATATGGAACTGCAATGGGTTGGATATCTCCAAACAAAGCTCTGCTAATGGGTGACTACTCGCCGTCGGTGAAGCCTCTGACAGAGGAAGAGGTGTCCTGGATGGCTTCCATCATGTTCATATTCGCTCCGATCGCAGTATTCATTTACGGGTCGGGCGCTGATAGGTTTGGAAGGAAGAACGCCTTACTCTGCACTTCAGTTCCAATGGCTGTGAGTTTTTAGTTATATTTAATTAATTTGTTTACAGAATATTAATTTAGTAGTGTTTTTTTATACTTTATAGATTTTAACGTTTGACCAGAATCTCAGCTGAATTAAATGACCATGTGGTCTAAGACTTAGGAAAGGCCCTACCACCGACTATAGTTTTGTCATGATATTTTCCTACACCGAGAGCTCCGACTCTTTTGATAGGATTCGAACCTACGTCTATCGATGCTAAGCTAAACACTTGATAAGCTGTAATCACGCAAATTCTTGAAGAAGAAAGAGAAACAAGCATCCACGCATCCTCACAAACTATCTTGTTTGTAGTATTAATATAGGTTATGAATGTGCCTTTTCAATATATTCCTATTAACGAACGAGATCCAGTCCGCATATAGTCTTAGTTCCCAAAGTAGTCCAGGTGGCCCACAGCGATCCACAAGAGACTCGACTGAGGTATACATTGGCGTGACAAATAAATGGAGGTTCACAATTCGTAAGCGGGGTCCACAAAAATTTATCTGCTTTCGATACTGAAGAACTAAAACGTTGGCTTGACTTCGCCTATCAATGTAGGCAGATAATATTTTAAGAAGCTCAGCGACTGTTACTTGTAAAAACTTGCATAATCCATATTCAGTACAATACTACGAAATTCACAGCTATCTCGCTAAGAAACAAAACAGATACGAGAAAATATGAACAACTCCCATAAAATTCACAATAGTAGCATCTAATTAACTAGTTATTAAAATTTCTTTTCACTTCACAGTTGGGCTGGGCTGTCAAAATCATTTGGGCGCATCCATGGGCCTACATTGCTGCCAGAGGCTTAATAGGCTTCGGAGCCGGCGGGGCTTTCGTGGTCTGCCCACTCTACGTTAAAGAGATCAGCGAAGACAGTATCAGAGGGATGACAGGCACCTTCGTTATATTCTCACAGGTAAGATATGTCAATTAATATGTCTCATGCATATACCAGGTGACTGTTTATACAGTAGCAATATTTCTGGAGTGTACACTCAACACTTGATTCTCGTTCTAAATCAATTAAAAAATTAGGTGCTTAATATTTGACCTAATTATCTAAAAAAGTACAAAAATTATACACAATCCTCTACGCATCTATGTTAAAGCACAGTGTCACCGTCGGGTGATTTCACTTTAATTTGAAAGGGAACGTGGGAACATGAGGAACAAAACGAAAAGGTTTATTGTCAGTTTTACTATCGAAAGTTATTAACTCTGCGTCGCCCATTGTAGCTTTAGGCACCGGTCATTGGCCTTAGGTTTATTATTTTATTTACACGTTTGTAACTATACTTTTGAAAGTATTAGAACAAACTTTAACTTAGGTATTCTTGGTTGTTTATTAGTATTTGTTTTTATATTATTATTTTATATTTTTAATGTGACCATGAAGTATCATATCCTAGAATAGTGCGAGTGCTCGACACGGACACTGTCCAAGCCGCGTAAACTATTCGACGATAGCAGACGAAGTAACACAACGCAATGGCCGCCCCGCGTCCGTCGCGCACGGCGCGGCTCACCACAATCGAAACTAGCGGCGCGGCTCGGCGCGCTACCGAATTAGCATGTGCCAGGAAGGATGATTGGGCTAGATAGATGGCGTGACCTGATCGCAATTAATTGGTCGGGCTTCAAAGTGACGCGATTTAATCCATAATGCGGGAATTTTCAAACATACATAAAGCGGCGCAACCAGTTTATTACTTGCAATAGATTATAAATACTTGTAATAATATAACCGAACTTTTTGTTATATTGTATTGTACCACATACTTTTAAAAAGTGTAAAATTTTGGAAATAAAATAAATAAAACGCGTCGAGTGCTAGGTACTATAAGTAGGACAACAAAGATATTATAATCGAAATCTTTGCTTACATTTTATTAAAAGCAGTGTCTCTCTGTCTGTCTGTCCAACAATTAGCTTATAACTCGCGTATTATAGAGTCGATTTACATGATTTTTTTTTGAGTTATAGAGGTATACTGTGGCCAAGTTTCTAATATATGTTTTGTTATATTAAGTAATATAGGTAATTTTGCATAGGTGGTAGAGCCACGCTGGAGCTATTACTGGTTTCAGCATGAATGGGTCGGCTCGCCCGGGGTAGAACCACCCTCTTATAGAAAACCGACGTGAAGTAACAGTGCTTGCATTGTTGCGTTTCGTTCGGTCAGTGAGAGCGCCAGAGACCCACCTCCCCTTCCCTTCCCCTATCCCCACCTTCCTCCCCAACACAGGCTGGCAACGCACTTGCGACTCCCCTGGTGTTGCAAGTGTCTATGGACCGCTGTGATCGCTTAACATCAGGTGACCAACCTGTTCGTTTGCCTCCTATGATATAAAATATATATATGTAGAAGAAAAATGAAATAAATCGACACAAATTGACTACTGGTACGCTTTTGAATTACACTTACTCCAAAGTCGACTACAACGAGGGGTACAAAGTAAAAGTAAAGGTACAAATATTGTTAAAGTCTAAAGAAACAGCTAATAAATATATTATAATTTAATTGTACTTTGATTATCCTCAAGCACACACAGTCAATTTGCCTTTTTGCTATAAAAAAATTAATTTTATTTTCATGCCATACAATAGAATTTTAAATATATTTCTATATTAATGTTCCTTACTACTTCAGAAATTACAAAAATTCTGTTTCCGTAATACTCAAGTATTACGAACCCACAGTACTTTTTTCTGCAAGGCAGGTAGCGTTTCACAAGTATTTTTTTCCGTACTCCTAACAAAAAGTATCCAAAATTTAATTATGATTGGTTGACTAATTAAATGAAAGTGTAACAAACAAACTCACATTTCTATATATGATATTAGTTTGGGTTAGGATTCACTCGCATATTTGATGAGAATAAACCGTGAAAAAGTATTGTAAAAAGTGTAAAATTGGTTATAATTCAATAAATATTTTGAAGTAAAACCTCATGTGGGCTTTGAAATTCTGATCCGCAACTTTTTTTGTGACGGAAAATGGTGGGGGATAAACACTACCCGGGTTAAAAACACCGATCCTCGTTAGATCATCGAGTTACACACATCAGATCACCTCACATACGTGCACACATTACACATGTGGCCGAGGGGTTTTATTTTTTTCCCTTATCGAACTGAATCGAGTAGTTTAGTTCGTTTTCACATCCGATATATATGTAAACGTTTGTGAATCATATAATTTCAATTGTATGACTCACAAACGAATATATGTATGAATAGCTTAGAATAGTTTAGCTAGGTTAGATCCGCGGTATCGATAGTAGCCCAAGCTGAGGTGTGCTGTGCACCCATGAGCTAGTTCTCTGAATAAAATCGGCTGAGTGTTTTAAGCGCTCTCCTTAGTAGTCCGGTGAAGATGTAAAGGCGTTGGAAGGCCTAGCATAGTCGGTTCGAGAGAATAAAAAATAGACCACCAAAGCTAAGCAACCTCGGGCGCGGTCAGTATTTGGATAGGACCGCGTGAGAAGACCGTGTCATGATGGTTTTCGTTGTATTTTTTCAAATTAAAATGAATTTACAACACACCTGTTTTTTTAGAAAGTACTCTCTAGTGATTGCTTTTTATTCCAAGAAGATACATAAGCAGATTCAGCTGTTTCTAAACGCATACGAATAATAAAATACAAACCAGGGACGACCTTTATCAAGAACAAATTGCTGAATTGACTCCTCATTAATTCAACTACCAATTATTCCTAGAAATCATCGACAAACGTCCCCAATGTAATTTGAACTTTATAGTAACGGATATAAAGTAATAATTCCTTAATGAGTGAACACATTTGTTCAGTCCTTCCACGACCTCGTTTAACGTAATGTTGACGTTTCGCATATCGTGTGACGCGACTGAAAAATAATTCTTTTCGACTATATTTCTCAAGATTTAAGGTTTAATATCGCTCGTTCATAATTATGTATCAACGACAGGTGATTTGTTATTGTGATGAACACGTGAGTGTTCGCGGGCTAATCTTATAGTTCTTTGGAAGTGACATGGCGCATGGCGACGGTGTGGTGGGAAACTTCCTGTGTTTACATAATTAGACAGTTAGACATACCAACAAACTTGCAAATAGTTATGACGTCATCCAATGCGTTTTTTTTATATATCATAGGAGACAAACGAACAGAAGGGTCACCTGATGTTAAGTGATCACCGCCGTCCATAGACACTAGCAACACCGGGGTTGTGGCAAGTGCGTTGCCAGCCAGGGTTTGGGGGAGGGGGGAAGGGGAGAGGGGTGGGAAAGGGAGGTCCCCGGCGTTTTCACTTACCGAACGAAACGCAACGATGCAAACATCGCTACTTCACGTCGCTGTTTCTGTGGGTCGGGTGGTAGTACCCTGGGCGAGCCGCACATTCAAGCTGAAACCAGTAATAGGCTTCAGGATGGCTCTACCACCTACAAAAAATCTTGTTTGGAGTCGAAATAGCCTCCTGCGTGTCTCTTATATTAACATTCTAGTTCTTACTTCTGATATTATCTTATCTTTTGATATATACATTAGGGTGTCCTTTATTAAGTAAGTTGTCTTTTTGAATTGGGTATCGTTCATGATAAATAAAATTATAAATTATAGCTACTTAACCGATCATCGCGAAATTTAAACACATGATATCAGGGGTACATAAAAGGGCATAGAGTTCTTCACATCCAGAAAAAGTACTGAGGGACAGGTGAAGTGAGGGAAAATGAATTTCCTGCAAAAATAAGCTTTAAATTCAAGGGGCGTAAGTCTCATGTCGCTATAACCGAAAAGTCGTTACAACCGAGGCCGTTATTAATGAAATCCACTGTATACTAACTTGAAAATTTTATTCCAGACCGCAGGAAACTTACTCATATATGTGCTGGGCGATTTACTTCCATTCCACATCGTTCTATGGATACTACTGGCGATCCCATTTGTCCACTTCTGCATAACGTTGCGGCTGCCAGAGACTCCATCTTACTTGATCAAGTGTAATAAAAATGAGGTAAGTTTTATAATTATAAATTATATATACTTATCTTTAATTAACTTTTATATCATGACATGAGCATGTAAAAGGCCCACTGCAGGGTCATAGGCCTCATCCCGAAGGAAGGTATGGGCATAATCACCACAGCCCACGACGTGTTGGCGATTTCAAACTGCGAGAAATCCACAGTTCTAATATTTTCACGAAATCAATTAATCAAATCAATGTTCTATTGCACAGCGCAATGACTATTAATAACGAATAACCCTATTGCGTTATTTGATAACAATTGTTTTTATAAACTGTTGTCAGTTATTCTGCTGTTGGGTAATTTGCTGTTTTGTAGCATGAATTTGAGGTTGAGCTATATGAAATCCTCACGGTTTCATACCTATTAGATACCACATAAAACTTATTCGTTAACACGTTGATATAACACTTGTCCATCATTGTCATTTCGAGTAGTAATGACGATTAACCGACAACAGTCTTCAGTTATTCGTTATCCATTTTGCAGATATAATGCATTACATTATTACCCGTAAATAATAAAATCAGAGATTAAACATTCGCAAGTGATAATCTTTTTAAAAGTGCAATTAAAAAGTTGCAAGTCTAGACCGACGCAAATATGAATCCTGGCAAAAGTCCAAACTGGACAGATCATCATGCTATTTTTGTAAAAAGAAAAAAACTAGCGCGAGTGTTTTTACGGATTCGTTACAAGCGGAAAACATGTGATTAGTGTGTAAATAACAAATTCTAAGTAATATGATATTTTTGGCATATACTTTCTAATTACAGTCGAACCTCGTTAAGTTAAAAACCAAGGGAAATACAAAATATTTGAAATAAAAAAATAAACGAGGGCTGGCGTGATGATTATTCCTTTATTTTGGAAGATACCTTTATTTTCTCATTGGGTAAATCCCTAACGGATTGCCACCCCGACGGGTAGCAGAGGATGGATATGCCCGAGTCGCACGGACCAAAACCCCATGGTACCTTCTTACACACCTTTTGGCCGGGGGAGCAGGGACTATCTAATCGACAATACGTCTGCTCCTCCGACAGGTGTTGTCCCCTCCTGAGGGGCCTCAACTGCGGCCTGAGGGGTCAAGATAGTAGACCCCTCAAGGGGAGTGGGTGTTAGACCCCCCCTGACGAACTGTGGGAGTCGCATCGGCACAATGCAATTCCACCACATGGGCCTGTGCAGTTTAACTTGGAAGATGCCTAGGGCCCTGCAGTGCGTGTCTTACAGGTAGACATGGTAAAATAAAAAGAAGTTTGTTCGTTTGACGAGATTTTCGAAGATCCCTTGACTTTGGAAAATGGGAAGAAGTACACATGACTAAATATAATAGCTGAATACTTTAAAGGCCATAGATTCATAGGAAATTGGATGAGGAATTCAAAAAAAATATTTTCATAACTGTGTCGTAATGGTAAGATGCTTAAAAATTGAAATTAAAAATATAAACTCGTTTTTTTTTAGGTTTTTGTGAGCCGAAATAGCTCTTATTTTTTTTCCAGATAGCTACCATCAACCCCCAAAACATATCCAATTTTCAGATCAATCGAATAAGTACGCTCTGAGAACATCAATTTTTTCTAATTTTCAGTATTTTTCGATTTACTCCGAAGTGGTTATAGATAAAGACCTGAAACTCGCAGCATCGAAGTATCTCATGGGTACAAACATTCCCTGAAAAAATGAGCCCGATCCCTATCTGGGGCCGATTCGGTATACTTATCGTCCCACGGCTTTTGACGCCAAATTAACTGACACTAGAAAGTATTAAAATGAACTAAAAAGAAGATCATCGCGATGATTATGCCCGTACCTTCTTTCGGGAAGAGGCCTATGGCTTTGTAGTCTTATACGCTAATGAGTGTGATAAGACTGTAATCTTATCCCGAGAGGCTTTATTTGAACATAGCAATAACTATTACGAAAATCATTATTTGTCATCATGTTTAGTGATGTTTAGTCTTGCTAATTTCCACTGAATACAGTTGTAATCAACTCGATGGGATATTCATAGGTTCTTTTCTTTGCAGGAAACAGCAAAAGTGATCGGTTGGCTGCGATCACTGCCCCACGATCACAAACTGGTGCGCGAAGAGGTTGACCGTATCATCGTAGAACAGACCACCAGTCCGCCTAAATTCTCCCCCAGACTTCTGTGTAAGTACCTATATTCGAATATAATTTTCTATCCGAACCTTAACCAAAGTTATAAATGCGTCTTTGTTTGTTTGTTATATACTTTAAATATATAAAAAATACAGTGTCATGATGTTTTATCCACGATGAACTCCGAAATTACTCAACCAATCTTTACGAAAATTGGCATTTATTGAAAGTTGTCCTGCTTGATAATAATAAAAAATATCTAAAATTCAACCGCAGCGCCACCTACCGGGTCTAATCGTGAATCTAAACTATTCTCGGATCTACTGGAACACGCACACAAAATTTAATCAGAATCAGTCCAGCCGTTTAATAGGAGGAGTTCAGTGACATACACACGTACAGAAGAAATTTATATATAAAGATTTGGTCCAACTTGAGAGATAGAATCATTTATATTTCGATCAATTAACATGACGGGTTCTTTCACTCACGATTGAAGTGTCCAAGATTGAACGCGGGAAAGCACGTACGCGAATTAATAAGTGATTAATAGTGTTTGTCTTTGCACGTGTATTCTTTCCCGCGTGAACACGCTTTAGCGCGTGAAAGACCATTTCGAGGTACGTAATAATTTGACATATAAATTAATTGGATTTATATTAAAGTACAGTAGATTTATATACTCTAAATATTGATCTATGTATCTTGAATACTTTCGTAATTTAAGTTCATTTATCTTTTTCGTCACATTCTTTTAAAACAAAGTATAACATATAAGATTAATTGATATATAACGAACATATTAAACTGGTAAATTGAGTTGGGACAAAGAATTTTTTTTAATTCTTCACTAAAAGGTTCATTTTGAGGGTGAAAAATACGATAGTTCCAAATAATAATTAATGTGTGATTAAAATAATAGAAATATATATTCGAATTTAAAATCGTCTATAAAATAATTCAAATAAAATATAGATAAAAATAAACGCAACAGAGTAGCGTATGTCGAATAAAAACTTCGTCATTCGCAAAACAGATTTATTATGCCAATTGGCGACTCATATGCCATGTGGATACTGTTTCCATCCGTTCGAGTCCTTGATATTTGAACTCGCGTAGGGCTGCCACACAGCACTTATTAATTGCAAAAATAATTTTGACACACAATTTTGACAAGTATCTTAAATTATAGTATAGTTTATGAACCCTTACCGTGTTATTACAAAAAAGTTAAATACGTATTAAATACTTAGTTTAAAAAAGCTTCCTAATAAATGCACCGTGCTCGCCCGAGGCAAGTTCGCGTCATCTTTTTTCACAAGTCTAACCTAACGTAACCAAAGCGAGACAAAAAAGCAAGATGGCGAACATTCAGCGACCGCGGTGCATTTAATATGATACCTTTTTAAAGCCAGGGTTCAATACCTATTTAAGTTTTTTGTAATAACGCCGTTAGAGTTCACAATTCGTAAGCGCGAGGGGTCCACGAAAATGTATCTGCTCTTTCGATAGTGAAGAACTAAAACGTTGGCTTGACTTCACCTATCAATGTAGGCAGATAATATTTTAAGAAGCTCAGCGACTGTTACTTGTAAATGTTGGCATATTCCATATTCAGTATTAAAACTATTAATTCGTGGTTAGAATTCAGCCACAACGCAAGTTTCCATAGTTGGGTGTAGTATTCACATTTTTTCTCGAGTTTTGGGAATATGGTAGAAATATGGTAGGAATATGGCAGGTGCAGGGGGTTCTCCGGAACCAGCTAAGTTTTTGAAAGTGGTTTATGAGAAAAAAGTCTGTGGAGCCTCTGGTTTACACGGTGGCTACTACTCGCACAATTTAATTACGCTGATGATGAAATGAGGTAGATATACTAAGATGTTTCGATAGTAACGTAATTCTATCTACGAGTAAACGTACGCAATGCTTTGACATACGTTTAATTTTTAGAATTTTGGATTGTGATATCCAAGTACCACATGTGTAAAAGATCCAATCACGGGCTGACATAGGCATTCACAGTTCGGCTCTTTTCAGTACCCCCTAGCCTCTTATACGTCGCAACTCGTCGTGAGACTCGAGCGCATATTTAGCATTCGCTTAGTGTACTTTCTGACCTACACTTTTTATTTTAATTGCTCTGCTTCTAAACGTAATAAATATCCTGATAAATAATAATCAAATATGGCTGGTTGTTCCCAAAATTAGCGCTTTCAAACAAATAAAGAAACATTTTTTGTTCCTTATAGAGGGAATAGTATTATTTTTTATGAAAAAAAAATTACTTAGATATCTAAAATTAAGTTTAAATAATTTAATAGTACTGCTATTGACACTCTGTCGACAAAGCGTCTAGCAATACAATGAAACCATTGCATCAGAATTCCTAAGTTATTTATGTACACTGTAGTCGAAAAACGTAGCGGAGGTTGGCGCACGCGCTGAGTTTTTCATTCTTAAACTGTTTATGTATTAAAGATGAGATAAAAAGAAGGTGTGTGTTTTAAAATTGTCACAACATCGACAGAACAACATGTGAATTAGCGCTTCAAAGGTTAAAAAAAAACGTTCGAAGGTCGAAAGAATCGCGAACCCTGAATAGATAATTATTTTCAATTTGCTCCATTTATAATTCGGTTGAATGAGTATGCATGGTGTCAAATGCCGTAAACAAAGTCAATTGGCAAATGTGTGTTGTGTTCTCGGGTTAATTTTTCTGTTTAACGTTTAACCTCTTGCGAGTTGATGTTTTCCTGGTACCTCGTGTTTAAAACGGACGGACTTTGTTATATGTACTTTCTTGTTTTGGCAGCGCAGAAAAGCATTTGCCCAATGTCAATGATTGTTATTTTCTTTATTTTTTAATTTTATTTTGGCAACCTATCTTCCATATTATTATTGTCATTGTCAAGTAGGTAATAAATATTACAAGTGTTTTGCGATAATTTCAATGTTCTAACAATAGGATGACTCGCTTGTTAGAAATGACCATGCAGTTTTTGTGGCATCTCAGAATTCATACTCCTTGGTGTTTATTTTTTATTAATATCACTTGTGCACAATAAACGAACTATGTTACATAAAACACCACCTATATCACAAAATATAGAGTCAAATAACACAAGATTATAAATAAAACATAAAATTCAATAGGTGAAAGAAGATCCTTTTTTTTTATTTATTTACGTGGGGAAATCCTTTATGGATACGCCACCCTCTCGGGGGAGAGAGTGGGTTATGTCCGACTCGCACGGACTAAACCCCCACTGTGTACCGTCCGCCGCATGGTAGGGGTGGCCAGGGATCGAACCTGCTGTCTTTCTGAGAAACCGCCCCTGCGGCAGCCTGGCAAGTGAACGCCAGGCTTCGTCCTACTATAGAGAGACTACTGGGTACACAAACAGTGATCTCCCCTCGTCAGCTTCACCTGTGCAATGAGGAGATGGGTCCCCCGACCCATCCCCTCAGGCTCGGCTCGGAAGGTGAAAGAAGATCCTGCCAAATCTCTATTGATATTTGTTAATTATGTTATTTTAGTCTATTAAAAACTTATCGTTTTTTTTACGATCATTCTCAATAATAGTTTAAAACAATTTTACATATTCTGAGGTTACGTTATACTAACAGACTATGGTTTTCTTGTGAATTATATACATAACAATTAAATTGTTATATATCCAGGCTAATAGCGCCTGAGATTATTGAAACGATTTTACAAAATTGATACAGGCAGATTAAGGACTTGAATATTATCAAGAGAGATACAGATGAATTCATGGTTCGCATGAAACAAAACATCTCGGCTTACTGCGTAATTAGTTATACAAAATACATTATCACAGTAACATAAGTATGTTGTTTTGATTTCTACAAATCGTTATTACTCTTGATCGTTCTTTTACAGATAAAAAACTTATTCACGTAAAATGTTTGTTTCGTGCAAACAATTTAAATATATTTTTCGCAATATACTTCTTAAAACTTTCTGTTTTCCTGGTATATGTTTATGTAAACAATGCGAGCTTTTTTCACGTATGATGATTGGATGACGCACAATGTACACACATCGTTTCTTATTTTAATACACGTTCGTTAAAAACAGAGTATTTTGTATATTATCAAAATAAATGAATGCTCAATAAAAACTGAAACTAACGTGTTTATTTCGCCGTTAAATTCAATATATTTACACGAGAATACAAAAGGTTTTAAGAGAAACAATATATTTTCCATTTGGCATATTTGAATTTAGTTTCCTGTGTTCATTTTCTAATTTTATTTTTGGTTGGTTCAAAAGTTAGTTTGTTAAAAATCTAAAGAGTACATACACGTTAGATTTACTTTTCTATTATATGTTTGAAAATAACATATGTGTATGTATATTTGTCTACAGTTAAGGACAAGTTAACGATGAAAGCTTTCTCGGTGGCTCTGATCGTGAACCTCGCACGCGAGTTCTGCGGATGCATTGTCATCCTGGTCTACGCTAGCCACATCTTCGCTGAGGCCGGAACAGATCCTGACACCAGCATCGCTCTCACACCGAACAAACAGGCCATCCTTCTTGCAACAGTTCAGATTATCGGCTCCTTCCTCGCTTGTCAATTGGTCGACAGAGCCGGGAGGAAGGTGAGATTTTATTCATATTACTTTTGGCAACCAATCTTCTATAGTCTGACCGTAACCGCTATACCGCGCCTTAGGTATGCTGCGGGGAGATGGGCAGTGGGAAGGAAAGAGCATTGTCTCACATGAGATTCGCAGTGTCAGACAAATCTCACAATTTCAAAGCACAATTTTTGAAGCTTTATATATACGAGTAGAATTATATTCAATACCTGCTTTTGTACAATATAATTTTTAGATAAGTAATAATAAAGAATATAAGTGAAACGAATCTTTAATTCTTGGAAATATAAAATCTTTGTAGCCATTTGTTACATTAATAAAAAAAAGTGACTGACAATTCAAACAAAAATTAGTACGTGTAACCGTCACACGCGATTGAAGTAAAACTTTTTATATATTTTTGATTTTGTCAATAAATAGTTTATAAATCAATCAATGAAAAATAAAAAAATAATTGAATAATAATAAAAATCATACAATAGAATTAATTATGTATAATTATATAGGCGCGCGATCGTGCTGCCATCTAGTCTCAATGTAAGTAAGTAACGAATTAAATCAAAGCTTCATCGTCTGTAGTGCCATCTATCAGCTAATTCGGAACTTAAATAATACAGGAAATATTATTAGCAACTCTTTGTTATAAAGTAAATAAAATATAGAAAAGTACAAATTACTATGATAAGTAACGAATTAAATTAAATATGATTTAATATAAGTTTTGCTTATGATTAATTATTATCTAACCGAATGGTACATAAATGTGACGCCATATTGCCGTAACGGACATCCGTTGCGTTGTCGTCCAGTTAACTCGTCGCGCCTAAAGAAGTTTTACTCCAAAATAATAAAAACTATTTATTCGGCCAATACTGTCTGTATTGATATCTCGAGATAACCCACGAACCACCTTTGGATATTTTATCTCATGTGCGTTTAACACAGATAGTCCGTAACAAATAAGACTAGTTGCCGCCCCGTGAGCGATGACGGCAGAATGACAAAATGGAACAACTTAGCCTCCCGTCTCACCGCTCTCGTACCTATGACGGTACAGCGGTTGCGATCAGACTATTTATTCATGTTTGAAAAGAACTTTTATCCAGTAAAAAAAATGTGCGCGAGGATTATTTTGTCAAATATACATTAATAAAGTTTTTGATAACTGGAATACACCTACTTTTGTAATCAATAACGAAGCGCTTTACCAAAGTGAACACTATAGGCTATTTTTAAATGACAAGCGCTTAAAGCGCGTTGAAAGCGCGCAAATTTTTTGTATAGTGTTCACATGGTGCTCGCTTGTTAAGCGTTGAATGTGCGTTAGGGATGTTCATCCGAAAAAAATATCGATATGTCTATTGATACGATATATCGTACTTGTATATCGATGTTAGAACAAACATATAGATATTTCGGATATATCGAAAAGAGTTCATATTTCATTACTTAATACTAAGAGGTACTTAAAAAGAGGAAAAATGAAAGTCCTCTATTAAGAATTAAAAATGCAAACAGGACAATTATTTTTGTTTTCTCGATATTTCTAATTTAAATCTTCCATAAATACTACACTGGTGGACATATTTAGAGCAAAGAAAGAGACAAAACAACAGAAAATATTGTCTTATTTAGTAAGCATTTGATGTAATGCATCGAAAAACAAATATCGATATATACACCGATAGTCACTGGTTCGATATATCAAAGCTAAATATCGATATATATCGAACACCTCTAACGTGCGTTGCCGCGGCCGCCTTGGTTCAGTTTCTTCTACATTCGTTCGTTATCCGAGGCAAAAGCGTGCACTCAACTGTACGGTAACATAGAATATCTAATGATGTCAAAGCGCGTGCTGACAACTGTCGAGCGTTAAGCTTTATCAAAACGCGCGATAGCATGTGTACAGCCTGAATAAAATGTATGTATAAAAAGCGTGTTAGGCGCTTGTCATGTGTACATAGCCTATTATGGCAAAATTCGATAGCTAATTTTCGAAACACATGATTAATTTTGCCACAACAATGACTCAACTTCTTCCTCGTTTGCTATGTATTATAATAACAATAAACTACAAATTCTGAAAACAATTTGTCCTCGATTTCATAGCTTGAACTAAAGTTGAATTAGTCATCAACCACAAACTGAACAATTATCCTGAATAATACAAATAAATAATAATAACAGTAACTGAAACTCATAGACATACCGAGACAATTAATAAAGTGGCAAATTCCAAGGTTATGACATTAGTACACAAAAAAAAAGTGTGTGTGTGCTTATCTACACGCGTTAGAAGTTATACTTCTTTGGCGTAACAAGATAAAAATCTTTTCAAAATTTTCATATTTCGCCTTATTCTACGTTTATAGAAAAAACGACACTAACAATAGAAAAAAGGTATTTAATACATTGAAAGTTTTAATACAAAGAAATACAAACAACAAATACGAAGAAACAAAATGTTGAGTATAGCTAACTTCAGGGTGTCGGTTTTTCGTGATGGCGTGCGCGCGCATCGTAATAACTTCAGAGTGTCGATTTTTCGTGACAGTGTGCGCGCGCATCGTAATAACTTCAGAGTGTCGGTTTTTGTGACGGTGTGCGCGCGCATCGTAATAACTTCATCAACCCTTCTTGGGATTATCATGTTGTACCATTGTATTTATGATTATTATTATATAGTTACGAAGTCTGATGGGATCTTTCACTCTTACAATTTTTCTGTAGGCTTTATAGCTTTGGTAGGATATTTATAGTGTCTGCTTGAGTGGCACCACCGTTCCGGTTAAAAACGAAGTTTTTCACGATTATGGTTTGTTTGCTATATCGTCATTTTTATGTAACAGAAAACTAGCCAACTTTAGAATATTCCCGAGGACTGCATTTTCGGGTTTTATTTTTTTTAGGATTCGTGGTTTCAGAGTTTTCTCAGTAATAATAATATAATATTAGATACAATAAACTACTATAGTAATATATAATATGAAAACTATAATAGAATAATAAACGCAAAAAAGGCATGAGAATGAGAATTGTCTAAAAAGTATATTTAACAAATTTATAATGAGATCCAATACCTTAAGGTATAAGGTAACAAATTTGTTATCCCAGTTTTCAAACTTTAATTTTAAGCTGTATTTAATGTTTAGTAAATGTGATGTTGAGCTTTTGTTTGCCTATCAACTTCCCTTCTCTAATTTTTTAGATTATACTTAACCTTAAAACGAACTAAAGCTGCAAACTACAGCGGTGTTATTACAAAAAAGTTAAATACGTATTGAACCCTGGCCTTAAAAAGGTCTCATATCAAACGCACCGCGGTCGCTGAATGTTCGCCATCTTGCTTTTTTATCTCGCTTTGGTTACGTTAGGTTAGACTTGTGAAAAAGGATGACGCGAACTTGCCTCGGGCGAGCGCGGTGCATTTATTAGGAAGCTTTTTTAAACCAAGTATTTAATACGTATGTAACTTTTTTGTAATAACACGGCAGATGTTTCTACCTTCTTCCGATTTGTGATTTAGTTGATTACGCCCCCTGCCAACTCACAAATGATTACGAGGTGTCAAGATAGATAAAACAATACACAGTAAACACATGACCATATGACGTGTCATATGATCCGCTTCCTGCTTACGTATTCACTAATCATTACATAGTATAAAACAAAGTCCCCTACCGCGTCTGTATGTCTGTCGTTCGCGATAAACTCAAAAACTACCGAACGGATTTTCATGCGGTTTTCACCGGTGGATAGAGTGATTAAAGTGGAACGTTTTAGTATATAATTTGTCAAAGATTTTTTTATAGTCAGGGCGTGACATCGTCTGCTGGGCCCGCTAGTTAATGAATAAAACGATAACCAAATTGATTAACTTCCCAACCGATCATGAAATATTCCACACACGTTGTCAGAGAAACAGAAAAGGTACCCATGTGTACCTTCTATCTAGAACAATGTATTATTCCAAAACGACATCTCAAATCTACATTACATCGAGCGAAGGCTAGTATTTTACATGGGTGATAAAATTCTTTACTACTGTCATCAACCAATTATGTATGTTAAATTCTTTTTCCTTTTGTTCCAGCCTCTCCTAGCCGTGACGAGCTTGGTCGCCGGATTCAGTATGTGTTTGTTGGGAGTCTGGTTCTACTTGAAGAATATCGGGATATTCTTACCGGGATGGGTGCCTGTTGTCGCGCTGTGTGTATGCATTTTTGCGGACGCTTCAGGACTTCAGCCGTTACCGTTCGTGATTATGACTGAGATGTTTAGTTTCCAGGTATTTATATAGTTTTGTAGAGTTTTTTTTTTAACTGACTACGCTATTGACCTAGCAAGATCATAACAGCTTCACCGGACTACAAAGGCGAGCGCTTAAGGCACTCAGCCGATTTTATTTCACAACTAGCTCAAGGGTGCACGGCACACCTCGGCTTGGGCTGTTGACTGATACATGCAATTCGTGACCTATCTGAACTAATCTAACTATTCATACATATAAACACATATGAGTTGTTGATGCATATATGTCTACCAAGCATACATACATCAACTACTTTTGTAGTGTGTTTTAACGTGATAACGTCTTATAAATCTATGAACGCCGGCTGCACGCACGAAAAAGCATGACTCAATGTCACTTTCCTCCTAAGCCGAGCGTACGAGCGATAGAGAGGAGCGATCGGCCTCAACGTTCGGCTTGTGACACATCTATCTATATATAGAATAATTCAATTCATAAAAGTAGGCAATTTTTCAAGAATGTTTCCTTCTGACGTTATCACGTAAATTTATCGTCCGTAAACCGACTTTACAGACAACCAATTTTTAGTATAGTCTCGCTGCTACACGTAATGGTAACCACGATGCGATCCAAAACCAGCGGCGACCGTCCAAAGCTCAGCAATCCATTGACGGTTGTTGTTGTCAACATTATTTAGTTTGTTACATAATATTTAATTTGGGAGATCATAAATTAGAATTAATAGTCAAAAATGGTTATAATGGATAGACAATGATTACGCAGACTGTTGTACATTACCCATTTCCTTTATCACACATTAAACTTTTTTCTACCGATACCAAATCTTTGGCAGACGTATCTTAATTTCACAACGCGTGTTGTTTGACCGCTGAAAGGAGCATGATGAATGGCCTGAAACAGGTTTGAAGATTATGCCTAATATAATCTTGCAATTTTCATTTCCATTTAAAATTCAATCAGATTTAGAATATTCCTTGCTAGTTATAAAAAAACAATATTAGATTCGTATCTATTGTACAAGTATTACATTGTATAAAACAAAGTCCCCTACCGCGTCTGTCTGTCTGTCTGTTCGCGATAAACTCAATAACTACTGAATGGATTTTCATGCGGTTTTCATCAGTGCATAAAGTGATTCATGAGGAAGGTTTTAGTATATAATTTGTCAAGGATTATTTTTTATAGTGACGGCGGGACAACGTTTGCCGGGCCCGCTAGTCCTATATATTTTAAGATTTGATCACAGTCTCACCTGATGTTAAACAACGATTTGGCTTAAAATGGTAACATTCTAAGCGTATTCCTAAAACTAGCTCTCAAATAAGGCTGCCGGAACACACCCGTAGATACTTCGGAACAGACAGCTAGCTTAACGAAATAACTTGATCTAAAAATAATCTAATTGCAATGTAGTTTTGCTATTATACTTAACTAGAACATAGTTATAATGTACACAACGCTCCATCTACTACGTAGTTTATTATTCGATTGTTTTGTAACATAAATAATGTTTTTATCTTTCACAGCTCCGAGGAACGGTGGCGACTCTCATCATGGCCATATCGCTGGCCATAGACTTCGCTCTGCTAAAAGTATTCGCTCCCCTCTACGTGTTAGTCGATTACCATCCAATATTCTGGTTATTCAGCTTCATCTGCCTCTCAAACGTCTTCTATCTAATGTTCTGCGTGCCTGAGACGAAGATGAGGAGTCTCGAGGACATTTACGCGGACTTGGAAGGGAAGAAGAGAAGGAAAAAGGGAGAAGAGGTGATAGAAATTAACCACGTTTAAAATGTATGCGTCTAATATAAGATTGTGTTAAGAAATGACAATGAGTCCAATATTATATTCGGAAGTGGTACGACTGATAAATTGCAATGTTGCAACATTAATCCTTTATCACTTCCTTTGACAATTAGCAACATGTATAAACTTTACTCGGTGTTGCCAATGTTTGTTAGTCATGTCAAAAATTGACAAGCCAAGTTATGCCGAAAATGAATACCAATCTCTGTATTACGTTTATGCATTGGGAATGCACAAATATCCAGTATTGCCATGCATAACTCTAGCAATTCTAATTAATTAATTTAGTAATTAAATGATTATATATTGAATGCTAGATTTGTATAGATTATTTAATACACGTTTTATACAAATGTTTTATATAATTTGCTGTAACGGTAGGTATAATTATTTCGTGTTAACTTTAGCTTTAGAATAGAAACAAATTTAAGTACCTATGTTAATATTGTTATTTCAAGGCTATGTAGTATACAATTTACAATTATATAGATAGAAGTTTTAAAGTGAAAGTGATAATCTTCGCGTTAATTGTACTTAGCATTCCATATTGCCATATTTTATGTTATCATTGGTAATATTGTCTACTCTAGTCACCAACACCGCTAAATTCACATGTGCCTATATAACAGTTATAGTTTTTATTTTAATAAATTTTTCTTGTTCTATAGCAAAAACTTTGATTATATACATGACGGCAAAATGTGTTAATTTACAATCTCGGCAATTTTGTTCAGAACTATCCAAAGAGTATTTCTAGCAATCCAAAAGTCATGTTTTCTATTATTATTACTTGGATTCATAGAAGGCTCTAACATGTATTTGACTTTGTTACACATTAGAACGCAGTAGCACATAAAAAGAGACAATGACAGCTAACAATAGACTATAGACTAAATCTTTTCAAGATATACAACAATGTATTGTTGCATTTTCGACAAAATTTATTTTTAGATATTGTGTAAGTACAAAAAACGTAAACAATATTAGAAAAGACAGGGTTCTATGCTTATTAATTGAAATATAAAAAAAAAATATGAGAGAATACCGAATTAAAATCCTGCCAAAAACTCTAAATCTGTATTTAGCTATAAATCATCGAAATATTTGGGAAATTAAAAGTACACATTTTTATCAAAAACAAGTGTTATTATTTATATATTTATGACTTGAAAGCTTTCCATTTAGTGTAGTAATTAATATGTTGACTAAATTAAGTAGATAAACAACTAATAGAAGGTCGGGTTAGAAATACCTGTAAGTACATATTTTTTAGGTTATAATATAGATAAAAAATACTTTAAGATATGTTGAAGTTTTATTCCATCGATGTCCTTAACTGTAATTTTAAGTAACGATACATTTTACTATTATAAATGTAAGGAAAACCACTAAATTATATTACATTAAAAAGAATTACCTCATGTATACAAAGTCAGGCAATTTGAAAAATATGATAGGTGTAAAAACCATCATAAAGCAAGTGATTCATTGGTAAATAATGAAACGGTGTACAAATTATGTAGGTACCTAAGTGTAGAGGATAACTGTCATATTATATTAACCACATTATATTATTATTATTACTTATATTGGCAACTGTACCAGGATCGAATTGAACTTGTAAATCGTAACTTAAAATACTATCTTATGAGAATTAAAATAGACGCGTATGTTTAACGTACTCTACAATAGCAAATTAGCAATTTTTTTTTATATCATAGGAGGCAAACGAACATGCGGGTCACCTGATATTAAGTGATCACCACCGTCCATAGACACTAGCAACACCAGGGGAGTTGTAAATACGTTGCCAACCTGTGTTTGGGAGGAACGGGAGGAAGGAAGTAGGGGGAGGGGAGAGAACGAGGAGGAGAGGTGGGCCTCCAACGCTCTCAATGACCAAAACAAACGCAACAATGCAAGCACTGTTATTTCACGTAGGTGTTACTGTGTCGGGTGTTACTACCCCGGGCGAGCCGACCCATTCACGCTGAAACCAGTAATAGCTTCAGCGTGGCCCTTTTTTTTATTTACGTAGGGAAATCCTTTATGGATACGCCACCATCTCGGGGGAGTGAATGGGTTATGTCAGACTCGCACGGACTAAAACCCCACGGTGTACCGTCCACCGCATGGTAGGGGCGGCCAGGGATCGAACCTGCTGTCTTCCTGAGAAACCGCCCCTGCGGCAGCCTGGCGAGTGAACGCAAGGCTTCGTCCTACTATAGAAAGACTTCTGGGTACACAACCAGTCATGTCCCCTCGTCAGCCTCACCTGTGCAATGAGGAGATGGGTCCCCCGACCACTTACAAAACAGCAATACAATTAATCGAATAAAAAAATTGAAATATGATCGGTAGGCCGCATTAGTATCGCATTTCGATAACGTGTCAATAGACGTGAGTAAATACCAAAATAACTCATAATGAAATCATAAATAATGATAGGGCATTTCCCACTACAGATAAACCCTTTATTTGAATTCATAAACAGATCTTCTTAACATACTAGCTGATAGCCGCGACTTTCCGCTAAAATTATTTTGGTATATTTTAGGAAATACTTATTTTATCTCGTTTGATTGTGGAGTAGCTGCAATTCTTTTTCGTAATTATTTACTATTTAACCTTTATAATCATTTTAGCGATTTGAAGTTCCTTTTATAAATTTTATTATTGCTAGCTGTAGCTGTATAGTTTAGAAAGGTATTACGTGTAAATTTATATAAATGTCATATACCATATGATCTTCGAGTAATATCAAAATCATCGGTTTACTGACTGACTTAGTTTCTTTCATGGTTAGTTAATTCTCAAGTCAATTAAAAAATATATACACAATTACAGGTTGATATTCTTTTATAATAAACAAAATATTTCATGAATTTTCGAACACTAATTCCCTCCTGGCTGCAGAGTCCCTGGTCAATTATTTCAACTCGTACCGCTGATTTTTTAAGTTTTATTCGTCACCAATGAGTAAATTCACATTTAAGAATAAATCAGCTGATTCCCGCCAGATTTCTCGAACATTGTAAAAGTGAAAGAGTCAATAGAATTGAAAGATAAGTATCCTGGCACTATCTACAAAAAACTCTGCATCAAATGGTTCCATGCCGATATACCTTCAGTAGTTTTGACGTGACTATGCTTTAAAGGATCTGTATTTTCATTATATATGTATAGATAAATTAGTATAAATTGTACTTAAACTTTGGTATAATAAAAATAATTTAAGTTTATAAGACAGTTGTTTGAAAATTATGATGAATGATCATTATAAAAGTTTATTTTTAAATATTGCTTTACTTGGCTAGTTGTACCTATCCTGTGGATCTATTGGCGTTTTAGCTTACGTCACTATCGATCGTGCTTTGGTTTGGCAGGAGCTACGTTTTATTGATTGGTCAACGTTTATAATTACTGTTACAATAGACACCTAGTTGGAGTTGGAGATTGGAGTTACAAAAACTTCCAATATTCCTCAAAAATTTTATATCTCACGGCAGAATATATTTCAAATCAAAAGGGCTTTTTCTGAGATTAGAAAGATTGATGATTTGCTTGACTCGGTGAAGGAGTGAACCGCAACGAAATCGCTGATGAATAGTACGAATTTAAACTGTCAAAATATAGGCACATTTTGACAGAACCTTTTTCGTATTATTCTAAGATGTTATTTAACCACAGACTATTAGTCGTACAAGTATTATTTAACCTGGTAACAATATCTCTCTTAATAGAGACTCCGAATTTTATCCAAGAAAAGGTAGACTTCAATGGAGCCAATATATTTATCTTATCAATAATTATATAATATCTAATCTTTTCAATATATTTATCAATATATATTAATTAATCCTTAAAAAAAACTCCAGTTTTATAATATTGATATATTTTTCGTTAGTTTCAGAATTTAATATTTTTTGGCGGGGGGGGGGAAGAAGGGGGAGGGGGGGAGGGGGGAAGAAAGAGAGGGGGGGGGGGGGGGGAAAGGGGGGGGGAGGGGGGGGGAAGGGGAAGGGGGGGGGGGGGGGGGGGGGGGGGGGGGGGGGGGGGGGGGGGGGGGGGGGGGGGGGGGGGGAGGGGGGGGGGAAGGAGAGGGGGGGGGGGGGGGGGAAGGGGCGGGGGAAGACCACAATCTCACCTAGGACATTCAATGATGATTTGCTCTAAGATGACAACACCTTAAACCTAAAAAAGGAAGATCGATTCTCAATTACAGTTGCCAGAACCGACATACAAGTGTTTGGCGACATATTTTTATTTCCACGGTGGTACCTAATTAGGGAGGCTTCTAGCTCTCTTCCCTGGGAGCTGGAGGCGGAAGTTCTTGCCGCGGTATACAAGTATGCGGGGGCGTGGAAATACCCAGAGCTCCCAGGAAGATTGCTTCGTTGCGGGCTCTCACCCGCAGCGAGCATGTAGAGAGGTGGGGGCGGGACCCGAAGTACGCGCGTTATATAAGATATACTACCAACGCCGACCGCCCGGTTCTGTCGGAGTGGATGAATAGGGGTTGGTGTTCCCTGACGTACCACCTGGTGCAGATGCTAACCGGGCACGGGTGCGTCAGCTGGTACTTGCACCGGATAGCGCGCAAGGACAAGCGACATCATAATATTTACACTTAATTCCACAAAAAATTATAAATAACGAACAAAATAATGTTATTTAACCGCCAAATAAAATCGGTTGAGTGCCTTAAGCGCTCGCCTTAGTAGTCCGGTGAAGCTGTTAAGACCTCGCCAGGACAATAGCGTAGTCAGTTCGAGAAAAAGAAAAAAGTTATTTAACCAATTCAATCATTTTGTGCAAATATTCCTATTATCATATTATACAACTATTCTTATTTATGCACCTTTAATATGTTTCGATATACGAGTGTAGATCTGCGACATCTTGCCTTTTATAGGCCGAACTATAATAACTAGTAGACGCCCAGTGGTCGACATTCGACCATAGTTTTTTTACAATTTGACCAGTTGATTTCAAAGGGCATATTGTAAGGCATGCAACGTCAGTCATGTTAAAAATATTTAATAGGTAATTGGAACGTAAGGATGAAGGATGTTCGAAACGTCTTTTTCATTTACATGTGTGTATATATTGTCTAAAATTCAAGCAGTAGTGTGAGTAATGTATATTTTAATTAATTTAATATGCTTGTAATGCATTTTATATAAAAAATAGCTTTGTGCAATTCTCTGCCATATAAACTTTAACTATTCTAAATTTCAAGTTCATTCGTTCGCCCAATTCGCTTAAAAAGGGTTACAAAGTTTTGGCTTCACGTATTAATATATAAGATATGTTATAATATCATTGTTGAATGTAGAATAAAAAAGGGTAATTGGAACGTAAGAGTAAAAAAAATACATACAGTCGAGCATAGAAACCTCCTTCGAAGTCCGTTATTGACGGATGTCAAAATGTCTTTTTTATTTACATGTGTGTATATGTTGTGTAAAATTGAAGCAGTAGTTGAGTAATGCATATTTTAATTAATTTACTGTACTTCTAATGCTTTTTATATAAAATAAATAGCTTTCTGCACTTCTCCATATAAACTTTAACTATACCAAATTTCACGTTCACCGTTCACGCAATTCGCTTAAAAAGGGGTACAAAGTTTTGGCTTCACGTATTAATTTATATGATAAAGAAATTACTATTTACTCGTAATTCCGCAAAATAATTTATGTAACACAAAAATAATCAAATTAATGTTATTATAGTAATATATGAAGTCTATATAATTAATGTTATTTATGTGTTTTTAATAAGGCGGCGCTAGTGTCAGCAGTCCGGTCGCGTTGTAGTCTCGCTTCCCGGACGCCATGCAATAGTTCTGGAATAGTTGGGATATATCCCTCCGTATACTGACGTAACATAAAATAAACGGGATCATAAGCACTGTGAAGTACGAAGTAGGTATAGGTCGCTCAAACAAAACAACTTAGTACACTGATTACAACAACTTAGTACAGTGTTTACAGCATTCCAGTCCGTAGTACAGTGATTACAACAACTTAGTACAGTGATTACAGCATTCCAATCCGTAGTAGTGGGTACAGCATTTTTTTTACAGAGTTCACATGGTTGTTTCAATGTTTATCGTCGTCCCCCGAACCAAAAGTTTGGTACGTGCCCGATTTTCCTATAATGGAAAAGTGGGGCAAGCGGTATGGTGCGCATGAGCAGGATATTTTGATCTCAGTATCAGTGTCAGTTAGTTGGATAAATAAAACAAAATACATTTACTTTTTAGAAGATTTACTTATTACAATAAATAACCAGCTTAGTTCATAAAAGCATATTTTTTTTACATTTAATTTTTTTTATTGATCTTTATTTAAAAAATAATATTACTTTTAAATATACTCAATTCTTTTACCTCATCCTGTGTTTATATAAATTGTGTGATTTACTATAATATATATTAATATTTAACTTTTTATTTATAAAAAAAATGTTCCCGCAACAATCAGGAGACTTCACGACACACTTACACAAAGACTAGTTTTAAACAACATTGGTTATAATTTATATTTTAATTATACATTGTCGTAATCACATAGCAAAAATCGTTTAATTGCAAAAAGTCTAAAAATTACAATAAAAAAAAAATTTCAACTGTTGAATGGGGGCCATTCAAGTATTACGTAAGCAGATTTTTTGTAATTTCTGGCCACTCCCTCCCCTGGTCAGCAAAAGTAAGCAATGTTCCTAACCCTCCCCCCATAATTACGTAAACATTTATATAAGTATATTCAAATCTGTTCTAATTCAGTAAATAAATATTGCTGATGTAGTCTCCATCCAGACCCCCCAACCCCTATGTCATAAAAAAAAAGCAAAACAAACCCCCCCCCCACCGCCCGCCGTCGGTGCTTATACTTGCTTATACTTGAATAACCCCATGAAAAAAAAACAATACACATACTGAAAAAATCTATGTGCACACGATCTCGTCAAATATTATTTACTATAATTCAAATATCTATACGAGATTAGTCAACAACAGCAAAAACAATTATTACTACATTCCAACGACATTTGCCGATAAACAAAACGGAAGATGCCGCTGTGACAAGTGTTATTAAAAAAAAATAGTCTGTTTTTGGAATACTTTATAAAACTGTGTACAGAGGCCTCTACACTACGCGTCACTAATCTGCCGCCAGCCGCGCAAACGCAATATAGCCGGCAACCGCTGACGTAGCGTGTTATGACGCGAAATTACCAAAGTAATAACCCAAATCAAAGTACAATGACATCGCTAATATAAACATTACGTATTTATTTCAATAGTCTCCATAATTAAACTTAAAGTTTTCCTGAGTTCAGTAAGTATATTGAGTTATGACCTCACTTGCGGTGAGAAAAATTTATTCGAATAACAATTTAGAGTAGCGATATTTTCCATTTATTCACGTAAAATATATCAACAAAATAAATTAATACTTTCATATAAGAGAAAACACTTAAAAGTACTTTAAATTACATAATTTATGTTCACGAATTTCACAAAACCAGAAACGCGTTTAAGCACAGATAAGCTAAAAGTAACCACACCATATATAATATCTTCCAGAGAATTTGTGTCATAGTCCAAAGATTAAACGATTTAAGCAATATAGATTAGACAAATTTAAATAGTAAATAGGTTTTTTTATGTACAAAACTATTACCGTGTATAAATTCACTACAAATTATATTCGAAAATATCGTTTAGAACATTTTTTTTTAAGTGAAACTTTTTTTCCATCGTCTCAAATTTTGTCGCCTGTCTATCGCATGTCGCATTACAACCGGCCGCGGAATACAGGTAAAGTGAAAAGGCAATATGTGTATCATCTGAATGATTATGTATTATGTATTTCGTACTCTGATACACAGATTGAAATTGTAATGTATGGTTGCATATCTTTTCTACTATTGATTTCCATTATCATTCCCATTTCCCAATTATTAAGTTATGATTAAAAACGCGATTTTAATACCTTAAATCGAATAATTTTACGACATTTTACTGTTAAATACCTACGACCCGAAAAAAAATTTCACTTGCATCATCATTTCACCAAAACCACAGAACATTTTCCTATTTCTGTCATTCATTCGGATGTTGCCCATTCATTCACTTACGAATTCATTCAATCAACAATTATACTCGATTCTTGTCACACGTAGGGGGCAGTTCAAGTGTTACGTAAGCAGCATTCGTGTAATTTCTGATCGCCACCTCCCCTCTGGCCAGCAAAAGTAAGCAGTGCTCTCACCCCCTCCCCCCTTCCATGCAACCATATATATAAGTATTTTTTATCTGTTCTGGTTTCCTTATCGATTCATTGGCAGCGGTTAACAAGTCTAGAAATAAGGAATTTATAGTCTATAGAGAAATTAACTTATAGTGGTTCGCTATTAGAGCTATGGTAGCCCAGTGATTAAGACCGCGCCCCTTATATACCAGACCTACACATCCAGATCTCTCCATTTCCTATATCAGTGATCGGCAAACTAGTCACCCAAAAGAAACAAATATAAACATTACAAAACTGCTTTTAAAGATTTGCTTAAGTAGATACACTTTTATCGAAATATTACACAGGTCAATAAAAAAAATATTTTTTTTGGGTTTCTGTTCTCTTGCTTAAATTCTGATTCTAGACATTGAAAAACACTTAAATATTCATATTTTGTTCATAAAGTTTGCTTTGGTCTGATTTACGACGATAAGTATGATTTCATTTATTTCATAAACAAAAGATTACTACTACATCTGAACGAATTTAAAGACAACATGGGGGCCTACTCCGAGGAACAAGGAGAACGTTTTCACCAAGATGTGATGGACTTTGAACGGCGACATCAAGGGCAGTACAACGAGAATATGATGGGAGATTGCATTTGGGGTTTCATACGAGAGAGCTCATACGAGCATAAGAGAAATACGAAAAATATTCACTTTTAGACATTAGTTTCTTGTTATTTTTTTAACATATATATATGTTATTGTTTATCACAAATCTATATAGAAAAAATATAAAATAGAAAAAATATAAAAATCAATAATTTTTGCCGAAAAATTGAAAAATTGTTCTAGTTTCTACAAAAGCAAACTTTAATCGGGAAAAAATTTTTTTTCCTTATTTTTGTCGTGGGAGAAACCAAAATTTAACATATAGAAGTTAGACCCAAAAATCGTGTTGACCGGTGTTATTATATATTCTATTTCGTTGTTGGCAACCAATCTTCTAGTTGATAATTATTGCCGTTGTCGAGTAAGTTATATTACAAGTTTGCTGGGATCATTTCAATGAATTAACAAGATGGTGGCCGTATTGTTAGAACTTTCCAGGGAGCTTTTGTGACAAGTCAGAATCCATTCTCCGTGGTATTATATCACATCCATTTCGCCTGTGCACGATAGCCAAACTATGTTATATAAAACACCATCAATATTACAAAATATAGAGCCGAATAACACAAGAAATTTGAATAAAATATAAAAACCACTACAAGATATTCCAACATCCCGCCAAAACTCTTTATCAAAATGACTAGGATTGAAGGTACACTCTCCGGCTTGCCTTTGCTCGATGTCTTTTTCACAGGCGACTAGCCGTGCTATTGTTGCTTTCTAAAAATGTGCCTCTTCTGTAGGCTTACGTTTCAAAAATGCTTACTCGCTCTTACAAGGCAAGTTAATAGATAATGTTCCGTGTCTACACTAAACACTTTGTGGAAGAGCCACAACTAAGGAGCGAAGGAGCCGCATGCGACCTGCGAGCCGACCACTGCCCTATATCATCAAAAATAAGCAAATCCAAGACCCTCTTCCCCACTCCCCCTCGAACCCTTTTAGTGCTTACGTAATACCTGAATAACCCCTAGCTCCTCCCGTTTATTAAAATTAATGATATGAACGTATTCACCGAATATTGTCAATGTCATGTCAAAAAGGTCGATTCAAACATCACGCGTACGTAAAAGTATTTAAAAAAATCAGTCGCTATTTATATTATTCAGTAATCTATCATTTCGACAGGTCTGAATATTAGCCCCGAAACGGTTTTAAAGTACTAACACCGCGCGGTGTGGAAGTTTGCTCGAACGTCGATATGGCAACACTGCATAATCGATAACACAAAGTCATATATTTTTAAGATTACGGACATAATAGCTGGCAACACAGTGATATTCAAAAATATATTGTATTTTTTTTTATTTCAATATGACATTTTTGCAATCTCATCTGTCACTTTCATTTATATTCCTAATCTTGCATTATTTTACCCTATACATAGTCATGTGATTGGGTGTTTGCAGTAGTTTCATTATTGCGGATTATAATTTAAGGGAAAATAATTAGAAGAATTGAACACGAATATTGCGATTTCTCAGACTCTACCCCGAAATTTCTAACCAAAGAACCGTAAGTTAATTAGAGCATTAATTATCAGGATTCCACATAAAACAAAAAGACAATGGCCTCTACAATAAAAAAAAAACTCACGGTGAATAAAAAAAAACTTTTAGGAAATTTTCTTTCCAAACGTTGGCAACACTGATTAGTTGATAGACCGCTGTATTGCGTTATCGAGTATACAGAACATACCATAAATTACTGAGATCTGTAAGATTTTTACAATAACATCGTTTGAGGAAGCTTCTACCACACATATCAAGAGTTTACACAAAACTCCTGAGAACGTTCTAGAAAGTACGATGCGATAAAACATACATGAGAAACTATCGACTCACCCGAGATGAATTTCGGTCGGTAAAAAAAAACCTTTGAAAATATATACTTCCTTTACCCCACTATTACTTTGAAGACCTTAGAATTTCTTACGGGTAGGTTAAGTATATAAAATATCTAACTAGGTATTTATTTCGATTCATAAGTTTAGTTATTTTTACGTTGGATTGTAAAAAATATTATATATCAATATTTGTTCAAAATGTTGCCATATTCACGTACAAATAAGTAAAAATATTAACCCATCATTTTCATAAATATAGTCAGGGTTTTTTAGTGGGTGCACGCGGAGGCACACAGTGCCCTTAAAGGGAATTTTGAAAATATCGAAAAATCGTTTTTTTTTTTTAAATAAATATTGGTAACCTTTACAAAAATTTGGGTTTTTGTTACAGGTCAATGTTATCCAAATACAAAATCTAATTTATCGAATCTTTCTTGAACAGCTACCGCGTCCAAACTGTGGTTTGTGTCTGTCAGTTTTCGAAAATTAGCGTGCCCCCTAGAAAATAAGTAACAAGAAAGGCCTAAATATAGTTATATAATTTTTACTCAGCTAATACTGGATATGTAAAATTAAAAAAAAAACCTTGGCTCAAAGAAATTTCCATATCTATAATAACCCACAATTCCAAAAGTATTCTCGGAAATAAAAATCCAAAGCAATCATTTCCTTGAAATACAAAAACAACTGCAAATATGTAACTTCTTGTCTATGGTTTTTATATAGTATTTTTTACAACCGACATAGTGCCTAGCACAGCCAAATGGTAATTCGAAATATTAAATCTATTAAACGACGATATAAATAATTTAGATTTAAAATACTAACAGTCGGTCGTGTTCTCTTCTCGGTACCTTATTATTTTCGAGACGCGTTTAATATTTTTATCGAAAAAATAAACATCGACTAAGACTACCTACATTTTTATTTCGAAGTTTTTAGTTCATCGACAATAATTACCGGATCTTTGCTGATAAGATTAGAGAGTATATCCCTTAAGTTCTTCAAATTATGTTCAAATAGATACATATTTTCCGGTATTAATAAAATAATTTGACGACTTATGTCCCTATCTATAGAATGCTTCATATTTTGAACATAACCTTCTATATTATACCCCCAGATCTTAAAACGCAATACCTTCATTTGTTACTGTTTTGTGTCGTTTCCGAATACATTAAATCGAACATTGGCAACCAGACTTAAACTCCTATATTTGTCTCACACTTGACATTAGCAAAAACATATAAAGACTCTATAGCCTTATAAAAAAAAATGGCAACATTAATGGATCTTGGAAAAATAGTTAAAACAAAAAAAAAAACAGATTCAACACGTCTCCAATCTATTTCTATAGTATTTAAAGTAATTCTATCTCTATCAAAAATGCGTGCGTGTTTACGTACATGTGCGTACTTCACGTACGTATTTGCGTGCGTACTTATTTATATAAAAAATTAAGGATAATTATGACTGAAAATTAACATAGTATAACGTATGCAAGCTAATGAATAACAGCATTTACATTAATATAAACAGGAGTATGAAACCTAATACGACAAAATAGAGGGGAGATGATAAAAAAATTAGATACATATATATAACTTTAATTGGTTTAATTCACTCAACAATGAATAAATTTATGATAAAGTATTCCTCATGATTGTGTATGGATAATAGTAATATTTATCAGTTTTTGTTTCTCAATTTTTTGGGTATAAACTTTAGACGACTATTGTAACTGTGTATACGATGTGAGATAATATGAAACCTAGATAACCTATGTAAAAATAAACTCCAAACAAGTAAAAAAACAGACGATTTTATATCCATTTGTCATATTATTTAGATTAAACGATGATTTACTGATCTGGTAAGTACGAGGCAGACGGTTACCATTCTGTAAAATTACCTAATATAAATGTATATAATGGATTCATTTAAAACATTCTGAATAATTCATGATTACACATACAAGTATATAAGATTGTAAAACTGTTTAATTTTGATCATCGATAATATAATTAAAATACTTTGAACATTTTGAAATTACTTTTACTCGCAGATAGAGTTATTTTCAAGGTATTATCAACGCTCTTAAATAGGCGATGAGTAGTAATGAAAGAACAAATGGAGAGGTAAATTACAATCGGTAAAGCAGCCATAGGAATCAAGTGATACGCACAACTAAATCAGACAAAACCGTTTCAAGGAGAACGAGGTCGCCTGCAACAGCTAGTAATATAAGAAAATAGATGACCTAATAAAAACAATCTCAAGATAGTGGAATATGGAAACAAGATTTTGTCTCTTTCCAAAAGTACACTACATGAAAGCAGCGGAAAAGAAAACAAGCCTTTTTGTCTCTTTGATCTTTTTTATCCATTGTTTGGCACCAATTTTGGTGGCTGAACATTAGGGACAGATTATTTTTCCGCAAAAATCAGAAAAATTTAAAGAATCCATAAAACTCTCACAATTAGGATGAGAGGTAAACAATGAGATGAACACTGGGACAATCAAAAGTTGAGTCGTTACAGTTAAAAATGAAGCTAAACCCAATTTTAGCCGTTCCTAATATTTACGTTATTTTCAAGAGAAATTTTGCACATGTAAAACGTGAAGACCAAAGAAAAAAAACTAAAAACCATATGAACGGCAAGATTTGAACTTCGTTCTCGGCGTATAAATACAGAAAATCTTAACAAAATAAAACATGTTATGTGAACGACTAAAATTGGATTTAGCTCATTTTTTAAAATGTAACGACTCGATTCGAGAAACACTACCGGACATTCATCTCATGTATTTGAACAGACAGAAATAACACAAGGAAAAAGGGAAACATTCAGACCGTATTTACATTTTTTCAAATATATATATACTAGAAATAAAGCATCAAACGCGAGGAACAAGTACCGAGGCCTCAGAAAATTGAAGGACACGACCGATCCGTATGTAATAAAGTTACCTTCCATTAAAATACTTAGTACGATAACACTCGTAGTGCTTTATCCTTATCAGTCAGGCGTCAGTCGGTATACTCTCCTGTGGGGCGGGCTCAGCCTCCTTCTGTTGTTGTTTCGTATCCAATTCCTTGATATCTTCGGGTTTATCATCTCGATTATCCGAAGGTTTAGAATCCGTCGATATGGAACTGGATGTGAGGCTGTTAGGTTGGGACGACTCTTTGCTGGCCGGCTCCTGGGAATTGTTGCGAGGTTCTGCTGATTTCTCTTTATCTGGAATCGTTATTGTTATGTATTACATGAGATTAATAAAACATCCTACATTGAGTTTCTAAAGAAAACTGGTTTATTTTACAAACTACCTCTACAAATTCTCTTATGTTTATCTACCTACATAACATCTCCTTCATTATGAGATTTGACAGTATATTTCTAATCTACATAAATTAATAAAAATATTTATATAAAAAAAAGACGAGTGTGCTTTAGACCACACGACTGAAGTAAAAGTTATTTAGCTACATCTATATGTACATATATACTCATATATAATACACATATATTAATTTTCTACGGATATTTAAATTTATTTTGATTTTTCATTGATAATAAGAAACGTAAAACTCTCTCTCTCTCTTTCTATCTTCACTAACTTATATCTCTCTCTCAACTTCCGTTCGCCTCCCCCGAGCACACGTTTACGTAACGCTCTCGTCACGCATTCACCAGTTTACTCCCAAAGTCAAGCGTGTATAAAGAAGTTTTACTTCAAAAAGATCTTCTCATTCCATCTACATTTATAAAGTAGTAGGTAGCTATTATACGACATTTAAAGAAATAAAGTGTTTTCTGGTGTTTACCTCATCTACGGCGTCTAGGTTATAATTTTTAGCTTTTTGTATACTATAATAATTTAGTAATCTGATAAACAAATGTGACACATTCTAAAAAAAAATGTTCACTATAAAAATACCTCTACAAACTATGTTATATTTAACTACCTACATAACAATTATAAAAAAGTCGTCAAGTTTACAATCATGCTGGTGTTGCCAGAGTTAAAAAGTATTTTAGACATAGAGTCTTCTAGAATTAATTTAAAAACTATTATTTAAAACAACGCTTTTTACTACGAATTAATATTTCTGATATATTTCAAATCGTTACAAAGTAGTATTTCCTACAAAAATTCTAAGTATAAATGTTAGTGACTAAAAGTTTAAACTACAATTATTACTTTAAAATGTGAATTAATTATATAATTAGTATAGACCATATATGGGGAACGGGTAGTCCTTTAGTACGGTCAAATATACTCGTATATTTATTAATAAACTTACTAATATACAAAATAAAGCGTTCTTTTTCCACAACTTTCAACTACCTACGGTCAGAGCTTTCATTAACAATGGTGTTGCCATTGTATTTCAAAATTTGACCCGCGATTTATAAACCATTACCCATACATGATATAAACCTTCAACCCGAAATCTACAATAATCATAAACTACAAAGATAACCCCTTCCAAATCTACAAAAATAAAATACGAACTCAAAATAAAACTCAAAAAATAAACCTTCTGATTGCATATAAGTAAATCTTCTCATCTTCAAATGGTTTAGTTATTAAAACCGCGACGAAAGCGCAGCCAAGTGTGGAAACATGACTTCTTGAATATTACGATATCTAGATTATTATTAATCCATTAAAAACTCTAATTATATTTCCGTTAATTTTACCAAACTTACTAAATCAATAGAAGCACAAAAAATCGCATATGCTGTGGCTAATTTATCATAATTTACTTAATAATATAAAACCTTACTAAATTATAATAGAATGACTGTGAATAATCGACATATACTCTTCTGGTAATGATCTCATATTGTGTCGTTTTGATGTTACCATTGGTTAAACTTCAGGCAAATGAAAATAATGTAATAAAGTAAAAAGATTTTCATATTCCAAAATACAGAAAAGTGTATTTAACTTGTTTTTTTTTTACACAATTCAAAAATTTTCATTATCTACTGGTTAATCACAACTGATTACACACTTTTGCTTAAAATATCTAATTTTTTTAAATTAGATAACTACAAACCGATCCTACACTTTAAATGGAACTAAGATAAACATAAAAAATATTATAAAAACCAACCACTAATTTTAAAATCACTAGTATCATGTGCTTTGAAGTATGCAAAGGTTATTCAAGTTTATTTATTAAATAAATTATAATTCTGTATGTACAAGTATTTGTAAACAAATTCTATAATACACAAATATTACAAAGCATATGGATCAAACACAAGACATAAAAAAGTATGTTTGGGGATTTCTACTCAAAAATGGCATGACAGATTGTAATGAAACCTTATATACTAGAAATATTTTTTATCCCACAAATGGTAATGTATGTAAATATCAATGATAAATTTAGATTTTCAAAAAAAAAATTAAAGCAGTTATTTCCTAAAAAGAAAATTATTAGTAGTTAAAAAAAAACCAAAAGCAAAGATAAATATTACAAGGTGCAACTTTGGTACTATGTTAGATATAAATGTTGGTGGTTAAAATCAACTTCAAATCTTTTGTTGTTGTATTATCGTTGTAGTAGTTCTTAATGTACATGACACTGGCGGAATTGTGGAATTTTCCACAGAGGCCAAAGACAAAATTAAAAAAAAAAAGAAAAATACAAGGTGCAAATAGTTACTCTGTATTAAATAAATACGTGCACAGCTGAGATCTAAAGAATGTGCAGTGTTCATCAAACGGAACTACTGGTTTGATGAGTCTACTATAGAATTTTACCCTTAGTGAGCTTTGCATCCAAAACCTTCAACTAGATTTGAATAGTTAAAGACCATATTTGACACTAACAGTTACATACATATTAACACAACTGGACTGAATTTAATACGATCTCAGCATACTACACCGGTTATTGCCATGAATGTATCGGGCAAGAAAAAACATGCGGGATATTACTTAGTACATACACCGTAACATATTATATATTATAAGGAATTCAATGTAGTACCGGTCAGGGAACGCTACTGTGTCAGTTGGTGACGTAACGGTCTGGATGTTGTTTCATATTAATTTATATAAAGATTTTTTTTTTGCAAACTCCGATACGATTATGGTGATAGTATGCTCCGGGACTTTGGAACTAGAGACAATATACTATAAAATACACACAGATTCTACCACAGTGAAGATATTACAATATTAAAAAGAAATGAATTGGTATATGTCCAACTAAATCACAATATTTAATAAACATTTCAAAATAAACCAATTCCAATTTTACTCATACATATAAGACCTATTTAATTTCTTTTAAGATTTTTATTTTCTATAAACCGTGTACACAGTCAAAATTTTAACGTTCATGAGATTTTTAATTTTTTTTTTAGATCTTCAAATTCTACAACATTTGAAGATCTTAAAAAAAACTAATAATGAAAGGCTAAAATTCGACTCGGGTTATTTTGAAATGTAACGACAAGTGACTTAGAGGAATCGCATAAATAATAATTAATCACACAAGATGCCAAAGGAATCTGTACTGGAATTGCTTTCACCATACATATTGTTAAAATCCATCAGCGATTATTAATTTATCGCATTTCGGGACCGTATACATCCAGCTACCGAGACACTTGCAAGTTGGCATGACAGGGACTGCAGTCGATTGATTGTGGAGCTGTCGATAGTCGACATTGTTTTCGGATGGCACTGCCCTTACCATCACAGGTACAGTGCAGTCAGTCCCTATGTCGTGCTGAAATAATAAAAAAGGGGGAGGGTAAGGATTTATGAAACTGACCTGGTCCGTGCGCCGCCGGTCGCGGTTTCCTCACGAACATATTCTCTACGATCCTGTCGATGTTGTCCTTCTCCGAGGAATTCGCTGGTCTGCTGATAGATAATTTCCCTGATGAGCTTAAAACGTTCCTCATCACGTGTACCAGCGGAAGTACACGTTAAGCTTTGATCTTTAGGCCACGTGTACCATCGGTGGTACACGTTAAGCTTTGATCTTTAGGCCACGTGTACCATCGGTGGTACACGTTAAGCCTTGATCTTTAGACAACGTGTACCACCCGTGGTACACGTTAAGCCTTGATCTTTAGACTACGTGTACCACCGGTGGTATACGTTAAGCTTTGATCTTTAGACCACGTGTACCGCCGGTGATGCACGATTTGATAACTATTGAAAATGAAAGAACTACGCATGTCATGTTATATATGATGTAATGTGACATTGAATTGATAATACGTAATGTAATCTGGTGTAGCTGTGAAGGCCCATCACGCCAATAGCGTAGAGAGTTCGATAAAAAAATATTATAATACATCTATTCTTTATCAAAGGGAAGGGAGAGTGGGCGAGAGAGAGCGGGGAATGGGGAAGGAGAATGGGACAGAGAGGGAGGATCAGAGAGAATGGGAAAAGGAAGAAGTAGAGGGGAACGGGAAGGAGAAGTAAATGGGAATGGGAAGTGAAGTAGAGGAGAAGGGGAGGGGCGGGGAGAGAATAGGGCAGGGGAAGCGAGGTTAGGTATAGGGGGCTTTACCTGTCAGGCGGGTGGGGCCGCACGATGGGTATGGCAGCAGTGGGGCGGCGGTGCGCGCGCGGCGGCGGCGGCTGCTGTTGTTCCTGCTCAACGCAGTTGTAATAAGTCACGCCACCAGCTTGAGTCGCCTGGGTTTTTTTTTTATTATTTCATTTATTTATTTAACCGTATGGTTAAACAGAGTATCCGAGTTTTTAGTGGGATCTTGAAATGGCATGTAGTGGACTTTATATTTTATTCATAATCGTGTGTTATTTCACTCTATACTTAGTCTAGCCATAAATACTGTTACAATTAAAAATAAACCAAATCTTACATTTGAATTTGGAATCTGTCATTTTTATATGATTATTCATGAGTTTTCTCATTTTGGCGATATTAAAATGGAGTGGGGTGATAAAGAGAACCGAATCGCTGTGATTGCATTACACAACGTACGTAATGCAATATTTAAAACTCTCCATACGCTTGATATTAGTAAAATGTTTGTGTACCGGGCTATTAATAGGTACAATGAGACCTCCTCTGTTTGTGAGAGAAAAACATCTGGCCGTCCACGTAGTGTTCGGAGGAAAAAGGTGGTCAAAGCAGTAAGGGAAAGAATTCGAAGAAATCCTGTCCAAAAGCAAAAGATTTTATATCGGGAGATGAAGATAGCGACTAGAACCATGTCGCGTGTTTTAAAAGATGACTTAGGACTTGCAGCCTGTAAGAGACATAATGGTCATTTCTTAACTGATAATTTAAAAAAGAATAGGATGGTAAAATCGAAATAACTACTGAAGCGGTACGCAAAGGGAGGTCACAGAAAATTTTTGTTTACGGATGAGAAAATTTTTACAATTGAGCAACTTTTCAACAAACAAAATTACCGTATTTATGCTCAAAGCTCTAGGGGAGCTTCCCAATTAGTCGACAGAGTGCAACACGGGCACTATCCGACTTCAGTGATGGTTTGGTGGGGTATTAGCTATGAAGGAGTGACTGAGCTATACTCTTGTGAGGAAGGTACCAAAACATCGGCACAATTGTATCAAGATACCATTCTTGAGAAGGTAGTGAAGCTCCTTAACAACACTATGTTGAATAACCAAGAATGGTCCTTCCAGCAAGACTCGGCGCCGGGTCATAAGACTCGGTCTACGCAGTCTTGATAGGAAACGAATGTTTCGGACTTCATTAGAGCTGAAGACTGACCGTCGTCTAGTCCCGATCTTAATCTGCTGGATTATGATTTATGGTCAGTTTTAGAGAATACGGCTTGCTCTAAACGCCACGATAATTTGGAGTCCCTAAAACAATCCGTACGATTGGCAGTGAAGAATATTCCCATGGAAAGAGTGCGTGCTTCTATTGATAACTGGACTCAATGTTTAAAGGACTGTATTGCAGCCAATGGAGTCCACTTCGAATAAGTTTTTTATATTTTAAATTGTTTTATATTTATGTATTAAACTAACACACTGTAAAAGTAATAAATGTTATTTGCAATAGAAAATAATTTTTTTCTTTGTTTCAGTACTTATGGCAAGACCAGGTATTATTTAACATTGGTGGTGTTTTGCATAACATACTTTGGTTATTGTGCACAAGTGAAGTGGATCAGAAATAATACCACGGAGCATGGATTCTGACTTGCCACAAAAACTTCCTGGAAAGTTCAAACAAGATGGCCACCATCTTGTTAGTTCACTGAAATGATCGCGAGAGACTTGTAATATTCATTGCCTACTCGATAATGGCAGTAATAATCTACAAAAAGCTTGGTTACCAAAAAAAATTGAGAAAAAAAATATCGTCTCTTGATTGGTTATTTCTTTTGTCGCTGCGAAGTTTAATTTATGTGGAACAGTGCAGCGGCCACAAATTAGTTACACTTTAACATTACCCGGGGAACATGTGTAGGGGAATGAGAGGTACACTTCTTACAGTGACGAATGAGGGTACCTACGCACTATGCGGTTAACCGCAATCCGGCGTGACGAGTAGCCACAGCCGCAACCGGAACGTGCGTTTGAGAAGCCGTCGTAGCTGCGATTGAATCGATTCATTTCCAAGATGGACGTTGAAGAAGTCGCAGCTATTTATTATATTTACTCACGTTATATAAAGAAAAAAAAACGAAGAAAAAGGTACTGGGTGTATCCTTATTTGCAAACACGCGATGAGAGCAAGTAAACAGTAAAAAGGCCAGATGGCTGCCCTATTTTGTATCTCAATTATACATTTTTCTGTATCGAAATCAATAGCTGATATCATCCATAAAATGCTCGAGCGTCGATGAACACCTACATCGTCAATGACGGGCAACCGCACATTAGCACTATTCGCATAGTGTGTATAGCAACCGTCCGGCTGGCCGTCAGTCGGGCCGCAGCGCTCAGAACGACCGGAGCGGTCGGCCGGCAGCCGCATTGCAATAAAAATTACTTTTTCGTACATATTTTGATTGCGGTCAGCCGGACGGCTGGCCGCATTGCGGTTAACCGCATAGTGCGTAGGTACCTTGACACTAGTCCCCTGAATTATTTAATAACCTCACATAAAATTAAAATATCGTGTATTTTTTTTAGATAATAATCAAATATTATAGAAAAAAACTAAAAATCGATCGAAATCTCTTTTAGGCTAAAATGTGAACAAATGAATACAACGAACAACAGTATTTTTGAACAACATTATTGGTCCCAGTTTTAATGTATCCAGCGCCTTCCATGTTACCTCCTACCACCCATTCACCGCTAAGACGTCAGTTAATTTAAATTGCAACGGCGAACATCTCGGTGATTACGAAATACACAAAAAATCGATTATCCAATCAAACTGGCTGAATAGAGAATAAATCCATACGCTCGTGTGTCTCTGCACAAATAGCTTTACTTAACAGCGTAGTTTCAAATGATTAAAAAAACTCACATAATTATGATGGGGTGTGTATATTTGATGCGGGTAGGCTGCCGGTGGAGGCTGTGCGAATATCGCGCCGCCCCCATATACTGGACCACTTCCGCTCTGCTACAGACAAAAAAAAAAACACAAATTAATAATAAATTAAAAAAAAATAATCAAAAGAGACATATATATACGTATATAGGATTTAACGTGCGAGAGAATGGGATAGGATACATTATACAGTGTGCCTTATTTTCGCAGTCTCCTCATTGTATATTGCACTACTATACCTAATGCTTGTTCGGGTTTGAGCTTTGTACGTTTTTATGCTTGTATATGTGTGCGTCTATGTGTGAGTGAGTGAATGAGTTAGTGAGTTTCTATGTGTGTGACAAATTGGGATAAAGTAATCAAGAAATCATCTCTCCTGGACTATAATAACACTACAAAACGAAGATTATTACAACTTCATCGAAACAGGAAATCTTTTATAATGCTATATTATTAATCGGTTCGCATCCAACTAGCTTCAAGAACAGCCCTTTGTTTGTTTGTTTGAATGTGTATGCCAATATGCAAATAGACAACCTCACATTCGTATTTACAATATCTATTAGAATTGGTATTGGAATAAAAACCTGCATATACTGAGCGGGCATCATCGCTGGTGGCGCGTACCCTTGTGATGGTGGTGGTATTTGACCTGCGAATACAAAAAAAATGAAATTAAAAAACTACAGCCCTAATCTCCTGTACAATTAATTAAACTAGACCCCGTCAAGTGATCGAAACGCAACCATAATATGGGATACAAATCTTTTAATTTCGTTTGTTAACATACTACACTTTATATGAGTCGTTACATTTTAAAAGGAGCTAAATCCAATTTTTATACACCGAAAACGACGTTCAAAATTTGCCTTTCATAAGGTTTTTAATTTTTTTTTTAAAGTAAAACTTATTTACGCACACTCTTGACTTGTAAGTTAGCTGGTGAATGCGTCACGAGAACGTTACGAAAAGTGTGATCGGACGAGGCGAACGGAACGTTGAGAGGGAAATAAAACGTTAGTGAAGACAGAAAGAGAGAGTTACGTTTCGTATATTACTGTAAGGGCAAGAGAGAAAGTTGCGAGCACACATTTTCTTTCTCTCTTTCTCTCACAGCCAGTGCGTGAAATATAAATATATATATATTTTTCAGTCCTAAAGAAGTTTTACTTTCAATTCCGATATACACGTACGCGTTTGTGAATCATGCAATTTCGATTGTATGATTCACAAACAAATATATGTATGAATAGCTTAGAATAGTTTAGCTAGGTCAGATCGGGTTTCCCAGGTAACAGCCCAAGACGAGGTGTGCCGAGCACCCTTGAGCGTGTTACCTAATAATATAATCGGCTAAGTGCCTTAGGCGCTCGCCTTAGTAGTCCGGTGAAGCTGTAAAGACCTTGCCAGGTCTATAGCATAGTCAATTCGAGAAAAAAAAAAGAAGTTTTACTTCAGTCGTGTGACCTTTAGAAATCTCCTTCACCGTCACCTGATACCGTTGCCAATTTAAATAAATTCGTTGGTATACGCCGGGGTTCGAACCTGCGGACATCGGATTGATATTCCACTGGTCAAACCACTACACCACCACGACATCCTTGATGTACCTATCAAAAATAAATGCATTTTAAAAGATTTTACATACCGATGGGGTGTGGCTGCGGCAAGTTGTGCATAGTGTGGTGTGGAACTAGCTGTTGCTGTTCCAGTATACCCAATCTCACCTGAAAACGTTCTTATGTGAGTCGATACATTTCAAAACGAACTAAATCCAATTCTAATTGTTCGTATAAAATGCATCATCTTTTTAACAGTCCCAGTTTGTCTACTCCGAGAACAAAGTTCAAATTTTGGATTTCATAAGGTTCTTACATGTTTTTTCTCTTGAAAAAAATCTTGAAAAATAACGTAAAATATCAGGAATCGTTAAAATTGGATCTAATTCATATTGAAACGTAACGTATGTATACACTAGTTGATGCCTATGACTTGGTCTGCGTTGGTTATTACCTTAACCCCTTGGCTGATCTTTTAATACCTAAATCTCAAAATGGCGGATCATATTTTTAAATATTTAGCTAATTAAAAAAATATATAATTTGATAATTACACCACTTGTTATTGCTTCAGTTTTTCAAATTCTGTACTTTTTTTTAATTATACAACCAAGTCTGTTGATTGACGCGTAATAATGTCTACATCTGTTTTTATGGAGGGTTTAACCTTTATAAATTATGATGTTGAACAGTCCAGGAGTTTTTTTTTAACTTTATTTTTGGCAACCAATCTTTTAGATTAATACTGCCATTGTCGAGTAGTTAATAGTATTACAAGTTCTTCTTCCATTCCATTTTTGGCTACCAGTCTTCTAGTAGACTATTACTGCCATTGTCAAGTGAGTATAGATATTACAAGTTATATAATATAATTGTTATATGATATAATTTCAATGAACTAACAAGTCAAATCAAATCAAATCAAAATACTCTTTATTCAATTTAGGCCCTGAGAAGGCACTTATGAACGTCAAAACTACCACCGGTTCGGAAAACAACCCAGTCATCGAGAAGAACCGGCAAGAAACTCGATCTGGTTTATCTTTTCATAGTAACTAACATATATTTTTTTTTATTAACACACCAATAGACACATAAAGCTACATTCGTTTTTAGTGGTTGCACAGAGAGAGGCGTCACTTCCAGACGTCGCTATCGTTCACATACTGATCCACCCTGTAATAACCTTTATGTATTAAGACCCGCTTGACATAACACTTGAACCTACTATCCGGCAAATCGGTAATGTGTTTTGGGACTTTGTTATAAAATCTAACACTATTACCTAAAAAAACTGTTACTGGTCTTAGTAAGCCTGAAACATGGAGTGACCAGTTTGTTATGGTTTCTAGTATTTATATTATGTCGGTCTTTTACTAAATCTAGATTACCTAAGTTTTTCCGGACGTACATCAAATTCTCAAGAATATATTGAGAGGGCAGAGTTAAAATACCGAATTCCTGAAACTTAGTCTTTAATGATTCACGAGGTCCCAAATCATAGATTGCTCGAACTGCCCGTTTTTGTAGTAGGAATATGGTGTCTACCTCAGCTGCGGCCCCCCACAACAAAATGCCATAAGACATTAAGCTATGGAAGTAAGCGAAGTAGACCAACCTAGCAGTGGCAATATTTGTTAGCTGGCGAATTTTTCGAATGGCGAACGCAGCAGAACTTAATCTTCCAGCCAATTTTTTTATATGAGGACCCCATTGTAATTTAGAATCAAGTGTGATACCCAGGAACACAGTATTGTCAACTAAGCCAACTAGATTCCCTTGGATCTCGATTTTACTATCAGTTGGTGGAACATTAGGTAAGGTAAATCTTATGCACTTTGTTTTGGCTGCGTTTAGCAATAAATTATTTAATGCGAACCAATCGGAAATTTTATTTAAAATACTGCTTAGATACGTAAACTCGTAATCTATTCTTTTTACCTGAAATATAAGCGAAGTGTCATCCGCGAAAAGAACTACATCTGCACAGTTATCAACCACTAGCGGCAGATCATTTATATATACGAGAAACAAAAACGGCCCTAAAATGGAACCCTGTGGAACGCCAATTTGAGTCAAGGATCCCGCAGACGTTGCCCCGTCTATACTAACTTTATGACAGCGATCTTTTAAATAGGAGACAAGAAGATCGAGAGAGACTCCACAAACACCGTAATGTTTTAATTTCAGAATGAGAGTACTATGGTCAACGCAGTCAAAGGCCTTAGATAGATCACAAAACACACCAATTGCATCCTGCGATCCTTCCCAAGCCCGTAATATATTACTTAAAAGCGTTGCACCAGCGTCAGTAGTCGATTTTGATTTTGTGAAGCCAAACTGTCGATCATCCAGAATCTCTTGCGCTTTAAAATATCCTACTAATTGCTTAAGCATAATCTTCTCAAAAATTTTGCTTAACGACGGAAGTACAGAAATTGGTCTATAATTTCCAAGACTATTTCTACAGCCTGATTTAAATAAAGGAACTACTTTACTTATTTTCATTAGATTGGGGAAGGTTCCTTGTGCTATACACTTATTAAATATGTTAGCTAAATATGGTGAAATATTGATAATTAAGGACTGCACTACCATTACCGACATTCCCCATATGTCTTCAGTATGTTTCAAATTTAAAAGTTTAAAAGTCCTTATTATTTCACCTGCACTAATAGATGTAAAATTAAATTTTGACTTTACAGGTGCCCTCAGACTTTTTAAAAATGATACGGCACCATGGGCTGATGAATTAATATTTTTTGTTACCTGTAGAGGTATATTTGTGAAATAATCTTGGAAAACAGTCACTACCTCTGAACTGTTTGAAATTAGTACTCCATCAACATCTAGATTATGCGTATTATCATTTATTTTATTTTTCCCTAATTCTTTATTTATAATATGCCAGACAGTCTTGGTCTTATTACTAGACTCAAGTACTTTATTTCCTAAAAATTTTGCTTTGGCAGCTACACAAACACGTTTAAAAATTTTAGAATAATTTCTGACATAAGAATGAAAGGATTCATCGCTAGTTAATGATCTCCTATAATACAAATCGTATAGTCGATCTCTACTTTTTTTAATTCCTATGGTAGCCCATTCACTAAAATTATTTTTATTTTTTACATTAACAACTTTTCTTGGGCAGTGTTTATTAAATTCCGTCCTTATGATATTGAACAAGCTGTCATAATCCTCATTTGGATCTTGATTGCTAAAATTATTAGATGATAATCTTTGAAGAATATTGTGATTTAAACGATCTAATCTAGTTTGGGATGTTAGTTTAGCTGTTTTCTTATACTCAGTGCTAGGTTTTTTACAGTTTATTTTAACAATTAGTCCTTTATGATCAGACCGTATCCCAGTAATAATACTACCGCCAATGGTCTCAAAGTCAGTGAAAATGTTGTCTATGCAAGATGCACTATGAGAAGTAATTCTAGTTGGCTCATTAAAGAGAGGATCCAGGTTAAATGACCTAAATAATGATGTGAACATAGTGACCTCTGGCGACATACTCAAAATATCTATGTTAAAGTCACCACAAACTAAAACTCGTTTATTAACATTAGATATTCTTATTAAAATTTCCTCCATCTTTTTTAAAAATTGGGAAAAATTTGATGATGGCGGTCTATAAACACATAAAATAATTAATTCATCCATCTCTGTACAGGCCACTTCACAAATACAGTCAGTTGAGAGACTACATATATCTTTCCTGTCTTTGAATTTTAGATTATTTTTTAATAATATAATACAACCACCACCGGCAGTGATTGTTCGATTAAACACACTGGCTACAGTAAAACAAGGTACATAAAATAACATTTTATCCGGTTTAAGCCAAGTTTCAGTGAAACATAATATATCTAGTCTCTCTCTATGTAATAATAAGTCTATATCTAATACTTTGCCGGAGAAGCGATTAATATTCTGATGATACAATGAGATGTTACACTGCTCCTTTGTCTTATCTAATGGTTTAAAAAAATATTCGCAGTATCATTAGCTAAACTACATGATACTGCTGAGTCATCTAACCTATTAATATTATAAGCTATCAATGTAGCTACATCACGTTTGTATTTTTTAGGAAGGAACAGATTGTCCCTAGTCAATATAAAATTATTAATAAACTTATTAATATCAAAAAAAATAAATTTGTCACGATGACAACATGTCAAATTGTATAAACAATTATTTAAAAAATGAATGTTATTATTCTTGTCTTTTAAAGAAAGTGAATAAGGGAAAGCACACAGCATTATTTTCCCTACGTCTAAGGATAACAGTTTTTCTGATAATTGATATAAATCACTCTTTTTTATATTCAAACTGTTACCTATTAATATTATAATATTACAGTTTTTGTCAAAGTTGGTGGCCATCTGGTTAGAACTTTCCATGAAGTTTTTGTGGCATCTCAGAATTCATGGTCCGTGGTACTATTTTCCATTCACTTCACTTATGCACAATAAACAAACTATATTACATAAAACACCACAAATTTTACACAATATAGAGTAAAATAACAAATGATTATGAATAAAATATAAAATTCACTACATGACAGACCAAAATCCCGCTAAAAACTCCAGTCCAGGACTTAAAACTATATTTTATGTAAAAAAGAAAAATTATAAAAAAATTCCTTGTGAACAATGTTGTCCATTATCTTCCCTCTCTTGCGCATGCACACTACACCGCTTGTACAACTTTACGCGTCATATAGTGAAAATCGTGGTTTCTTAAAGCTTTAATAACATAAATATCAAATGAAGACAACAACATTGTTTTGATTGATAAAGGCGATATTTTTATAGTTTAGAAGATATTTTTTTGTAAAAGCCTAAGAATTAAAACTAGAAAAAAAAATTGGTAGAAATTTATGTAATAATATTTGTGTGATGCGCGCACGTAGGCAGACATGATTTGACCCTATTTATATAGACAGAAGACTTTTTTTAACGTGTATGGCGGCCATTTCGAAATTCGCCATTCTGTCTTTTTTCATTTTTGTACAATAGCATACATACAAAACTGCGAAGTCATAGGGTTTGACTTGGACAAATTGATAAATTACATTTTTTTGTACAAAAAACAAACTTGAACCTAAACTGAATTTACCAAAATTGAATTAAAAAAACTGAACCGAGTATATTTATCAAAAAATATTGTGGATTATTTGTGCTTTTAGATGATAGATCTGGATAGTATAGTTAGAGTGGGTACCTGCTGCGCGTGCGCCGGTGCGGGGTGCTGCTGCGGCGGGTGCGGGGGGGACGGCGCGTGGGCTGCGGGTGGAACGGGCGCGTTACGGTGTACCTTCACATGAAAAAATAATACTTACATTAACATAAATAACATAATAAATCGAAATTTAGCTACTGCCCGCAACTTGGTTAACGTTTTTTTTCCATTTCGTTGGTTTCGCACAAATATATTTTGGAATTAGCAATATAAAGGAGTGATAGCAATTTTATACGATTCACTACTTTTTCCCATGACGTGTTGCTTGAGCATTATATAAAAGTCACCAAGATTAGTCAGTTATGATTCAGATGCAAGTCAGAGAGTCGTGGTAATTTCAAAATGAGTTAGATGCAAGTCAGAGAGTCATGGTGATTTCAAAATAATTTAGATGCAAGTCAGAGAGTCGTGGTGATTTCAAAATAATTTAGATGCAAGTCAAAGAGTCGTGGTAATTTCAAAATGATTTAGATGCAAGTCAGAGAGTTGTGGTAATTTCAAAATGATTTAGATGCAAGTCAAAGAGTCGTGGTAATTTCAAAATCATTTAGATGCAAGTCAGAGAGTCGTGGTAATTTCAAAATGAATTAGATGCAAGTCAGAGAGTCATGGTGATTTCAAAATGATTTAGATGCAAGTCAGAGAGACGTGGTAATTTCAAAATGAATTAGATGCAAGTCAGAGAGTCATGGTGATTTCAAAATGATTTAGAGGCAAGTCAGAGAGTTGTGGTAATTTCAAAATGATTTAGATGCAAGTCAAAGAGTCGTGGTAATTTCAAAATGAATTAGATGCAAGTCAGAGTCATGGTGATTTCAAAGTGATTTAGATGCAAGTCAGAGAGACGTGGTAATTTCAAAATGAATTAGATGCAAGTCAGAGTCATGGTGATTTCAAAGTGATTTAGATGCAAGTCAGAGAGACGTGGTAATTTCAAAATGAATTAGATGCAAGTCAGAGAGTCATGGTGATTTCAAAATGATTTAGATGCAAGTCAGAGAGTTGTGGTAATTTCAAAATGATTTAGATGCAAGTCAAAGAGTCGTGGTAATTTCAAAGTTCGTTAAATATCTTGAGGTATTAATAATCAAATGCTTGACAAAATTATCGAACGATTTGATAGTAGACTCTATCTCCATCAAACCCAAAAGATCGAATGGACGTATACCAAGATTGTCACAAAGCATTATATGCCCTAGTCTTTTCATACTAAACCTAATACTAACCTAAACCAGGGGCATTCTTGAAAACGCATTCGTTTATGTTTTTATCTCTATAAATGACCCCATATATTACCTTCGTATAACTCTTAAATAAACCGAGCGCATAACGACATAGCTTTCAAGGGACAACATTTTTTTAAACTTAGTTAATAGTTATCGTTATATTTTAGACAATTTAATACAATACTTTTTATAAACTGTAGTCAATGTGTTATTCTGATATATTAGCTACATTATTGCAAAGTTTCATCACAACCCGTTCAGTAGTTTCCACATCAATCAAAATCAAAATACTCTTTATTTAATTTAAGTCCTGAGAAGACACTTATGAATGTCAAAACTACCACCGGTTCGGAAAACAACCCAGTCATCTAGCAGAACCGGCAAGAAACTCGATCTGGTTTATCTTTTCATAATAACTAACATATTTTTTTTTATTATTACAACAATAGACACATAAAGCTACATTCGTTTTTAGTGGTTGCACAGAGAGAGGCGTCACTTCCAGACGTCGCTATCGTTCACATACTGATCCACCCTGTAATAACCTTTATGTATTAAGACCCGCTTGACATAACACTTGAACCTACTATCCGGCAAATCGGTAATGTGTTTTGGGACTTTGTTATAAAATCAAACACTATTACCTAAAAAACTGTTACTGGTCTTAGTAAGCCTGAAACATGGAGTGACCAGTTTGTTATGGCTTCTGGTATTTACATTATGTCGGTCTTTTACTAAATCCAGATTATCTACGTTTTTCCGGACGTACATCAAATTCTCAAGAATATATTGAGAGGGCAGAGTTAAAATACCGAATTCCTGAAACTTAGTCTTTAATGATTCACGAGGTCCCAAATCATAGATTGCTCGAACTGCCCGTTTTTGTAGTAGGAATATGGTGTCTACCTCAGCTGCGGCCCCCCACAACAAAATGCCATAAAACATTAAGGTATGGAAGTAAGCGAAGTAGACCAACCTAGCAGTGGCAATATTTGTTAGCTGGCGAATTTTTCGAATGGCGAACACAGCAGAACTTAATGTTCCAGCCAATTTTTTTATATGAGGACCCCATTGTAATTTAGAATCAAGTGTGATACCCAGGAACACAGTATTGTCAACTAAGCCAACTAGATTCCCTTGGATCTCGATTTTACTATCAGTTGGTGGAACATTAGATAAGGTAAATCTTATGCACTTTGTTTTATCTGCGTTTAGCAATAAATTATTTAATGCAAACCAATCGGAAATTTTATTTAAAATACTGCTTAGATACGTAAACTCGGAATCTATTCTTTTTACTTGAAATATAAGCGAAGTGTCATCCGCGAAAAGAACTACATCTGCACAATTATCAACCACTAGCGGCAGATCATTTATATATACGAGAAACAAAAACGGCCCTAAAATGGAACCCTGTGGAACGCCAATTCGAGTCAAGGATCCCGCAGATGTTGCCTCGTCTATACTAACTTTATGACAGCGATCTTTTAAATAGGAGACAAGAAGATCGAGAGAGACTCTACAAACACCGTAATGTTTTAATTTCAGAATGAGGGTTCTATGGTCAACGCAGTCAAAGGCCTTAGATAGATCACAAAACACACCAATTGCAATTGCAAGCCCGCAATATATTATTTAAAAGCGTTGCACCAGCGTCAGTAGCTGATTTTGATTTTGTGAAGCCAAACTGTCGATCATCCAGAATCTCTTGTGCTTTAAAATATCCTACTAATTGCTTAAGCATAATCTTCTCAAAAATTTTGCTTAACGACGGAAGTACAGAAATTGGTTTATAATTTCCAAGACTATTCCTACAGCCTGATTTAAACAAAGGAACTACTTTACTTATTTAGAATCATTAGGATTAATGATGGAATTTTCATGGAAAGGTAACACATATTCATCCTGACAAAGTTTCCCTTCTTGTTAGTACGTTGTCTGCATTGTTTGTTATCCTAAAAATAACTTTAAAATGTGAGTAGGAGAAAAAAGGATCTTACTGGATGTATTACATGCTGTGGGTGTGGGGGAGCGTGTTGCTGGGCTGCGTTGGCTGGTGGCTGGACTTGATTCCCACCGCTGGGATAATCACCTGATCCTGGAAGACATTTGACAGTATTATTGTAGTGTTATATTCTATTTTATATATCACTAGCTGCGTGAAGTTGCAATTATAAGCACAGTGATTAATCAAATCATAGGATTGTATTAAAAGTATTAAAACTCGACATCGGCGATTTAATTGGCCTCAACGTTTGTGAAGTTTTATTGTGAATCCAGTACTTTAAAAATGATGCGTGTTCATACGAACAGACAGAGAGAGATTTCTAAAAATGATTGAAATGTATTGTATTACTTATTTCTAGACACCTGCAACAATTTTTTCACAAAAATTAAAAAATTACAGACATGATAGATTTAAATTCTTATTATATCTATAGATAACTAACTGGTGGGCCCAGTGGACGTTCTCCTGCCCTGATAATTAAAAAAAAAGTCTAATTATAACCTTCCTAAACCTTCTTCGTGAATCACTTTAGCCGCTGGTGAAAACCACATGAATATCTGTTGAATAGTAGGGGTGTGCGAATAATTCGAACTTACGAATTATTCGTTCCGAATCGAATATTAATATTCGGGAACTTTCGAATAATTCGAATTTTTTTCAGGGTTTCTTATTTTCAATTTTCGAATAAAAATTTAACAGTCAATATGATTGCCTTTTTTTTACGGCACTTCAAAAAATTACCTGAAATTCATGCTTCTAGACTAGAATACCCCCTTAATTCGCGAATTATTCGAAAACTTTCGAATTATTCGAAATTTTTACGAATTATTCGAAATATTTCGAATTATTCGAAATTTTTCGAATTATTCGAAGAATTTCGAATAATTCGAAAATTCGAATTATTCGATTCGAATTTCGAATCGAATATTGATATTCGATTCGATTCGAACGATATTCGCACACCCCTATTGAATAGCTTTTGAGTTTATCGTAAACAGATAGACAGACGTGGCAAAGGACTTTGTGTTATTATATGATATAAACTACTAGCTAACCCGGCTACGTGTTGCTGTGGCTCAGTTACTACATATTGAATTAAAATTATGACAAGCTATCTTCTAAATTAAAACATGGCCCCATTTACGAGATATCTATAACAGACTGTTACAGTTGCCCTACAGTTCTCTGTCAATGAACTAATTTAAAGCGCCATCTGTTCGAGACTGATGGAACTTGCAATTAAGAACAATAATCAACATTGACAATTATTTAATTTGTATTTAAAAAATATCGAAGCCATTAATCGAAGTATAAATTATCCTATCTCTAAAGTTGAAGATTGGTTGAGTAGTTTCAAAGTTCATTGTGAACAAACATGATGACACTGGATTTTTATATATTAAGATATTATATTATATGATGATAGTCATTTTGTTTAAAACCGTTGTAAAACTCACAGTACCGGCATGATATCTGTGTTGCTGCGGTTGCGGTTGTTGTTGCGGTTGCTGTTGTTGTTGTGGCGGTAGTTGTTGTTGTTGCGGTTGTTGTTTTTGCGGTTGTGTTTGTTGCTGTTGCGATTGTTGTTGTTGTTGTGGCGTGTACGAGTCGCCGAGAGGCCGTTGCCGCAGACTGCTGTAGCGTTTGCTTCCACCACGCCCTTCTGTCAAACCAATATCATTATTTTCTCTTAGAATTTTAACCTTTACTCCGTAAAGTAAAAATACTTATTACTAGAGATCTGATTCTAAATTAGTTTTCGCTCGCGGCTTCGCCTGCATTAATGTATTTTATATTTGACCTATCCTTTGCGAACAGAATTTCTTTCTGGATAATAATTTCCCTTTGTCCTTTCCTGTACTCCTTACAATACGAGTACATTTATAACATTATTAAATAGAGTTTACTTTCAATGTTGCCATTTGTTCTATGAATAAATACCAACCAGGTGGCTGTTGTTGTTGGTTCTGTTGCTGTTGCGGTTTCTGTTGCTGCTGCGGCTGTGACGGCTTGTTGTTATTCAGCACCGGATTATTCTGTTGCTGCTGATGTAAGTTTTATACACAGTTAGTATTATAATATTACTTATCCGTTCAACAAGAAATAAACAATGGTTGCCTCATAAATGCGTCTCAAAAAAATTTTTTATTCAGAACTTTGTGCACTTTATTCTTTACCATAATAAAATATTTGTAATTGGCTTAATAGCCACAGGGATATAATAGTTAAAACTATATTTCCAAACAGCTGCCAATGTTCTTGCGCAGTTACAATGGGGAAGTCACCGCTATTTTCTCGCTAGGTGGCTCGTTGGTTCTGGTGTATTGTCAAGCTATGTTGTCAATAATGACGGGGGGATCTTATAAGTAAAAGAGTGCAAACTGAACGTTCTATATGTCTAACAAAGTCCTATGAAATACTAAAATATGACCTAGACCACAATTATATACCACTAGCACGTAAGAGTAAAATAAATAAAAAATAGTTTTTAAAAACAAACTTATACTATATAACATATAATTGGACTAAAAAGAATTAGTTGAAGTTACATTTGTCATGTCTATATACACAATACACAATTTATAAATTAACTATAATTATGTATAAAAAACACTAACAATTTTGAAACAAACCTATATAATGTATCAAATTGACATGAACATAAATGTATTATTACGATCATAGAGAAAAATTGAAGAATATATAAGTGCAGCGTATAGGTACATAAGTGTCACTGCCAACGGCGAAAAATGTTTTTTTTTTTTTACAGTAACGTCTGTCATTTTTAACTTTTCATCTTAATTCGGAAGCCGAAGGCTAAGTACGATAAAACGTTTGACGTTGACAAGAACCAATTATGCTAGCGCCATCTGAGATTAACTTCGCCTGTGCCTCCCCATTGAGAACCTTTTGTAGGTAAATTTCATGAAATATACAGAAAGCGAATAAATTTTCAACTATCACTAATGTTACCATTACAGGTAAGCAATTGAGAGTAAACTTGACCTTTACCTTTTACCCGGTAAATTAATAATATACTTGAAAACCTCATTGTAGAACCCAAAGACATTACCCAAGAAAACTTATTAGTGGTTAAACATATTTGTGTTTACACATATTTGTGTTTGTTTTTAGTATTAAACTAAGTCCTGCTTCGGACGGGTGAGTGTAGTTATGAAGAAAATAAGCATAATAACACAATTAAAACTTATTGTCTTATCCTAGCAGTTTAAAATCAGGATTGGTTGAATTTTAGCTGTAATAAAAACTCAGATTTTGGTTTAGATTTCGATTAAGTTTTAATGATACAACAAATATACAGCCTTAAAATACTTCTCATGTAATATAGAAAACTAGCTGCCCACCACCGGCTTCAAACGTATATACTAACCAATAAAATTAAACCAAATCTTTCTTTTACAGGATGACTATGTAACTAAATAAAATGGCAACTGAACACTTGTACGTCCGTCTATCAATTCGTTAAATATTTTTGAAGATTTTGAATATCGGTGTTTTCTTATTAAAAATATCGATGTTACAGCGTCGATGTTTTTTATGAACGATATTGCATCCCTAACGGTGCTTACTATCAAGCATAGTGCAGTCAATCTGGCGTGTGTTACAAATAGAAAAAGGATTTTAATACCTGTGTCTGGGTGTTGGGCTTCCTCCTGGCGAAGTCCGTGGGCACGGGCCGCTGCTGCGCGACACTCGCGTTCACTTTCCGCTGATTCTGACCTTGACTGGGACAAATTGCATCCGCTTACATACAATGGATAATTTAAGTATACAATAAAACTGACAATATCCCCCATCTTCTCCTTCGAACCCGCATTCCTTAGCTAACGGTCCTTCGAGCCGTAAATTTTTAAATACGATGAAATCTACTCACCTATTATTCAGATTCGTTGTTATTGTGAGATTCTCAACGGGAGGTAGTTTCTCCTGTGGTTTCGGCGTATTCTTAGGCGCCATATTCCTAACTGGTGCCGGTCTCGCGACCGGTTTGGGTCTTGGCGTTTTTATCGACGCGTTGCGACGCAGCGGAGGCGTACTGTCCGCAGACTCGTTGGACGCGGGCTGCGACTTCGAACGGGGACGCTGGACACGGGGTCTCCTGCTATAAATACATGTACAGTGGCCAATGTTAAAGCGAGATCATACTCCTAAAAAACATTGTTGATTGCATAATATATATTTACACTAATATTATAAAGCTGGAGAGTTTGTTTGGTTGAACGCACTAATCTCAGGAACTACTGGTCCGATTTGAAAAAATATTTTAGTGTTGGATAGCTCATTTATCGAAGAAGGCTATAAATCATCACACTAAGACCAAAAAGAAGCACCAATGAAGAATGTTTCAAAATCGAGTATTTTTTCTTTTGATAGCTTTCATTGCCTGTTAGCGTTAGCCCAAAGTAACTATTTCACAGGGACGGAGTTGCGAGAATAGCTAGTATCTAAATACATAACAATCCAGTGTCATGATGTTTGTACACGATGAACTCCAAAACTACTCAACCGATCTTCATGAAAGTTGGCATTTATGTATAATTTGGTCCAACTTGAGAGACGTTTTAAAATATAATTAGATGGTGGTAGGTCTTGACAATCTGTTGACAAGAACATAACGACAATGTTCCAGCAGCTGTGCTTGAGAGCCATTGCCTCTTTAAGTTTAGCGTGCTTAACATCTCAGACCAGATCTTCATTTAACATGAGATGAGATTGTGGTCAAACGCTAACATCTATAGGAGATCGCAATCACTAAGCACATGTATAAAAATCAAGTTAAAGTGTGTTACAAAAGGCATTTTCTAATTCATTTATGGTTGGTTGTAAGCTGATGTGAACTTACATAACTTTTAAGAAACCATAAAAGTGCACAAAGAACATAAAATAGCTGTTTAATGGTGTACCTCCAAGCAACTACATTATTTTCTGGATTTAAAAGTACCCTGCATACTGTTCAACAATGTGTATGCAAAATCTCATGATTGATTGAGTATTTAATGACTGAATGGGTACAAACAAACTTATTTTTGCATTAATAATATCAGATAAGATATCAAACATACCCGGGTTTCTTGGCAGACGCTTCTAATTCCGGGAAGTCTTCCGGGTTTGGTGGTTTCCGAGGTTGTACAGCATTCTGTCGCCTGTATGCCTCCTCATCTTCCCAGGTCCTCGTGTACTTATTTGGGCCACGCCTGAAAAAAGTAATTAATATTACTCATAAACACTCGAGTTATTTAATTAATTATTAACAAATACCACTTACAACATTAAATAAAGCCGCATGCATGTTATAGTTCTCATCAATTCTCATTTATAATAATAATTTTTTTTTATTTTTTTTTCTTTTCATACAGATCATTTGGAATTAGCAATATAAAGGGAGAGAGGAATGACTGTAGTTTGATATGACTCACTTCTCTTTCACTTAACGTGTTGCATGAACATTATATAAAAGTCACAAAGATTTGTCAGTCATGATTTAGATGTAAGTCAGAGTCGTGGTAACTTCAACATGAATTAGATGCAAGTCAGAGTCGTGGTAATTTCAAAATGAATTAGATGCAAGTCAGAGAGTCGTGGTAATTTCAAAATGAAGTAGATGGAAGTCAGAGAGTCGTGGTAATTTCAAAATGAATTGATGCAAGTCAGAGAGTTGTGGTAATTTCAAAATGAATTAGGTGCAAGTCAGAGAGTCGTGGTAATTTCAAAATGAATTAGATGCAAGTCAGAGAGTCGTGGTAATTTCAAAATGAATTAGATGCAAGTCAGAGAGTCGTGGTAATTTCAAAATGAATTAGATGCAAGGCAGAGAGTTGTGGTAATTTCAAAATGAATTAGATGCAAATCAGAGAGTCCTGGTAATTTCAAAATTAATTAGATGCAAGTCAGAGAGTCGTAGCAATCTCATAGTCTGTTAAATGTCTTGAGATTAACAGTCACATGCTTGACAAAATCATCGAATGATTTGTTAGCAGACTCTTTCTCTATCAAGCCCAAAAGATTGAATGGACATATACCAAGATTATCACAAAGCATTATATGTCATAGTCTCTTTGTACTAAGCCTGGGGTATTTTTGAAGCAAATGTTCAAATTTTGCACACATATTTTTTCATTGTAATAAAAAAAAAATATGATTCTTTTTTTTCAATTGTTAAACTATAGATTGTATCTACTCACTCTGTTGCCTTTGATTCTATACGACCTATATATAAAAATCGTAATGCAAAACATAACGTAAAAACATACTAAGGCCTAGAAATTATAATGTAAAAAATTCTTTTTTTATTATCTATGTAAATACAAATAATAAAACTCTTTAAAAAGATCATGCAGCACAAATATATTATTTCAGACTAACCGCCTCACATGTCGGAAACTCCATTTGAAAAGCGAGTAGTAAAAATGTATTGATTAGAAATTTATACAACATAATATTATAATTTTTTATAGATAATTAATAAACAATGTAAATAAAATTATATAGCTTGTTGTTTGGTGACATTTTATGTAATATAGTTCAGAATAGAGTTCAGTTATTGTGTACAAGTGAGTGTGAATTAATACCAACGGAGCATGAATTCTGAGATGTCCCAAATCTTTCTGGAAAGTTCTAAGAAGCGAGCCACCATCTTGTTGGAACATTGAAGTCCTCGCAAGTCATTTTGTCATAATGTAACCCAAATTATAATTAAATTATAACCTTCGATAAAGAAAGTTGGTCAAGTAGAAAGAAGTTAATCTAAATAGAAGACATTTCTGAGAAATATAAGACTATATTTTGGAAAGGTACTCTACAAATGCCTTTGAAACCCAAGGGGAAGGTGTATAAACTATTATAAGACTAGTGACGTTGTATACATCTAGGTGCTGGGCTACGGAAGAGACGGATGAGAGAAAACTATATGTGGCAGAGATGAGAATGTTAAGGTGGATGTGTGGTGTAACTAGAATGGATAAGATTAAGAATGAGTATATCAGAGGAAGTTTGAAAATAGCACCGATGACAGAAAGGTTGAGGAGTAATAGGTTAGCACGGTATGGGTATGTCATGAGGAGAGATGAAAACCATGTAATTAGAACAGTTTTGAGTATGATGGTTGATTGATATATGAGTAGAGGAAGACTGAGAAAGGTATAGATGGACTGTGTGAAAAATGAATACTAATATGACATCGGACAGACAAGAGTGGAAAAGGAAAACATGTTGTCCCTACTTAGGTGGGATAAGGATACGAATATGATGATGATTTTGGAAAGGTACTCAAATTGGGACCAGAAAATAGGTGAAGTATAAAATTACCCATATCTCCTATTACGCCTGGCGTGAGGCGGTGCTTCCTCATTTCTAATATCATAACCATAGATAGACACCAATTCATCGCGTGATTTTGGTACCTGTAAAAAAGAAAGAAAATTCAATTTCTGTTCTATCTCCATTGCTAGAACAAATGATAATAAATAATAGTTTAAAAAAGTGACAAAAAAAAATGATAAAAATACTGATATCTGGAGGTGCTGATATTAACAGTGACGCATCGCATGTTAATATCAGCACCTCCAGATATCAGTATTTTTATCATTTTTTTTGTCACTTTTTACAAAAATATACATTTCAGGGACGGGGGAGTTGTCCTGCTGAAAAAAAAAAAAATCCAAAAGTGATCGCAGCGCCACCCGGGCCAATTGAAATCAAACCATTCGATCCCGAACACCAAAAAATTATCAAATCGCCGGTTGGAGGAGTTGCACCAAAAAAAAATATATTATTTCTAATTTAGACTATTCTTAATCCAAATTTATTAAATTTTATTTTCTGTTTTTTAGTTGGATTTTTTATGAAAGCGTGTTTTTTTAGTTTTTTTAAACTATTATTTATTTTTCATTTTTTAGTTAAATTTTTTTAACTTTTTTTTTTCGGATTATTGCATTGTCATCGACCTTTGACAGGTGTGCAAAGTTTGAATTAAATCTGATCGTTCAAAGTAGGACAAAATCGAGCTCAAAGGGGTCGGTTACATACATACATACAGGTGAAGCTAATAAAAGCGTGATAAAAACCGATTCCATTTGAGGTTCTAGGAATTATATCTAGCAGGAATTCGTGTTATTCTTAAGATATTATTGAACTTCTATACTTTAAAAAATCTGAGAAAGTTTTATTATGCTTCTATAATCACGCAGGTGTAGAGAAGGACAGAAAATGCTACTTATTATTTTGCTTTTATAAGAAAAAAGTAACACAGAAATAAGTTGATACTTATTTCATATTTTTGTATCTTAAAGAATATTCATAATTTAAAATGAGTAGTCATAGCCTCCACTTTAACTTACTTACCTTACAACCATTACATCTGACCTAGAAGTTACATACTTATAGTAGCGGTTGTCTAGTTATCGAAATTCGACCATAAGATGACGTACAAACATTTTCACATATTAATATCTATACTTCTACCTATAACAATATTACAAAGCTGGAGGGTTTGTCTGTGTGTTTGGTTGAACATGCAAATCTCAGGAACTACTGATTCAATTTGAAAAATTCTTTCAGTGTTAGATAGCTCATTTATCGAAGAAGGCTCTACACTACGCTGAGACAAATAAGACCGGAGCACCAATAAAGAATGAATCAAAATTCGTTTCTTTTTCATTTTGAGAGATTCCGCTGCGTGTTAGCGATAGCCCTAGGTAACTTTTCCACGCAGACGAAGTTGCGGGCAGAAGCTAGTATAGATATAAAAATTACAACTCTGCATTTATTATGAGAATGTATTCTGACTTGCCACAAAAGTCTCCGGAAAGTTCTATCAAGACGGTCACCTTCTTGTTGTTAGTTCATTGAAATGGTCACAAGAATCTTGTAATATCATTACCTACTCGGCAATGGTAGTAATAATCTAGTACATGATTGGTTGTCAAAAATAATTTGATTTTATGCACTTTATAATTGTACTACCAGTGAAATGAATCGAAAACAAGTGATAAAAGAGATATGAATAATAATTCACCTGTTCATTCTCAATGTACTTGTCATGGGACCACTTGTTCACGATGTCGGACTTGCGCGGCGGACGACGCCTCTCGGGTGGTGCCTCGCTGCCTTCCTTTTTCTCGGACGCTGTTTCAGATGTTGTGTTTGTCGTATCCTCACCGCTGAAACGATTTATTAATAAGACATTTGAAAAAATACATGTGAGAGGTGAGGACCCAGTCCGGAACGAAGGTCTTTACGCTTTTCCTCATCAACTCCGAATATAAGCTGATATGAACATTCCGATTACTTAGATTTGTATTTTTCCGTCACGTAAGGAAAAAGCGTTCTGGCCCTACCGATCAATCCTCTCTATTTTCGGTGTAATCTGTACATTTTTATTATACTACCGGCAGCGCACAATGTTCGTATTTCTATACTCCAACACACACAACATTCGTATATGGTAGAGAGAGACAGAGAGATCGTCACAAAGGGAGGACAAAACACTTCTCTCTTACGTGACGATTTTTAGACTCAACAATGAACTTTTTAGACACCTTTCGCTTTGTCTCAATTTCTGAAACCGGCCTATTAAAATTAGTTACAAATGATAGGTCCCCTCGTGCATGTACAAATGTATACGTAAAATATATCTATATTTACAACTACGGCATGGACTATGGCTACAATATGTTTAGAAATGAAAGTGTTTAACAACTGGCAACTACAATTACTGTGATCATACATTGATTGCCAAAATACCTTTTGAATTGAAACCGACCTTTTGAATAGGTAATAAACAAATATTGTAAGGTGTGTTAATTGTACTGGTGAATAATTTTTTAGCTTTCGATAATTAATAGCGCTGCGCTTCACTGAACAGCTCGGTCATTACCGGCAGTGCGTACCTATACGCGTTATTCAACATTTCATATATAACGGCCGTGATATAACGTGTACAATTCAAATGTAATCTTTCTTTGAAACGTTGCAATTATAAAGCATAATAAGCAACTATCTCACCTGGGCTTAAATGACGATGTGTACAAAAGCCCCAAACGTGGGAATAAGTTATGCTCCTTAAAGACACTGAGAGTCATTAAAGACTAAGTTTCAAGAATTTGGTATCTTAACTCTGCCAGCCCTATACATTCATGATAATCTAATCTATGTCCGCAAAAACTTAAATACGCTGGATTTAGTAAAGTACCGGTATAATTTAAATACTAGAAATAATAACAAATTGATCATTCCATATTTCATGCTCAGTAAACCAATAACAGTTTTTTAGGTAATAGTGTTAGGTTTTATAACTAAGTCCCAAAGCACATCATTAATTCGCCAGAAAGTAAGTTCAAGCACCATGTCAAGCGGGTTTCAATGTCTAAAGGCTATTATAGGGTGGATCAATATGTGAACGATATGAATATGAACCTATCGTCAATAGTCAACGCAAGTGGCATGTCTTACCAAGACTGTACCAATAAATTGAAAGCAAGCAGACTGAAGTAACTAACATTTGTTAACACAAAAGATGCGTCTACTAAGGAATGCTTGTGAATATTCGATACATTTGAATGTTTACACAGTCAAATATGCATTAGGGAATGTTCCACTACCTTGTAAAAACTCTAGTTTAATGAACGTTGAAAACCGCACTCCCGTTGGCCATTGATGTGAACACATTTGACACATATATTCCTATTACAATAAGGATACACCATAATCTATACTAATATTATAAAGCTAGAGCGTTTGTTCGTTTGATTGAACACGCTAATCTCAGGAACTACTGGTCCGATTTGAAAAATTCTTTCAGAGTTAGACAGGTCATTTATCGAGGAAGGCTATATATCACACTAAGACCAATTGGAGCGGAGCATCAATGAAGAATGTTTCTAAATTGTTTTTTTTTTCCTTTGAAGAGCATCCGCTGCGTGCTAGCGTTAGCCCAAAGTAACTATTCCACGCAGACGAAGTCGCGGGAACAGCTAGTATATAATACAAATATAGAGAGAAATTACCAGGCGGCAGTCCTATCGTCGTGTTCGTAGAAAGTACCCCTTTTCGGTATATACTGAGGATTGCTCCGGTCCTCATCGTCGTCTACGCGACGTTCCGTTTCCTGGAATTATGTTAAAATATTTATTAAAAAAAATTATTGACACTTGCTAACCCTAATGTCAATGACATATTATAAAACAAAGTCCTCTGCCATATCTGTCTGTTCGAGATAAACTCAAAAACTACTGAACGGATTTCCATGCCGTTTTTACCAGTAGATAAAGTTCGTATAAAGTAAATTCGTGAGGCAATGTTTAGGTATATAATTTATCAAGGTTTTTATTACCAGGGCGGGACAGCGCGCGCCAGGCCCGGTAGTAGGATAAAATAAATGTTTCTATAATGCTACTCCTATATCAACATTTTCATAATGCTACTCCTATACCTCCTTGACGAGGCTTCGGCTACTTGTAGCGCTAAAAACGAACCTCAAAATCACTTCCGATAAAGGTGCAGAAAAACACTCTTACACGTTTTCATTCCAATAATAACACGAAATTAGCGTTCCCAAGTTAACCTGATGTATTTAAAATCCCACTTATCGTGCTGCTTCTATCGTCACACAGTTCGATAGTTCATAACGCATGACAATGTGTTTCCACACCTGTATTTATTACGACCACTGACAAAACTTCGTGGCGAAGCATGCAGCTATGGAAGTAGCATAAAATTATTACTATTGATTACTCAGTTTATTACTTATAAGCATAAGTGCTGAAAAAAAATATAATTTCCGTCGCCCAGGACGGACGGTTAACATCTCACCCACACACTCATCCTAACCTCCCACACCATTAACTCCCTAGGAGGTCCTGTGCACCCAGAAGAAGGTCTCAATCCCGTTGTGTGATATAGTGAATCGTTTATTAGCCAACACAACCTGATATTGCACTACCACTCTACACTGACACAGTAGAAACATACGTTTTTTGAAAGGACTTTTCTTTCTTTTTTCCATAGTTAAAAAATAGCGATTTTCTTCAGATACAATAACTACACGTACACATATGTGCTACACTGCTACATGTTTGTATATATGATACTGAGTGTTTGGAATAGTTCGTTTGTTTGACACCATTGCTGGTGACCATTTTGGTAGTGTCTTTTGCGCTCGCCAAAATGCCCTATAAAAAATAATAATATAGGGTAACTTTTATCCCAAAAATACTGATCAAACCCGAGCGAAGTTACGAGCAGAAACTAGTACTTTATAAAGGCCCGTTACATATAATTCAAGAGGAATGCGCTAACAAATTATAAAATGAATAAACAGCTACAAAAAGTGAAAACACATTACGTTATCTACCGTCAGTATGCACAAGGTGACTTTAACATTCTCATGTTATGACTAACAAGTAACCAAAACAAAATTATTTATAAATTTAAATGACTTATTATTAATTCACATATTTGAATACAATATAGAGGAGTTAGCAGTAGTCACCGCTTTACCCAAAATATCTAAATCCAATTAATTCAATGTATTATTAGAACCATAGTTTCATATGGAAAATATATCTTTTTATGGAGCAAGACAAAGTGACTGGACCAGTCGATCAATTAAAGCTGATACGCGAAACACAATCACACATTACGCTTGTGTAGTGTCTAGAACAAGCGGACAACACAGAGCGTACGAAACATAAAAAAAACTCTTTGTCTCTTTCGCACAAGAGCAAGCTTATGAGCAAATCAAAGACTGACAATAATTTATGTTTACATGACACTCACTGATATACAAAAACCCATAGAATTATGAAACCGCTTACACTTACAAACTACGCGCAGGTTTGTTACTCTATGCAAAAACCCAAGATGCACACTCAACGTCTCACAGCCGGCACACAAAAATGAGTGCATAATTTTGAATTACCAAAATCATAAGTTTATCGCGTAACTATAACTACGTATGTATATTGGGAAGTTTCGGCGGCCGGTTTTGAGCGCTACTTTATTCGAGACTGTGTGTCTTGGGTTTTTATATGTCAATGATAACACTAGAAAAATAGCTTGCCCTTTGCAACTGTTTAAATCACCCATCCAGTGAGTCGAAACGTGTGTTATTTTATACTTTACTAGCTGTGCCCGCGACTCCGTCCGCGTGGAACCTAATGTAAAGAAATAGTGACTAATAAAATCATCTGAATGCATTAAGTCCATTTACTTATCTACTTTTAAAATTACAATAACTTTTGACAGAGCGAACCGATTTTAATAAAACCAAGACTAAATGTTACTAGAGGATATGCTTTATGATTTTCTTGGTGAGGTTTTATCGTGAACGCAGTACTTTAGCAGTGATGCGTGTTCATACAAACAGACAGATAGACAAAATATTTCTAAAAATGATTGAAATAGTTTTGGTTACTTATTCCAAGACACCTGCAACATTTTTTTTTCACAAAAATCTAAAAAGATAGGTTTTAGCGTTGAGCACAATCTCAACTGATATTAAATAACGGTGTGGCTAAGATTACACGCTAAGTCTAGAATAGAAACAGGCTCTCAGTTGCAGCTGCCGGAACACATCCATAAGTGTTTTGAAGCAGATTATTAACTTGAGGGTAGCAGCTAGCGAGCTTAGAAAAAACCCCATCATCCAAAGAAAACTTCGCAAGGATAGAACCTCACATCGATCCACGGAATGTCCAAATACGCTAGCCACCGAGGTATCATCGCTTTTCCTATGTTATAACGATTAAATCAAAACGATTTTTTACAACATACTGTATCTTGAAACAGTATTAGTGCGTGTACATGCTGTGAACGTGCTAGCTTTAGTCAACTGACCTATAGCAAGACTGATGCTAAGCAAACACTTTGCAATCCCAAAGAAACACCTATAGAAAGATCTAGAATCCACGACAGTCGGATGAACGAATGCTTTATTTTCAGTCAGACGTGATATTTAGAAATCATCATGAATGGAACTAGTATATTACAAAAAAAAAGTCTGTCTATGCTAAGACAATTCCGTAAGAGAAAATACTGTTATGTTCTTATTTTAATAGAACTCGCTAGTGTATAACATATTCATTAATTAATAATTCATTTATTAAAATGTAAAGACAATTATAAAAATACGTTTTTTACATAATCTAATCTTCATTCGGTTTTTTTACGTTTTAAATAAAGTTACTATAGTAACTTATAATAAAGTATAAAACGAAGTATATGTGATTATTTCTCCGAAGCAACGCTTCTCAGACTTTTTTACTCAGCGACGTACTAATATCATCATCAACGTGTAAGAAACCCACTGTAGGGCCATAGGCCTCTACCCGAAGGAAGGTATGGGCATAATCACCAGCCCACGACGTATTAGCGACCTCAAACTGAGAATCCACAGTTCATGTTTTCCCAAATACAGTAGTAGGGGAAGGGTCGTTAAAGTGGCCCAGGAAGGTAAAGTGGTCACCTTTCAAAATTAAATGAATTAATATGCTCGATCTGTTGACAGTGCATGAATATAATTCATTGCACGATGCCATATTGCTTCAAAAAACATTAGCACGGTTTGTACGGGCGGAACGATTTTATTGTGAAAAATAGTGTTTTTTATGATGTTTGATGTAATATGAGTACTTCAAACATTGTACTACATTATTGTGATCACTATAGATTAAAAACAATGCAATACCCTATCGCTTTAGTCCTTCTAACTACTTATTTATTTTATAGTAAAATACAACAATATAACCTCATTTATTATTTTTATAGTTTCTTCTTTAGTTACGTTCCGTTTCAGGTAAAGTGGCCTAGTCTGTAGGTAAGTAAAGTAAGACATGGTAAGACATGAAGATAGTTGGATACGCTGTTTTGGTTGTAGACGATGGGCTGAAGAAGCATGCTCAGGCTGTGATGATGAATATGATCTCTTCCTCTGAGAACTCTGTTCATAAGCCGTGTGATTTCCCAATGAATAATTAAAATGCTGATTTAATATGTTCCTGGGTGAAATTATATACTTCAAACTTTATTATATGTAACTGATTTAAAGTGAACTATCTAAAACTAAGTAAAACTCAAATAAAACTTTATAACTAAAATATAATAATGTTTTATTCATACTAGACTCCTTTACCAGCATTTATGATTTATGTAGACCATTTTACCCAACCTGGGTAGGTAAAAGGGTAGGGTAAAGTAAAGTAAGTAACCTGGGTAAAGTGGTCAATTTCCCATTTCGTCTTTGAACGCAAAATATATTATGTTTAACTAGATAAACGTTAAAATATCAATAAGATGTTAAAACCATATTAATTAGAGATAATAAATTAACATAAAAAATATGATATTTACAAAACTGGCAGTCATTCAAAGCTTAGGGTGGCCACTTTACCCGACTCTCCCCTACTACAAGAAAAATTCTCAGGTTCACGTACCCTCACGATGTTTTCCTAAGCCGTCAGTCGATAATGTTACTAATTTAAATTAGTAAATGTAAGCGAATTCCGGAAAAAAATTTGCTAGGATATATTGTATAATATAGGATTGATATTCCACCACTCAAACCACTAGACCATCACGACATTTTAATGCACTAGTATACTCTATGCAAATTCGTGACACCCTTACATATTTACATGCAAAACGTTTGATAGTACAAAGTGAGAGTTTGTAACTCTCGAGACACACTTGACAGGTGTTTGCAATACAGCAATGTTTCGCGACACGGCGGTTCAGAACCGCAGCTCCAGAGAATGATTACCACACTTCCCAGTTCAATGACCTCCATCCATACCTTAACCAAACACTGCGTCTTTATGACATAATCTGTTCGAAATTGCATACATAGTAACAGATAAAAAAGCAAGTCATTGAATAGCCATGAAATTATATCCAAGGTGATCATATCTCATATCAAAAACTTTGTTAGACTTTCATATTTCGTTAGATTAAGATATCAATAAATTCCAAGTCTACAATTGTTTAGTAATATAGAAACTTTCATACAATAAATTTAATTTTTGTCTTCCTTTTATACAACTATACTATACTAAGCAATCAGCCATGTTTTTAGAAATAATTTTATGATAGACCAATATAATTTTCAGATAACTATTACAATAGTTAATTTTCTAAAATTTTACATGAATATAATATGATTAAAGTATCTGCTAATTGATTGTACCTAAGCTTTGAAATAACTAAACCGATTTTAACGAGACATTTATTGGCATATAGAGACCTTTTCAGACTATAGTCGAGAAGTATATATTGTTACACAGATACTTCATCTGGGTCCCCATCCTGAGCCGGACACCCTCCACATAAATGTGGGCCTCCGTCGAGGCTCATGAAACATTAACCCTGGTTATCTGTGCGTTTAACATAAATTGTTTGTGAAATTGAAGTCTAGATTTGAGATCTGTAGCCCTTTTGTCTTTTGGGAGTGTTGTAATTAATTCGTCCTGCGATTTTCCGATGACAAGCGTTTTGGTAACTCTCCGGTGTTTATAGAGATCAGATGGTTTCTAGAGTTTCCGTCCAACACTATGGTGATCCCTAAATAACGTTGAGGGATCAGCCGAATGAGCTAGTCCTAACAATGACTACTACTAATATACATAAAAAAGTATAAAACGGCGTAAAATTGATCCAAATAAAGTAGTTCTTATGAAACATCAGAAATATTTTCATGACAAAGTCACGAGTAATTCGAATATGAATTCCTAAATACCTACAGACTATGTAAATAATAAAGTAAATGCAATAATTAAAACTAATGCTCACCTACCTACCACATAAACGGTAAAAAAATACATTTCATAGATTTCCTAACAGTAATAAAACGAATTCTTTAATTACCAATTGCCTTGATCTAGTTCATAATACAATACCTCAACTTTTGTAATAGGTAAGAAATTTGCATACGCAATTGCTTAAACAAGCCTAAAATCTCAAGGTGCAACCGTAGTAAGCCCTAATAATATTAAGCCAAAAACTCATTGATTTAATTAATTACTTTTCATTAAGTACCTGCCCTGGCACCATACGGGTCTGGCTCCATAGAGTTGTGCTAACAAAGAAAATGAGATCAAATCGTCTCTTCCACAATTCGAACACACAATAAAAAAATACCAACTGAACAACTCCAAATCGGTCAATATTTTCGAAATTTTAAACTAAATTTCGAATACAATGACCGTGCATGAGATTGTCTCACAATTGTTACTACTAGTGATCATTCAGACATTTGATCACAACTCTTTATACTGTAGTGTTTGAATGTTATTCCTGGTTGCTTTATCAAACAGCATACCTCTATAGCAGAGATTCCCAGACATTTTTTTTTCATAGACCACCTTCCAAAATTTAGCTGGTTCCGATGGATCCCCTGCGGCTACAGGTTACCATATCACCAAAACTCGACAAAAAATGTGTAGATTAGACCTAACAATGGAAATTTGCAAATCTCTACATGTTGTACTGAATATGGAATATGCAAGTTTTTACAGGTAACAGTCACTGAGCTTCTTAAAATATTATCTGCCTACATTGATAGGTGCAGTCAAGCCAACATTCTTCGCTATCAAAAGCAGATAAATTTTCATGGACCACCAATTATGAATCCTCATTTTTTGTCACACCAACATAGAACCCAGTCGAGTCTTCCCTGGACCACTTTGGGAACTAAGTACTAACTAAATAAATGGAACAGCACAGTTGAGACATTGTCAAATGATGTTTTGACTATAAACATGGAAATAATTTCACTTCTTGTTTTAAAAGCAAAACTACATCAGTATGACACGTTTTTATTTGTTGATACATAGATTTCTAATTATATTTAATATTAAGCCATCTATGCAAAATACAACCAACCTATTAAAAAGTTAGCATTATCACACTATAACCAACACTGTCATATGCAACACTCATGCATACTACTACCAATACAGTTCAAGTTTTATGACTATTTTTGTGTACATTTTATTTATACTACAACATTCAGGAATCAGTTACAAAATGCACAGGAAGGTGATGTATAGGTTTTGTTTATCATCCTTAGCATCCACTTCCTATCATGTTTACATATTAAAACTGATATAACTAATCATATTCATTTACTTATTGCCACATCAATAACACAATCACAAAATCTATACTTTTTATATTTTTGGGAATACAATTGTGGCAGGTGTCTAGGAATGTCATAAAATACATTTCATTTTTAGAAATCTCTGTCTGTCTGGTTGTTTAAATATGCATCACTGCTAAAGTACTACAATATCATAAAGCATATCCTTGAGTAATGTTTAGTCTTATTTTCATTAAAATCGGTTCATTCTATCAAAAGTTCTTGTAATTTTAATGATGACATGACTTAAGTGTGAGAGAAAAATAGATAAGTAAATGGACTTAATGCATTCAGATGATTTTATTAGTCACTGTTTTTTTACATTAGGTTCCATGTGGATGGAGTCGTGGGCACAGCTAGTATATATAAAATATCATTACACGGCCCAATCTACTGGGGCTAGGGCTGTGAAATGCAGGTTCCTTCTACACTGTAGGTGAACACTAAGGAAGGATTTTTTGGAAATCCAACCCCGAAGGTGTGGAAAAAGTAGAGGAAAGTTTTTTTTATAATTCTTCATTTTCTCTTAGTCTGTTAGTTATTAATTTATTTCATTGCTCATTTTGTACAAATCTATACTAATATTATAAAAATGGAGGTCTTGTTTGTTTGGTTGAATGCGCTAATCTCAGAACCCACTGGGCTGCTTTAAAAAATTATTTCAGTGTTCGATAGCTCAATTACCGAGGAAGGCTATAATATATATCACGCTAAGACCAATAGAAACAGAGCAACACTAAAGAATATTTCAAAATCGTTTTCTTTTTCCTTCTGAGAGCTTCTACTGCATGTTAGGGTTAGCCCAACGTAACTATTCCACATGGATGAAGTCGCAGGCAGAAGCTAGTCCTACATAAATATAAAACAAAGAGTCAAAAATAAACAAGTTCAAGAGAATAGGAATTGTATTTATGTGCCAATATTATATCATATTTTATTGTAGGACTATCTCAACAAAACAACTGTGAGCATAATTGTAAGATGTCAATATCAGCAACATTGTTATTAATTTTATCACATAATTATTTAAAAACATTGAGAAACCAACAAATGTTTAAATATGTTTTGAAAGGTCTTTAAGTTCAATAGGCTTTTTAGGAAAATGTAATTTTAGTTAATATAATATGTACAGAACCAACAGCAAGTGAATATTGTAAGTACTTGATGTCTGTATATATTTGTCAAATCACTGCCTCGATGTGTACAAGTCTACAGGTGCATATATACATACAAATCCTAATGAAGACATAATATATATAAGTTACAGTTAAAATTTGATCGTAATAAAGGCAATGCAGTGATAAATTATAACCCTGATTATACCTTCTTCTTCTTTAATTTATGGCGTTGTGTGTAAGCAATACACAATTCCGCCAATGTCATGTACATACAGAGTGTGCGGTGTCTGTGGCAGATAGTGTCATAAATGAAGGAGACAGATAAAAAATGTAATTCAAAAACGAAGATAATTAATCTGTGTTCAGACTGAGTTATTGTATGTTTCCGACCAATATAAATATAAGCAAACTTAGATATATATTGATTAAGAAATAGACGATCTGATTAAAGTTTGATTTTGTTAATTTTAATAAATAATAACAAGACCTGTGTAGCTACCGAGTATGTCATCCTCTTTGGCAGACAACTTTTGTATATATTGTAAATAGAACGTCCTTCAAACAAATGAATGATAGCGTCTCTATAAATATCTAATATGGTCATATTAATAAACAGTCTATTTCACGCACTCCGAGTATTATTATTACACTGTCCGTGACGATCTAGAATCTTATAGTAGTGAGCCCGAAGCTCCTACACATGTAAAATTAAAGGTTTATTATTCACTAAAGCTAAGAAAGACGAACAGTTAGTAGGACAGGGAATATGAAGAGGAAGAACTTAAAAAAGAGTGAATCTGTTTCTCGAACAATTAAAGAATATATGATCTGGAGAACAATCGTCTAGACTGCATTTGCAGAGAGACTGGTCCCTAATCCTTAGATTATACCTTATTTCTATACCTAAGTCAAAAACATAAACAGACAACCATTTTTGCAGACGAAGCATACTTCTAATATTTGATTTTTTCAATAAATCAATACATAAAAATTTTAGAATACAATACCATTACTTTAATTATAATTTATGTGCTGTTTTTTGTTGATAAAATGTATTATTCATTAACTTTCTAACTCGAGTTCTATTTTGTTTTTTTTTTTAACAGAAAATATTAATATAAGAAACCTGAAGTGTAATTGTACAAAAATAATATTACCTGAACAGGATCTCTATCGGAGCGATCAGACTCGCTGCCATGCGAATCATATTCAGACTCCTGTTGACCATCCTGCAAACAATTCTCAACTTTCAACAACTGCATGCTACACAGCAAAAAACGTTGTTTACAAATTTTACGTGGCGTTCTAAAATTACAGTCCAAACAGAACGGCGACGATTCAGCGAGTGGTGCCCGATCATGACCTCAATTTAACGAAAAGAAATGTACATTCCGACACGCGAGAGTTACGGGAGAAAGTATCAACGTAATACTTTTAGAGCCAAAACGAAAGTATAGTTAGTGACAGTCCAAACTTACGTTCAAAGAGTTACTGTTCTCGATATCTTGCGATCCATCCGAGTATTCACCCGAATCATCATGTTCCCGTGTTCTAGCCACGGACGTCATATTGGCGTCCTCTCTAGTCACTTGTAAAACCTCCAGATTGACGGCTTGAATTAACTATTACTTGATAATAAAAGCCAACGTACAAATCACTCGCTTTTCGTAAAAAAGAGAATTAAGAAAAATCCCCTCTCGTTTTGACAAAAATCAAATGAAAGATCAAAGAACGTCAAAACAAGCTAGGGAATCAGTCGGCCATAAAAAATATTTAGCGTTTCTTGTCACCTGATATTTAGTGTTCATCCATTTTGGTTTTATTTATAAAGTAAGCTTATGGATCCTATAATATATTAAAAGCGATTATATTTTGTACTAACACGTGCTTCGTTGTAAAGTAAGTTAGTAGTAGATTTATTCTGTGAAAGGTGTAAATAGAACAAGTTTTATTATTATAGCCTGACAACATTAACGTGAAACGAAACGGTTTTCAGAATCACGCCGTAAAGATGACATTCTTATTACTTAAAAAAGTTGCATTATATATAAATTTAAATTGTATTCAAAGACATATCTTTACTCTTAATTAACATTTAGAAAAGTAAATTGACTATTTTGTTACATAATAGATAAGAAAAGATGTTTTGCACGCAGGCATAATTGAAACGTATTTGGTGTCATATAACGTTTTTGACAGATGACACTGACATTAACAGCTTTGTTGATTTATTTTCACTGGGTTTGATTTTTGTCCAAAAGTAAATACGAAACTTAAGTTTCTAATAAGTTTAGAACAAAAACGTTTTCGAAAAATACAGTATGGAAAGGTACATTAGTTCCTTCTATAATTATCTATAACCTTAATTGTAAATTTACAAAATTGTTTTGATTTGTAGTGCGAGTAATTCAACTTCTGATGATACGAAGACAGTAAAACTACTAGCTAAGGGCTTACTAGAATTATATGAGCCGCCACTGACTACTATCAACACTCATTTAAAAGAATTAACGTAAGTTTTATTTATTTTGTCCTAGTAATTAATTATCATTATTTAGGTCGGAGTAATTGATTCGAATTGCAACATTTTCATTTTGTTATTATTTTAATCATTTACTCTTTTATTTGAGAACTTTTTGAAACTAATGGTCTTCCAGTGGTCGAAATTCAATCATAATGAACTTAATTTTGTAGTGTCAGTTATTGAGGTTTTCTTAGCAAAGAGTACAAATATTGTAAATTAGTAAACATAAAGCTTGTGAAGTCTTATGAATAGAAACTTTTAATTAAAGACTTCAACTTGTCATTGGTAAAGATATTTTGATACTTGTGTATTAAAGTCTAGGCTTGGCATTAGAAATTCGCGTCACGAATTTGGGGTTGTTAAGGGTTGTTTTTTATAGGGGTTGGTTACCCCTTTAAAAGACACCCCTTCAGCCCGCAAAGACATGTAATGTGTTTTAAACTTTTATATGTGTTTGAAGTTACATGTAAGGGAACATGATTTTTTCTTCAGATGCGCATTTTTAAGGTTCATAATACTACAATTTTGTTGTTTTATACTTATTTATTGTTGTTTTATAATTGTTCACTATTATTTAAAAAAAAAATACAAAAAATCAAATATAAATTATTTGTATGACAAAGGGAATGTTTTCCAAGCTCTTATATTTTTTGTTTTATTTGTATTATGTTTAATCCAAAACTCAACTGTCTCAATCGTAGAAAGAAATATAATATAAATGATTTGTATGATCATAAAGCCTTTGCACATATAACACAGGGGAGCGAGCAAACTAGTCGGAGCAACTCCGAGTGAGTCACGTTAGGTTAATAGAGGAATAGTGGTGGAGTGAAGCTTAGCTTAGCGAAGGTTAATATTGCTTACACATATCACATTGCTTGTTGTTTTAGATTAATTTTTTTTAACCACTATGAGCTTAAATGTGAAATATTTCGGTGAAAAATGAGGACAGAAGTTTATTATAAATCATTTATTAGATAAACAATGTGATTTCCTATATGCTGATTTTTTTTCTTTTTTGTTTTAGCTTTTTTCTGCTGTCATTAATCTAATTAGTCTTGATAAAAATTTATTATTATTTTACTTGACTATTAAATGTTATATGTTTGCTATGTTATGTTAGTTTACATTAATTACATGTATTACATATTTTTCATTGAAATTTTTTCCTTTATGGTGGCTTAATTCCTATCTTTTATGGCCATTTTTAAATTGTAATCCATAAAGTCCCGCGCCGGAGCTCCCAACGACCCAATAGATAAACCCACTAATTGCGTTGTCAGTCACATTGGTATAGCTGACAGGTCTTGGTGTGTCTGAATATTGCTACTATAGCGTGTGAAACACTATCAAGGATTAAACCCATATGCTGATTAAACTGTCTTAATCTATTGAGTATGTATAAATAGTCAGAGACAAAATAGTTAAGTACATCTACTTTTATTTTTTTTTTATGTCAAAGGAGGTATCCGAACAGGTGGGTCACCTGATGTTGCAACACCAGGGGAGTCACAAGTGCCTTGCCATCCTGTGTTTGAGGGGTGAGGGAGGAAGGGAAGGGAGTAGGGCAGAGGAGGTGGGCCTGTAGTGGTTTCTCAAAATCAAAAACACTCTCAACTCTCAAGCAATTATTATTATTTGTATCTAGTACCTTTAAAAGAGCTTTACTGATATCAATTTTTTTTAGAAAGTTAATTAATCATGATCAAATTCCGAACATTAGACTATTAGTAGTCTATGTATAAATTGGAAGTGGTCAAACAGTTAAGAATATCTACCTCCTCTGTTTCTCAGATGATTTTTTTCATTACTTCTTTATTTAGTAGCTGTTGACTAGCTTTAGTGTTATCAATATAAATTTTGAAGAGAATTTTAGTATCTATGGTCAAAGTTCGACCACTGGAGGAACACTCGAAAATATAAATAGGCAGACAAAATAGTTAATTACTTTTTTGTCTTCTGTTTATTAACCATTTTTTTTTATATTTTTTGTTTCATTAGCTAATGTTATAAATTTAAAAAACGAAAATAGTTTCTTCTTTTTTTCCTTCATATTGGAACTTGCTAAGTAATTAATTATGATCGATTTTGACCACTTGATGATCACTAGTGTATATTAATTTACAGAGAAAAACAAGAAGCTGTTCATAATATGATTACATCTGAACGACAGAAGTTAGAAGATCTTCAGAATGATGTTATGCTCGATGCTTTGGTGAGATACCTGTACAAAATATCATTATTTAAATACTAGTGGGCCCGGCTCACATCGTCCCGCCCTGATTACCCCCCCACAACCCCCCTTGTGGGTGGAATTTCATAAAATCCGTTCTTAGCTGACCTCTACTCGGCGAAAGGAATATTCCTACCATATTTCAAGTCACTACGCCTTATGGTTCCAGAGATATCGTGATGAGTCAATATATAGGTGGGAATCTCTAATATATATATAGATTTCACCCATTCCATTACATAAATACTACTGCACATTTATTGAAATACTTTACGGAACCCTCATAATGATAGCTATAATAATTAAATAATCTATTGCCTATAATAAAATATGTAAGATGCCATAAATTCATTATGGTAACAATATACTTACCAGGTTGTACCAAATTAGCATGACTATCACATCAACCTGTAAGAATCCCACCACAGGGCCACAGGCCTCGTACCCATGGATGGTATTTGCGTAATCACTACATATAAGCAATTTCAACTTCCGAGAAATCCTCAGTTCTATGTATATTGTTCCCACTTCCCACATACTACCACATAAAACATTTCTCAGTCGAAAGTAAAAACTAGTTAGATGAATTAAATTTTGATGTTCATATTAGGGTGCTTTCAGTTGAGACGATTTGTATCTGACTGCTGCCGTACGGTCGATACACCGATTTATGAGCGGGTGTCGTACTACAGCCGGACGACAGCAGTACGACCTAAAATATCTTATTCGGAGTGCGGTGCGGTTGCAGTCCGACTCTATTTTAGTGCTGGTCACCAATACTTGCATTCGGTCGAGCTATGGATTCAGACCAGGAAGGGTTACTGTTGATGCTGGTCTTTTAAAAAAAACCATTGCAGAAATAAATGATTACATGGATAATCTTTTCATTCGTATTTTTATTTTTCAAATTTGTATTTTTTTTTAGATATATCTTCCTAAGTCTTTTATTCTGTATCAGATTAAAATAATCATCATATTTTGAGTTTCATACCTACATTTTTTTCTATTTTTGTGTCATTCATAGTAAGAAAGTAGGCAAAGTTATTTATTTTACAACATGCAAAGCTCGATGTGTCTTCCTCACCAGCAAACCAGAAAAGAGGCACAGAAGATTTTATATGAAAAACATAACCGGGCGTGTGCAGTGCGGTAACCACCCGGTCTCGTACGGCAGCAGTTCGATACCAACCGCTTAAATCGAAAGCGCCCTTAGAGCCTTTGCAGGACCTAAATAGAATTGAACATTTTTGAGTTTGAAATAACAATTATTTAATGTATAATACGAATTAATAATAAAGGTAGAATAAAAATAGTGATATTATATCAATAAGTTAACACAGAAAAAGTTTCCTTTATTCCACAGTAGTTATGGGTTTACTCCCTTATGAAAAGTGGTTGCGACCCATTCAGGTATAAACAACTTAGACCCCAAGATTTTTTTTACCTTTACAGTTGGCAGACATAGCAACAAATAGGGAGAAACTTGTTTCCATGTCAAACTCAATGATGAGTTTGCACAAAAGAGTACAATCTTTACAAGTAAGTCGATCTTAAGAGGACTTAATATTTCTATGATAAAAGAATGTGGTGATCAGCTAATTTTAAGATGTGGAACTTCTATGCTGTTTAAACTCCTCCCGTACATCTTAAAAGCAGTAATGATTGGTGGCTTAAAAGGCGTGTTCATGTCGCCATCTATCGATAAAATATAATACTACAAATGAATAAATGAAGATTTTCTTGTGAAGTAATAGTTAATGATACGTGTCTATATAATCATATTTATTATCTAAAGAATATATTTTATGTACAGAGGAAATTTTAATATATATTTTTTTAATTATTTTGAACGTGTAGTACTTATAAAAGTCATAGTTTCTTAAAGCTTTTTATATTAAACGAAGCCACCGTGATATATTTTTATATTTATAAAAGTTAATTGACTAAAATCTAAAAGTAAAAAAAATAACCAAATCTGTAAGGTCTGAAAGACCTCTTATCATTTAATTTATATATGATGGTATACGATATCTATACTAGTACGTATTATAAGATATGTAACGTGTCTATAAATTTTAGATTTTTGTGGAAAAAAAATGTTGCAGGTGTCTTGAAATGAATGATAAAATACATTTCAATAATTTTTAGAAATGTCTGTCTGTCTGTTTGTTTCTTTGAACACGCATCACTGTTAAAATACAGCGTTCACGATAAAACTTTTTTTCTTTTTTATGTCATAGGAGGCAAACGAAAAGGCGGGTCACCTGATGTTAAGTGATCACCATCGTCCATAGACACTTACAACACCAGAAGGGTCGCAAGTGCGTTCCCACCCTGTGTTTGGGGGAGGGGGAGGGGGAAGGAGGGAGGTGGGTTATCCGGCGCTCTCACTGACCGAACGAAACGCAACAATGCAAGCACTGTTACTTCACATCGGTTTTCTGCAAGAGGGTAGTACTACACCGGGCGAGCCGACCCATTCATGCTGAAACCAGTAATAGCTTCAGCGTGGCTCTACCACCTCTACAACTTCAAGATAATCATAAAGCATATCCTCGAGTAACATTTCGTCTCACTTTGACTAAAATCGGTTCGCTCTATCAAAAGTTATTGTAATTTTAATGACGACGCGACTTAAGTACGAGAGAGTATAATAGATAAGTAAAGGGACTTAACATATTCAGATGATTTTATTAGTCACTGTTTTTGACATTAAGTTTCACGAGGACGGAGTCGCGGGCACAGTTAGTATATATAAAATATCATAACACAGCCCAATCTACAGTAGTCCGGTGAAGCTGTTAAGACCTTGCTAGGTCAATAGCGTAGTCAGTTCGAGAAATACAGCCCAATCTACTGGGGCTAGGGCTGTGAAATAAAGACACCTTCTACACTGTAGGTGAGCACTAAGGAAGGATTTTTGGAAATCCAACCTAGTATGAAATAATGTTTCTATCGTTTTACTATTATTTTTAAGAGAGCCTGGAGTCAGTTTATATTGTATCTATATTTCAGACAAGGGCAGCAAATGTTGAGAAAGCAGCTAGAAACAGAACAAATCTAACGAAACCATCAACAAGTTAGTAAGACAGGATCATAAATGTATATCATTGATTGACAATATATCTAAATGGAAAGTCAAAGCTAAAAGTGATGCTAAATGAATATTAGAATTAAGGAACATGAAGAAAATGTGAAAGTTGCTATTTTTATCATATCATTCCATGTGAAGACTATTTTTTTCTATCATATACCTAAGGATATTTAATGTATATTAATTATATATCAATTGCCGTATGTATATAAGTTCATAATTTCAGGAAAGCTGCACCTAATGAGTTAATTATTTTTGTTGTTGTTTATAATTGTCAGGAGAACATTTGTAGAAAAGACAATTTTAGACTAAAAAAAAATCATATAAAAACTTGTGTAACTGGGACACAAAACAATTGGGATATCTTCAAAATTATTTTCAGAATTGGCAGATTAGGAAAAAGAAAAAAATAATAATAGCGGGCCTGGCGGATGTTGTCTCGCCCTGATAATACAATTTTTTTTACAAATTATGTACCCAAATCTTCGTCGTGGATCACTTATCTACTGGTGAAAACTGCATGAAAATCCGTTTAGTACTTTGTCAGTTTATCGCGATTAGACAGACAGATAGACGTGGCAAAGGACTTTGTTTTATAATATGTAGTAATATAAAAATCCAGTTGGCATTTACGTATAATTTAGTCCAACTTGAGAGATATGATAATTTATATTTCGATCAATGGCCTCAATTTTTTTTAAGAACAAATTAAATGATTGTCTATGTTGATTATTGTTATTAAATGTAAGTTTTATCAGTCTCGAACAGATGGCGCTTTAAATTAGTTTGTTGACAGACAACTGTAGGACCGACTATTATAGATATCTCATAGATGGCGCCACAAAGAAATAATTTATCATACTTTTAATTCAACATGTAGTAACTGAGCCACAGCAACGCATGGCCGGGTCAGCTAGAATATTATATACGTTCAGTTATCAATTTATATAATTTATTTATTTATTTATTTGGAAATTCAACAGCTTACATTGGTTTTTATAAAATAACTTATAATATGCAATAATTACAGCCAAAACAGAATTTCTCTAATACAACAAAGTGATTAATACCTAGTAATAATAGTTATATAAGTAAGACGAAAACATATATCCCGTACTGGCCTTAAAAGTATATGTGAGTGGGTACGTGTGCGTACTTAGGTGGATGTATATGCTGTGTAGGTGTGTAAATGTGTGTGTGAGTGTGTGTGAGTGAGTGAGCGTGCCTATGCGATTCCTGTGCGTGTATATTTACGTGTTTATACCTTTTTAAATAATGTTGTTTACATAATAGCGTGATTTAATTACATTGCTTATTACACACGTACTAAGCCGGAGATAGACAGCTAATCTATACTTCTATACTATATATTAAAAATATTATTATTATATATATATTATACTATATATACTATAATATTATAAAGAGGTAAAGTTTGTGAGGTTGTGACGTTGTAGGGGGTAATATCTGGATCTACTAAACCGATTTTGAAAATTCTTTTACCAGTAGAAAGCCACGTTATTTGTGAATGTCATAGGATATATATTAAACCGAAAAATGGAAAGACTTTTTTGTAGTAGTCGCTTTTGTAAAGTAAGTCGGAGAAAAAACGGTCCAACGAAAATGTTTATTACGAACTCTGGCTTAACGATGAAAGATATATGATTGAGTTCTAGAAAAAAGTTGCAGAGCTTGATAATGCCTACAAAAAAGTCACGGACAGCATATGTCTAAGTTTTATGTTTAAGTCACAAAAAGTAGTTTTTTATAAAACAAACAAACAACAAAGTGGATACGGAGCAGCTAGTTTTCTATATTAACCCGATAGGTATTTCAAGGCAACTGCTGTATATTCTTTATATCATTAAAACTTATTTAATATCAACTGAATTTTTTGCAGTTTTAATTAGAGCAAACTTAAACTTACGATTGGGGAATAAGTTGTAAATGTATTGTTTTATTTTTCATATATTTTATTGGTTTATTTTTACTTCTAAGTTAAGCTATAAGCAGGTAATATGATAAGAAATATTTAATGAATATGTATACATTCCTTTATAATTATGGTACCAGTGGGTACTCAATTTTTCTTATCCATTTATATGGTACTTCTTATGGCACGGTAGGGAAAAAAATTCGTTACGTGTTATGCGTTACGCGTTAACGTAAGGTAGGTATGTATTTGTGTGTATGTATAAGTATCTGTTTTTAATACATAACAGCCAAAGAAGTTTCATTTCCACCGCGCGTACATACTGATACACGCACTGTTTTTTTATTATACAGACATCAATACTTTTAGTAATACAGTGTAAACTCTTTATAGCGAAAATTAAAGGGCCCAAACTTTCTTTTTTCTCGTAATAAAGAGATTTCGTTAAAAATAATTTCCAATATAATTTATAACTCCTATTTTCTACTGCACGTATCAAATAAACGTTTTCGTCCACAAAACGCTTTCTTTCACTGGTACTGACCAAAATTTCCTAACGACCTAATTTAAAGGTAATAACAATTGATACTAGTAATGACTCATACAGTAACGTAGGTTGTTTTAAACGAGCCCTATTTATAAAGCTTTGGAGGAAGTTTTCTTACTGCTGCATTATATCGTACTATTCACACGACCTGTGATCTAATAGTCACTATCTCCTAGGGATACAAATATTTGGTGGGACAGGCTGGGCCACTTGTAATTCAGGGACCCCGTATCATTGATATGACTGATATTGTGGCAGCTATGACCCTGAACTCTTGACAGTTAACAATAACAAAAGCAAGGCGGTCCCCATCCGTCTCTCTAAACAGAACGTGGTTGCGACCACGCCCGCGTAACCACGGATTACGCCGTGGTAGCCTGCCTGTGAATTTCTCTACCGCACACTCGTCGCGACCGCCTCAGCAGCGGCTCAAGTGGAGCCATCAAGCAAGCTATCACGATACAGTGACGCTGGAAATTTTCAATCACTAGTTGAACAATACAACACAGATCACCCCCACATACGTGCACAGGTACACATATTGTGGAAGATCTTTTCCTCTTATTTTTGAACTGGGTTAGTTTAGATTACCCTCTTCGGAGCCTTTTGAAACAAATAATGCCGATAATACTGTAAATATTTGCCGTAATTTTAAAAATGAACCTATTTATTCGTAATAAAGAAATATAAAATTGAGCTACAAAGAGTGTATATATATATTTGTATGTATATATATGGTATACATATATGGTTTTAGATAAACCAACCGAATTGAACTAGTTTCTATTTTACAGTAAGGTTTTCGTTAAACGAAGGAGGTTATGAAGAGAATGTATGTATTCAAAATCTGGGTTTTGGCAACTAATTTTAGTTTGTGTTATAATAATAGGTAATCCCATTAGAGAAAATGAATTTGTTCCTTTATATAGGTGTCATGGTTTAAAAAAAAAGGTGCGTGTAACCGTCACACGCGATTAAAGTAAAACTTCTTTGGCGTTATAACAGTAGCTAATAGATGGCACTACAGATAATGAAGCTTTGATTTAATTTCTTACTTACTTACATTGAAACCAGATGGCAGCACGGTCGCGCGCCTATATATACAAAATTAATTGTATTGTATGATTTTTATTATTATTCAATTTTTTTTTCAAAAAAATTGCAATGATTTGTTTATAAACTATTTATTGAAAAAATCAAAAATATTGAAAAACGGATGGTAAAAAAACGTGACGCCATATTGCAGTAACGGACTTCCGTTGCATTGTCGTCCAGTTACCTCCTAGTCGCGCCTAAAGAAGTTTTACTTCAATAAAGAAAATTAGACTATGTATAATTTAACTAAATCATATAATATTTAATTAAAATAAATTCAAAATTAAATTAAATTGTATAATATTTTAACTAAATAAAAAAAATGAAGTAACATATTTTGAGATTTCATTAATATCTATAAATATCGCATTTTGTATGATAAGTTTGTCCACCCGTTACAAAAGAATTAGTAAATAGTACCGCCACCTGGTGAAGGGTACTTGCAACTCAATTTTATAACACATGTACGTGTTACTACGTAAAACGTATTGATTATTGTCGTTTGAGTTAATGTAATTTATTTAGTTGTATATACGCAAGTGAGAAATCAGTTCTTTTATTTCTTTAACACACTAGCAGGGTCGGCGGACATTGTCCCGCCCTAATAATAAAAAAAACAACTTTAACAAAGTATGTACCTAAGCCTTTCTTATGAATCACTTTATATACTGGTGAAAACTGCATAATAATACGTTGAGTAGTTTTTGAGTTTATCACGAACAGATAGGCAGACGTGGCAGAGGACCGTTTTATAATATGCAGTGATATTATATGACATATATTCAGTTCAACAATATTTAGACATATATGTTAAATATTTTACTGGTAGACTGGCTTGATGTTAACAGAGATGACAGATGTTGAGATGATAAGGCGAGACTGACCTGTTTAAAAATATTTTAAAACAAGTTTATCACCTTGATAACTAATTACTATTGAATGTATATGCGTTTTACTATTGTAAAATGAAATGTGAAATCATTTAAAGATGTATTTAAAGATTTTTAGTATAGAAAAATATTGTATAAAGCGCCATCTACTGGACATATGTATAACTAAGATTATTGCATAATAAAATTTAATAAATAATAATTTGTCACATGATAATCGTGATTTTCTATCCCTGTTTTTTTTTCAAGTCAATACTTATGTGTATTATGTAGCTAAAGGCACATTAGGTCAGGAATCCTTTGAAAATATCTCTTTTATATTAATATATATCTGCAATAGAAAAAAACACAGGTCACTCGGGAGTCCTTTACCAAACATATATTCTTTTAAATATAGCTATTTGTTTCACATGTAAAATAGCAGTAGGTAATAATTAACTTCACTGTAATCTAGTTATATTAAAATAACTATCATTACGATATTTGGTTTACACATAAAATAACAAAAACAAATTTATTTGAAATCTCGGGAATATATGTCAATGTTTTGTTACCATAGACAAAATAAAAACGAGGGAACAGTAAAAAACCATTAACTGATATAAATGTTTTATTCTCTATTAAGCAGTGAGATATGTGATCTAATACTAAACCTTATTTATTTATTAATTAAAAACTATATCATAATAAACATTGTTAAGTTATAATATACTTAAAAGGAATAAGTTTTCAAGTTTACACTCCATAATTAATATGGCAGTTCAGATTCACAAAAAACAGTACAGTGTAGAAATACTGTATAATAAATACGATTTTAATTATAATTTGTTTTATTTGAATGCCCTATTTTTTTTACTTTTTTTTTTTTGTTGATCGTAAGTATCAGATGCCTATATCATATTACCATTATATAAACTATTCAATGTTAGACTTATGATCTTACTATCATGCAAAAATATATGGTCTCTACTTCTTATTTAGTAGCTTAAATGAATACGTGCTATCTTATTTAAAGTAAAAGGTTACATGTAATATGTATCAAAACGTTACAACAATATACAGTTAAACCTCGATAAGTCGAAAATCTCCATAACACTAAAGAGATACTTATTTCTTCAGGCACTAACGCGTCCATTAATCTTAAATATTATCAGCTCTCGATGAGCCGAAAAACTCCTTGAAGTTCGACTTACCCTGGTTCTGATGTATAGACTTTTTTCTTATTCAGTAATTGTTAATAACAGACTCAAAATTTTATATCGATTAGATTTATTTTTAAAGTTTTTCCTTACATTGTAATAAAATATTTAAAGTTTACAATTGAAGTTCAAATAACCTCTTAAATATTTAATTATAGTCCATGAGTGGACAAGTTATACTTAACACTACGTAAGTAGTCAAGTTCAAAATATAATTATTTCTTACTTTAACTAATCGGTCGGAGATCGTACACTAAAATATTATAATTTTAACTTCGACTTAAAACTAACATCTAGGATTTTGGATAACGTTGGATAAGGAAAAAAATACTGAGTAATATTTTGTGGTAATTCATTTCATAATTTGTAACTCCTTGCCCTTCAATTTATAGTAATCATAATAAATAATAATTTTCTTTTATACTACTGTAAACCAATATTAATAACACTTCCATTTCTTTAACAAAATTCCTGAAAATGTCATTTCTTTTTATATCCAAGCCAAAATTGCAATGGTGTCACTTTCATTGAAACGAGAAAACCTTTCCAAAATATTTATTAGTCTCCCCGTGGTCCAATTATCTCTTTTCTCTACATCTATTCCTTCTAATACCTTACACAACAATTTATAATTAGTATTTGACATTTTTACGGTCATATATCGCTCCCAAATGAGTGACACCCGGAGCGGAAGACAATCACCGCCATCGCCTACCCTTCCACTTATTATACCACTGGGTCAAATATTAAGCGCTTTACCTTTATTAACGTAACTCGTGCTTGCCATAAAATAGTAATATCATAAAGTCCCAAAAATTCACGACCGTTACCCAAAATCCCTAGTGATGTTTAACAAAACAACACCCCTTTTAGTGTTAATCACCCTGGTGGTAACGCAGAGGGGTATGACCAAGTGAGTCTGATGTTATTTCCTCTGGTAGGCCTCGGTGACGTCACTCAGGACGGTCACCACGAACGACTCGATGCCGCATTCGTTAGAGCCGCGGGCGATACGGAAGTAGCCGTTTTCTCCCCACCCTATACCCCAACTGTTGGCAACGATCTGTTCCGAAGAATTGTGTGTTATTAGTATATTCCATAATATAAATTAAGCTCTAGTAGACTTCTGTAATGTACTCCATCATGATATTAAAGTGTAGCAGGTATATATCACTCGTGAAATAGCTGTTATTTAAACAAATAATTTCACTGTTACACAATTACCAGGTGAAATGTTAAACACTCGCAGTATTCTAGGATATGATATTTCATGGTCACATTTAACATATAAAATAATAATATCAAAACAAATACTAATAAACAACAAAGAGAACCTAGTTAAAGTTCGTTTTAAGAATTTCAAAAGTATGGATACAGACTAAATAAACCTAGGATGAATGACCGGTGACAAAACCTGCGAGGGGTGACCCGCGGAGTTAATAACCTTTGAACGAAAAACCCTTTTTTCGTTCAAACTTCCAAAAAATATCGAGATCCTATGTTAGTTGGTCGTTGATCCCACATTTTCACTTTCACTTCGCCCAACGGTCATTGACACTGCTTTAACAAAGACGTTTATTGAATCGCATATAATTTTTGTATTTTTCTAAATAATTAGGAGAAATATTAAACACCTATGTTTTTAATTGATTTAAAACGAGAATCGAGTGCACAGTATCCTCTATAAATATTGCTACTGCCTAAACTTTCACCTGATATATTGGAATAATTTTATGTAATTTCTACGCGTAAGACTTACCCAAAATTTATCGCCTCTTTCCTCGCCCCACCCCACTATCCTCACGCTGTGCAGGCCCTGGAGCACGTTGTCACCGTGTCTCGTATGACGGTAGATGCCATCGTGGTAGTGGAAGAAATCTTGATACACCGTCATTATAGCTGGAAAACATATTCCAGAATCGTGAATTGTTCTAGTTTAGGAAAGGAAACGGGCTAGATTTCCTCGAGAACACAGCAGTTTATTTGTAGATAATTAATAATCAGAGACATCTTAACCACAAAGATTTAGGCGTTAGGGTGCCGAGAGTAAAGTAGACCGTTATCTTTAGTCCTTAAGGTGGAAATGCCCAACGAAAATCTGAAGATATCCAACGCAGTTACGAATTTATTTTATAGATTACTCGGTCTATATGCAGGTGCATTTAAACCGATAATAGTTTTAACAGATTTACTCTGCACCATTTCTACTTTTCTACTGATATAATAAAGTTTGCCGTAAGTCATCAATGCTGATGAGTTGAACCTAGCCCCTTCGGTCAAACTTGCGTCTATACATATATAGCCAAAACAGGGATATTTTATACTAGCGGGCATGGAAGACGTTGTCCCGCCCTGATATTAAAAAAAATCTTGAAGTTAGACATATACTGTCGTTAACTTTTTTGTATGAATTATGAAGCTCTACTCTACAATTTTTCTCTAGAACTCAGTCATATATCTCTCATCGTTAAGGCAGCGTTCGTAAGAAACGTTTTCGTTCGACTGTTTTTTCTCCGAATTATTTTGGAAATCAGACTATCAGAAAAAAGTTTTTTTAATTTTTCTGGTTAATATATAGCCTATAACATACACAAATAACGTTGCTTTCTATTGGTAAGAGAATTTTCAAAATCGGTTTAGTAGGTCCAGATATTATCCCCTACAAACTCAGAAACATTACCTCTTTATTATCACGCTTTTATTAGCTTCACCTGTATGTTTGTATGTATGTTTGTTTGTAACCGACCCCTTTGGGCTCGATTTTGTCCTACTTTGAACGATCAGATTTAATTCAAACTTTGCACACCTGTCAAAGGTCGATGACAATGCAATAATCCGAAAAAAAAAGTTATAAAATTTTAACTAAAAAAAAATTAAAAAAATATAACTAAAAAATGAAAAATAAATAATAGTTTAAAAAAACTAAAAAAACACGCTTTCATAAAAAATCCAACTAAAAAACAGAAAATAAAATTTAATAAATTTGGATTAAGAATAGTGTAAATTAGAAATAAATGTATATTTTTGTAAATTGTAAAAATTTGTAAATTAGAAATAAATGTATATTTTTGTAAAAAGTGACAAAAAAATGATAAAAATAGTGATACCTGGAGTTCATTATAATTTTTTTGTCACTTTTTACAAAAATATACATTTATTTCTAATTTACACTATTCTTAATCCAAATTTATTACATTTTATTTTCTGTTTTTTAGTTGGATTTTTTATGAAAGCGTGTTTTTTTAGTTTTTTTAAACTATTATTTATATTATTACATAGTATAAACTAGTAAAAATGGTGAATCGATAAGTCCAATTATAGGATTAAAAGCACTTGTATATAGTCAGAGTATTCCATACAATAAATTAGGAACTGCGACGAACAAATTTGGTGACTTGTTGAGCACTTTCAAGGAAAAAACGTTACTGCTGTCGTTGTTTTTTTTGTTTTTATTTTGTGTTACTTGTTCTCTGTAGTAAATATTTTCATTGTGTTCCTTATGATATTTTAGCCTATTTATTTATTGTAAATTGAAATTGTCTACCGTATAGCGTATACTGTACCAGCTTTTAAACGTCAATGTTCCTATAGATTCTTTCTATACAGTATTTATTCACGTATGTTATATTGGTCGCTAGCTGTCCTTGGATTAATAAATAGGTAATAACGTAACACTGGCATATCTACACTTTTTTTATTATTCTTATTGCTTGAATTGTCATTCGCTTGATCCTTCAGCGCAAAAAAGTCAACAACTTGGGCTCTCATTCTTTGTTTTATGCCCGCTAGATACGTTCCTTTAGTTTTTTGGAATTCCCTCACGATTTCTTCCATTCGTATGCATTTTGTACCTGCTTTTTTAATCAAATTAAATTTGACTAAGCGAATCCTGATTTTGTTTTCGACATGAGAATAGAAAAACATCGACCGTTCTCAAATTACGAACCGCAGACCTTGAAAATGCACGCTTAGGGCACCATTTTAAACATCACAGTATCCTAAAAATATTTTGTATCCTTCCATAATTAAATCCACATCGTATTGTATTAAAGGTTCCATTACAAGAGTGTACGTGTGGTTTTTTGCTGTGTAAACTTCTCTAGGCGCGTTGAGCCGGTATTTTTTGCCGGAGATAAATTTATAATTTAGTGTCATGACATGTTACGTCAGCATGATCGGCCGTATTACGCTTGCGCTGCTTGCGTCAGACTAGCGACGAGTAATATAGGGACCTGTGTACATGTAACATTGATATTTTGCACCTCATCATACGTTTGATAGATTAATAGACTTTATAAAAATGTATTATTATATATAGTAAATGTATATTGCAACGAGCGCCAGTAGGTGTAAAAACCACACTAATGTTAATAATTTCAATAAACAAATTCAGAAATTTAAATACTGTCATTCACACTATAATTAATATGAAGATTCAAAAGAAAACACATTTATTTCATTGTTTTGAGTTTTCACTTCTGTCGGCAGTCCTTATGACTGCCTCGACTTTTTTTTAATAATATGTATGTAATTATGTATTTTTAGCGTCTTTAGCGATTTAGCGTCTGAACACAAACTTACCTCATGTTAAATGACGATGTAACCCATAATATTAACGAGCTAAACTTATAAGACTGACTCAAGTACAGCTGTCGGAATAGTCTAGTGTCGTGGCTATTCGGACGATCATTGGACAAAACCCTACAATCATACTATGGTATTTGTGAGGAGCATCTATTATAATTACTGTGACTTTAATTAAACAACCGGAAGACTTTAAATCCATAGAGAATTATGATTATGAAAGATACTTGAGTGAGTTCGCGGGTGCTGGGTCTAAATGATCTCGATATACTGCCTCAAATTGACATATTTATTTTACAAGACCGAGTCGACGCGGAAGCGCAGCTAAATTATGTAGCCTCGGGTTCACTACTGTAGGAGTCTAAACTGATTGCGACAGTGTATCAATAAGAGTCTTGAGTGCGAAAAATTAACTGTTTATTTCTAACTTCACATATGGTTAGTAAGTATTTATACACAAGGGATCGTTCAATTGTTTGAACAATATACTATATTTACAATAAATTCAAATGTTTCAGTCAGCCTGCCAAAGACGATGACATACTCGGTAGCTATAAATGCATGGGGTTGGCCAGTACAGTATCATTATAATATTTTCCTTCGTGTAAAAGTCAGAAGCATTGTAGAAGAATACACCATCATCGATTCATCAGAACCAGTTTTCGAATCTCAAAGCATCATAAATCAGTATGAACGATAGAAAACTCTTTAAAAAAACCTCACCGTATTTCTAAAAGCAGTTGTTATAACTATTCCTTTATCTATGAGATTCTTTAAATTCTTTAATGACTAAGATCAAATACTATAATCTCAAAACACTCAGTATTATCAAATCAAAGTGTCGCATGGTGTTGTCGCTCCGTTTTATTTTATTTGCACAAGTAATTCAGGTCGATAGTGGAATCTTGTACAAGGTTGGTCGACAAAATAAATAACTGAACAGCTATGAGAACACATTTAATTCAATTTAGTCCATGGGAAAGTTTGGAAAACATGGCAACGCTGGCTCCAACACCCTATTTTAACATACTACTTAAACTTATGTGGCAAATCGTAGCTTTAAGTAGCTCTAAGCACCTTTGATTTATCTCACTAGATAATTGAGTTGAATGAGCATTATTTGCATGCTCAGTATATAGAGCATGAAATTTCTATGATTTTTGAAATGAAAACTTCTTAAGACCCATTATGATTTGAAACTCAATAAGACAAAAAACGACATTAAAAAGAGACAAACATATATAGGATTTAATGTACGAGAAAACGAGATAAAATACATTATACAGTGTTTCATAAATTCATGTTCTCCTCATTGTATATTGCTCTACCTAATGCTTGCTCTCTTCCGAGTGGTATACGTGTATGTATGTGATTGCATTTGCGCATTATGTAGCCTTGGGAAAAGCTAGTATATAAAAAAAACAAATAACAAATATCACAAACCTTGCACAGGGCCGGATTCCATGATGTCGTACATGACATCCTTCTCACTCTTTAGCCTGCCGGGAGGTCCGACCTTGTATCTGGAGGTACGTAGATTCACGGCCGGCTTGCACCTATCATCCAGCAGGTTACCTCTCGGCTTGAAAGGACAACGTGTCTTCGTCGCCTTGTACGGGAAACAATCTTCGTCTACCAAACTAGAGGAAAAAACACTATATTTTTTTCATTCCATTTTTTAAATAATATCACAATTATACTAACATCTTCATTCATATACAATAACGATTTGGACGCGCATAGTAAGCATGCGCTAAGCCAAAAAAAGGACTGACCCTTCAAGTGAAGCTGCCGGAACACACCTATATATGCTTGACCACAGGTTCTCAAGTAAATGTTTGTAACTAGTCAGTACTACGTATCAAAAAAAGCCGATAGCTAGCTATAGTTTCATCGATCGACAAGAACCAATACCGGCACTGTGCGAAAAAGGGGCGCATCTAACTACAACGGGAAAAAAGGCGAAAAATACGTTTGACTAAGGTTAATTGTAGAACAGAAGATTTTAGGTGGAAAAAAGAATTGGCTTACTAGTTAGTCGTTGAACGTAGGTTCGAATCCTAGCAACTAAGTTGGAACTTCTGGTGAAGGAAACACCATGATAAAATCAAGGCATGGTTTGCTTTGGTATGGCTTTTTCTAAGTCCGTCTGGCTAGCTACCACCCTCAACTAGAAAATTTGTTACCAAGCGTGGACCACGTCGTCATTTACCATCGATGCGAATGCGATGCGAATCGAGATGCGAATATAGTCAAACGCTAAAACCGACAAAGCAAAAAAAAACCTTTTTCCTGATTCCGAATATATATAAATCAACATTACTAAAAATATCAAATGTATCCCTCTTTCTTTGGACGATAAAATAAGTTATGCCAACAGAAACACTACTACAATTACTCCACATTTAAGATATATTACCGTTCGTATTTAGCATCAGATGACAACGTGTATAAGCGTAAGTAAAAAGAAGTATTTATTAATTAAAATTTTTAAAAAGCAGTATTAAGTTGTGGTGCTCAGCAGATTCGAACCCTGGCAACGGTCAAACCAACCGTTATGGTTGTACCAACGAATTTTTCGGAATTCGCGTACATTTACTAATTTAAATTGATAACACTGTCAGCTGACGGTGAAGGAAAACATCGCGAGGATACCTGAACCTGAGATATATTGTTGTAGTACCACTGTGAAACACCACTGTACCACTGGGAAAACATAGGACTGTGGATGTCTCAGAGTTTGAAATCGCTAACACATCGTGGGCTGGCGTGGTGATTATGCCCATACCTTCCTTCGGGAAGAGACCTATGGCCCTGTAGCGGGTCTCTTACAGGCTGATGATGATTTTCAATCACACTTCGAGCACTCCATTCGACAGCGCGAACACTACGCAGCAATCTTTAGCGAGCAAAATCAAAAGGAAAATCCCTTACCCGTGACTTCTTGCAAAGTTCCAAGCGACATCGATGTGGCCACCCTTGCAACCCTGTTGCTGTCTCACGTTACACGAGAGGAGAGTTTGAGGGCTCAGGATCATGCTTTCAGCTCCATTCGATTGGATCGCAAATCTATAATAAATCCATTACTAATAACTAAAAATTACACACAATCTTTTTATCAAATACCTGATATATAAGCCTATAGACCACCGTTTCTCAATTTAAGTTTCGCGAAGCTTTAAAGTTTATGCGTGGTTGCATTATTGTCCAAAAGAGAAGGCCCGTATACGAAACACCTTTTTAAAGAAACACAAGGCTTTTGCCCGCTACTTTTTAATTTAGATTTACCTTTTCCCTTTTTCTGGGCGAAAGGTGCCCTATGTACTTTTTTGTACCCTTGTTAAGGCCTTATATGAAAGATTTCATGACAATAAGTTGATTAGTAAAGGCGGAAAAGCGTAAGAAGCAAACACACTCACATTCGAATTCATAGTACTAGCTAGAATTTCTCATGTAGGTAACAAAATAATAACCACACTTTAAGTTTTTGCTTATAAGAGCCTAAACACTATCATAGGAATCTATAAGGCGTTTAGAGAGCTTCTGCTATGTGTTAGCGTTAGCCCAAAGTAACTATTCCACGCGGACAAAGTCGCGGGTAGAGACTAGTAACTACTAAAAGTATAATCAACGTTAGGATTAATATTATTAAATTTCTTTAAATATTATTATTCTTTTATAGGACTGATTACAATGGACATATCGTGGCGTCTTTGTCCTTGTCCACCTATTCATTTTATGCCATTTATACAATACATTTTTGATACACGTAAAATTATTGTAGTAAGAGTCACAAAGTTCTTTATTTAAATTTTGACTATTTAGAGAGACGCGTCATTAAAAAGGTTGAGAAGCGATGCTCTAGGTACTTAGCTGTATAGTGTTATAATTGTAAACTGATCGGTAGCAAATAAAAATAAGGTATCCAGAAACCGGTTCGTCAAGAGAATCCAACTCCCACAAATCTCATTATCCAAAGAAGCTCAAATTACAGAAATATGCGGTGAAATTAAAACTACACATAACTAGTATAGGAAACTAGCAAAGTCCAAGGGCTTTGCACGCGTTTTTTATGCAATAATTATTCTTGACTCTTTATTTTATATCTATATCATTACATAGTATAAAACAAAGTCCCCTACCGCGTCTCTCTGTCTGTCTGTCTGTCCGTCTGATCGCGATTAACTAAAAAACTACAGAACAGATCTCCTCCATGCGGTTTCCACTAGGGGATAAAGTGATTCACGAGGAACGTTTTGGTGTATAATTTGTCAAGGTTTTTTTTTTATAATCAGGGCGGGACAACGTCTGCCGGGCCCGCAAGTAGTATATAAAAGAATACGGACAAATGGCGGACTTTCATACGAACATTCATCCCCTTTTTCACCAATTTAGGGGTAGCATTTCCAAAAACAGTGTAAAAGGAATCTACATGTAATTTTTCACGGCTCTAGGCCCCAGTAGTTTTTCTCGAACTGACTACGGTATTGACCTAGCAAGGTCTTAACAGCTTCACCGGACCACTAACTTCGGGCTATGTTCTGGTATGTACGTCAGTCAGTCAGTTATACGTTATGGTCGATGTTCGACCACTGGATTAGCACTCGTATATAGAGATTATCAACTAATTAAAAGTTTGTTTAATTACGATTTGACCATTAGTACAGAAGAACTGCAAAATGTTATGTTACTTAATCTAAATTTTTTAGTTACTGCTAAACCCACATGGAGATATTTAAATATATGTATCCTAATTACTACTCCTAATGACTACTGTAATCCTAATAAGTCCTCTACCATTCTAAATATGTCTAAATGTTCTAAATATGTCCAAAATTGGGTTCACCGATCGGTTAATCCGGACAAATAAAAGATTTTTTTTGACGTAATTTTTTACGAGTTAGACCCATAACAATTTTGTATTCCATATACTAGAAGTACACTAAATTGAGGTAAAAAAACTAAACCCCTTGGCAACACAATATCACTGCAAGAAATAAAAAAACCCGAGTACAAAATATAAGTAATAGAAACTCAGCTGGTCCACTTAGCAACCGCGATAGAGGTAAAAACTATATATTGTATATTTTAACGAATTAAATTTAAACTTATCAATAAAACTCCCTCTGTCGCCCCCCCCCCCCTTCTCTAAACTATACTTACGTAAGCATTCACATAAATTTGTACGTAATGCTATTTCCATTACGAGTTAATATAAAAAAGTAAATAAGTGAATATTGTGACGCTAGTGTTATTCAGACCTTCCCTCTTTTTTCCTAATTCACTAATACTTAAACAACCTTTACTATAACATAATCTAATTATTTCAACTTTTAAATTTAGATTTACAACTTCCAAAGTTAATCAGTATAATGCCCTATTATACTCAACTAGCAGGCCCGGCAGACGTTGTCTCGCCCTGATTATAAACAAATCCTTGACAAATTATATACCAAAATGTTCCTCAATAATCACTTTATGCACTGATGAAAACCGCATGAAGATCCGTTCAGTAGTTTTTGAGTTTATCGCGAACAGACAGACAGACAGACGCGGTAGAGGACTTTGTTTTATACTATGTAATGATATATTATTCGTATAAAATCCAAGAAGGCAAAATATAAAGATGGTACAATTTGACATAAAGTTTCAGAGCAGGAATTTTTTGTTAATTAAGCATCTTCATTTTAAACTCATCCAAAAATGTAACAACATATTGACTGCAATTATTTAAAGATAGAATTAATATTTATGACTATTTTAATACCAAAAGCATTAGAACGTTGTAAAGTTGGTTTTATATCGTAAGCTATTATAGTATACCCTAGTTATAACCTTTTGTATTTTAATGGGATATATTAAATCTGTTTTCAACATATCCTTTGCAATATTCTGGCCCAAGTTTATTTAATAAAACCTATACTCAAGAAAAGTGGTACAGCTGATGTCTCTAAACCACTACTCTACGAATGTCATACCTCAACGTTGAGAGCCCTTCAAGCTATTTATAGTTCCACATATTTCAAAGCTATGCAAAATAAAGAGAGGAACGACACAAAGGTTATCTTATGTTTTGTATGGATACAAAAACGACGAATGTTTTGAATTCTTTGAAATATTTTTGTACCGCCCATTGTGGAATTCTTCAGACATACTTTTAGGCATAAAATAACTACGAGACAAATAATATTAGAACAAAAGTTGAGATCACAATATATTTGGAATATCTGTTTGTTTTGACAGTGATGTTATAGGTTTAGTGTAAACGCCTATGCGTGATTGTTGGAAAATTATAAATTAATGTAGTGTGAGAAGGCATTTAACTAGGACGAAGATTCGGCTATCATTGTAAAGAGCTTCAGAAGCACTACTACAACTCAATATTACCATAAACAATAGTAATATGCGTTGAAATATATATATAAACTAGCGGGCCCGGCAGACGTTTTCCCTTCCTGATTATAAAAAAATCCTTGACAAATTACATATCAAAACGTTCCTCATGAATCACTTAATCCACTTGTGAAAACAGCATAAAAATACGTTCAGTAGCTTTTGAGTTTATCGCGAACAGACAGACAGACAGACGCGGTAGGGGACTTTGTTTTATACTATGTAGTGATGATAATGATTTGTATTTAATTTAAATTTACAAAAAAAATTAAAGCTGTCTAATATGAGTTCTAAATATGTACAGAATTATAGAAAACGCAACCCAAAAGAAAGCTAGGTTTCCTTTCTATATTTAAGGCTCACTAAGACCAGTAACAGTATTTTGGGTAATAGTGTTAAGTTTTATAACAAAGTCCCAAAGAACATTACCGAGTTGTCAGTAAATTCAAGCACCATATCGAATGGGTTTTGATGTCTAAAGCCTATTATTACAGGATCGATCAATATGTAAACGACTGTGACGTTTAGAAATTACTCTGTGCATCCACCAAAAACGAATGTAACTATCTATGTGTTTGTAAAAGTATGTATAATGAAAAGATACCAGATAAACCAGGACGAATTTCTTGCCTGATCTTTTCGATGACTAGATTATTTTCCGAACCAGTAGTTTGACGTTCATAAGCGCCCCCTCAGGGCTTAAATTGGGTAGAGCATTTTTAAATTTTGATTTTATTTAAGGGTCTCCTCACTATGTATCATCCTAGGGGTGTCACGAGACCGTACGCGGAAAGTTTTATGGGTGTTGAAGAGATACCTGTCTGAAGCAACTCCAGCTATAGATACGGCCCAGTCAGAACCGCACCAACCCTGATCGATCACGGGCGAAATGTAGCGTGGCCAGCGTTCCCTCGCATCGAAGTTAGTTGGGTAGTCAATGTCCTTGTCATAACGTATCGCACCCAGTCGCCTTGTCTCCCGACTGAGAGGGAATGTACCTGAAATATATATAGTATTTGTTAAGGAGGCGTTTGTAAAATTCTCAGCTACAATTATGCCTATCTAATGCATCTCTAACACAGAACAGTGATAGTTCATTTTTAATCGCAGCCCGCTCAATGTATATTTTAAATTTATCATAACAGACATAGTAATTGCTCCAAACCGTGCGTACGAAAGTTGGGGGGTACTTTTTCATTTTGTATGCTTATAACTAATGTGTACGCTCCAATAAAGGATTTAAGTACTACATCAGCACTTGTGAGTTTCATTTGTCTTCACAGTATCAGCATACGAATATGACCATTTATTGAGGAATTTTGTCTAGATGGTTTTATACTATACTAGCCTCTACCCGCGACTTCGTTCGCGTGGAATAGTTACTTTGGGCTAACGCTAACACGTAGTGGAAGCTCTCAAGAGGAAAAAAACCCCGATCTTGAAATATTCTTTATGGGTGCTCCGCTCCTCTTGGTCTTAGCGTGATGATATATAGCCTATAACCTTCCTCGATAAATGAGCTATATAACACTGAAAGAATTTTTCAAATTGGACTTGTAGTTCCTGAGATTACTACAAACCTTAGTTCTTTACACAAACTTTACCTCTTTATAATATTAGTATAGATATTTCTATAATCGATTGACCCTTTATTCTTAAAAAAACCAGGGTGTGTCTTGAAAACACTATTCTATTACAAATGAAAATTTTAGTTAAAAATACAAGAAAAAGCCAAAGTGATGCGGTGTTTCCACGTGGTCACCCATCCAAGTATTGACCACGTTCGACGTCGCTTAATTTCGGTAAAAGGACGAGAACCGGTGTTTTTAACAATCTACCCGACACAGTATTTACCCCAACCACTTTTTGTCAAACAAAAAGGTTGCCGAACAGAATTTAAAAGAGAGATAGAGTCATATGATGGGAGCATAACGTTTTTTGCTTACGTCACGAAAATATACATTTGAATTTCAATATCGGATTAAATTTGTAGTTGAAGTTGACGCGAAAGAAGCTTTGTTACGAGACCACTGACCACACCCGTTTGTTTATTTTTTATTTACTTAGTATTTTATATTCATTTAACAAACTATTTGACATTAGCCCAATGATATTTTGATAACTATAAACACGTACACACAGCCGATAAATTGGCTACACAACTAACACGTAAGTAGATAGATTGCGAATCCTTTGATAAAACCGACACCCGTCAACCAACATCCAATATTGGTGCTAACGTTGGCGCCAATGCTATTTCGTCGACTCAAACATTGGAAGAACAGTTTTGTCGCCAATTTTCGAGCCAACGTATGGAACTGACTTAAAAGACGTAAGCCAGACATTGGCTATACAATTAGAAAGTAAGAACGTTTGTTCTGTATAAAACATTGAAAGAAAACAAGTTATATAATTTTAATAGAGAAAAAATTTCGCACAGTAACACACGCCTGAACCATCGGATATCCTTCGTGTTTACTTTCACCAAACTTTCTAGACCAACAGATTGATTAACACATTGTATTTCTGTTGCTTTGTTGTCCGATATAACGCGAATCTGTGCGTTCTTAGAATTACTTTTGTGAATTGGCATTCAATAGTAAATTGTGTGTATATTCTTTTGTATTGTTATAGGTTAGTATTTGAGTAATACGTACTAAAGTCAAGTCACGATCGATCTGATTTGATCACAAGATTTACTCGTAACAAGCTCTGAGAAACGAGCACACCCTTTTCTCTGTGCTTGCATATTATTTAGAAAAAAATATATACCTCCAGCGAAACAGTAAACATTTTTTTCTGAAGACTCTTTGGTTTGCAGCTTTTTTTTTAAATCACTTTTGAATCTTTTCCAGCTTAAATACAATACTAAAGTGAGAAAGACAAGATTCTATTATTTATACTTAACTAGTTACAGTTAATTATTGATGTTTGTTTTTATGTTTCTTTTTCCTTTAATAGGTATTATATAAATCTATGTTAGTAACTCCAAATTCTTGTTGTCCTTTATGGCGGTTTCATTATTATATTTTATGACATTTTTTAATAGTCTGCCCCCAACCGCTGTACCGTGCCATAGGTACGCGAGCGGCGAGACGGGGTTCGGGTCGAACGGACTGTCTGCGTCAGACGCACATGAGATGAAATATCTAAAGATGGGTCGTGCGTTATGCGTTAAGATTTTATATTTATATTGGTTCTTTATTTTTACTTATCTAAAAATAATTTTGGATAAAAATAGGCTTTGGATATAATTATACTCGTAAATATACAGCTTAAAAATATTGAGTATCGATATCGTAAGATCGGTCTGACACTATGAATCTCATGTGAGTATAGGCTCTTTCCTTACCACTCCCCACCTCCCCGCGCATATCTAAGGCGCTGTACAGCGGTTGTCGTCATACTATACAGACAGACCACAATGTCCAGCGCCGTAGTTAAGTAATCATCGCCCTCCATAGACAGTAGCAACACCAGGGGAGTCGCCAATGCGTTGCCAGCCTGTGTTGGGGGGGGGGAAGAACAAGTGTGGAGGGGCGGGAGGAGGAGAGAAGGTGGGCCTCCGGCGCTCTCTGACCGAACGAAACGCAACAGTGCAAGCACTGTTACTTTACGTCGCTTTTCTATGAGAGGATGGTACTACCCCAGACGAAACGGCCCTTTCATGCTGAAACCAGTAATAGCTTCAGCGTGGCCCTACCACCTATATACATATATTAATTACGTACTAATATGATAAATGCAAGAATCAGTTTGTCTGTTGAAAAATGAGGAAGATGGAGAATGTCACCTGTCGTAATGTTGACGAAGTGATTATCTTAGTAAAATCAAAATCAAAAATACTTTATTCGATTTAGGCCCTAAGACCTAAGGCGCTTATGAACGTCAAAACTTCCGTTGGTTCTCAAAACAACCCAGTTATCGAGAAGACATATTTAACATATATTTAAAATACATTACACGTTACGATCTTTTTAGTGTTTGCATAGAGAGGAGTCAATTCTAGACATCAACATCGTTCATATACTGATCCACTCTATAATAGCCTTTTGACGCCAAAATCCGCATGACATGGCGCTTAAATCGGTCCGGCAAACCGGTAATATCTTTTGGGACTTTGTTGTAAAGCCTAACACTATTACCTAAAAAACTGTCACTAGTTTTACTTAGTTTGAAACATGGGACGACCCGTTTATCACAGTTTTTAGTATATTAGTAGAAGCAAAGGTTTTCTGCACCCCTGACAATGTATGTCTAAAATTCGATGATCAGCGATAGAGTAATTAAAACGTGAAAGTGTTATAAACAAACTCACATTCACATTTATAATTTTAGTTATGAAGTCCGATTATATTATTACACTAGCTTTAGCCGTGACTTCGTTCGCATGACACCTTATTTAAAAAAGACAGCGATTAATAATCTCATCTGAATGTATTAAGTCCATTTATTTATCTACTTTTCTCTCGTACTCAAGTCGCGTCGTCATTAAAAGTACAATAACTTTTGATAGACCGAAGTCCGAACCGATTTTAATGAAGCAATGACTAAATGTTACTCGGAGATATGCTTAATAATTTTCTTGAAGAGGTTTTATTATGAACGCAGTATTTTAGTAGTGATATGTGTTTATACAAACGGACAGACATACATTTCTAAAATTGATTAGAATGTATTTTATTACTTATTCCTAGACAACTGAAACATTTTTTTTTACATTTTTTAAATCTAAAATATACAGTCACGTTGTCTCGTTATATGTACCTATAGAATAGATAAGATGTATAAATATAATGACTGAGATAAGAAGTTGCTTACCGAGTTTCTTTTCCAAGCCTTCCGTCAGTTTCTTCCCTTGGAACTGGCTATAGTTATAAGCCCGCCAGCTCAACCCCGGCTGGTTGACACCGTATATCACGTCCTGGCTCATGATACACTGGTCTTCCTCGCAGACCCAAGTCGCGTTCGTATCCGTCACTTGCATGCATGTACTGTTAACAATAGAAATAACGTATAACATGTATAAGTACATATTTATAATTTAAACTAGCAGACTCGGCCACTCGAATAAACCACGTGCATCATAAAATAAGCTATTGTTGAAAAAGAAATTCAAAATTAAAACGTGGCACCATCTATGAGATATCTACAAAAGTCGGTCCTACAGTTTTCTGTCAACAAACTAATTTAAACCGCCATCTGTTCAAGACTCATGATACTTACAATTAATAACAATAATCAACATTGACAATAATTTAATTTGTAATTAAAAGTTGGACCAAATTACACATAAATGCTAACTTTCATGAAGATCGGTTTAGTAGTTTTGGAGTTCATCGTGGACAAACATCGTGACACTGGCTTTTTATTTATATAGATTATAATCTATAAGTCGTGGTGGTGTAGTGGTTTGACCGGTGGAATATCAATGGAATACCCCATGTGTGTATGCATGTGTTTGAACCCCGGCATGTACCAACGAATTTTTCGGAATTCGCCTACATTTACTAATTTAAATTGGTAACACTATCGGCTGACGGTGAAGGAAAACATCTTGAGGAAACCTGAACCTGAGAAATGTTCTTGTAGTACTACTGTATGTGGACAAAACATAGAACTGTAGATTTCTCAGAGTTTGAAATCGCCAACACGTCGTGAGTTGGTGTGGTGATCATGCCCATACCTACCTTCGGGAAGAGGCTTTTGGGCCTGCAGTGGGTCTCTCACAGGCTTATGATGATGTGTTTATACAAAATAATCAACATACAACGATATCTGATGTAGGCTCTCCTGTGACGTTGGAAACTTTTTGAAAACAAATTGACAGAGCCTAGTAAAGATGTATTGGGAATGTATTGGAGATATCTTGACAGTCGCTGTTTTTATTAGATTATACTGTACTCAATGCTCACAGACACTATATCATCATTACATAGTATAAAACAAAGTCTGTCTGTCTGTCTGTTCGCGATAAACTCAAAAACTACTGAACGGATCTTTATGCGGTTTTCACCAGTGGATAAAGTGATGCACGAGTATATAAGTATATAAGTGGTATATAATTTGTCCAGGATTTTTTTATAATCAGAGCGGGACAACGTCTGCCGGGCTCGCTAGTCTATACATATAATAAGAAAGTATATCTAAAGTGTCTGACTTTTTAGATTTTTGTGAATAAAAATTGTTGCAGGATCACGATAAAACCTTGCCAAGGACGTCATAAAGCATGTCCTCGAGTAACATTTAGTCATGATTTCATTAAAATCGGTTCACTCTATCAAAAGTTATTGTAATTTTAATGACGACGCGAGACGCGAGAGCAAACATTAGATAAATAAATGGACATAATACATTCAGATGACTTTATTAGTCACTGCTATTTAGATAAGGTTACACTAAACTGACAATAAAGCAGAACACAGAATAAAGGTTAATTTATAAAAAAATGCATAGGTATTAATTACGTAGAGACTTTCAACAAAAAAACCAGGTCATAGCTCGTCGTTATAGCCTTTGTCGCAAACACTAAACTTAGCCTTGCAATTTAACGTGCGTTGCTGTTCAAACAGACAAACTTGTCACACTAAGGAAGTCAATATTCTTATCGATATATGAAAATTTACATGGACTGTCCTCGCTAAGCTTTTTACCGCTCTAAACATATATGTGCAGAAAATATATCACTACATACATAGTGTAGTTAGTCATTAAATAGTATAAAACAAAGTCCCCTACCGCGTCTACCTGTCTGTCTGTTCGCGATAAACTCAAAAACTACTGAACGGATCGTTATGCGGTTTTCACCAGTGGATAAAGTGATGCACGAGGAACGTTTTGGTATATCATTTGTCAAGATTTTCTTGAAGTAAAAATTTCTTTAGGTGCTTTGAACGGTATTTTTGCCAGGAGATATTTTATATTATTTATAATTTCGCGTCATGACATGCTAGTAAGTGTGAACGATTGTACTGCGTTTGCGTAGCTTGCGTCATACTAGCGACGCCTAGTATAATGGCCTGTGGAGATCTGATATTGATATTTTGTATGAGATTGTGCAGCCTCATATATATATCATAGTCATATATTCGACTCACACATTCTCACTGACCGAACGAAACGCAACAATGCAAACACTGATACTTCACGTCGGTGTTTCTGTGGGTCGGGTGGTAGTAGTACACCGGGCGAGCCGACACATTCATACTGAAACCAGTAATAGCTTTACCACCTTGTAACATACTATAACACCCACGATTATGAATAAAATATTAAAGCCACTACATGACAGACAAGATCCCGCCAAAAAGTCCGGATAAAAATTATTGTAATAGAAGATTAATTAATTAATGCTCTTTTTAATATTCGATCGTTTTATTTTTAATTTATTACCCGTTTAGAACGAACGACAATGTAAATGTCAAATTAATTAGCACATTGCGATGGATTACGTTATTTAATAGTCCAAGGTTTCCAGCTAATCTCAAACTATAATAACAACGCCCGCAATAGACTTCCCATTCATTACATCTGATGACACAACTCATTCATGTTGATTAATGCATGACATCATTTATTTGTTGTCAATCAATGATGATTTAACAGATCGGCTAAATATAAAAGAACGGTTAAATTGAGTAAACTATATATTCATGGAAAAAACATAACCGCTGTGTGTTCTGTTTGTTTATATGTCTCGAGAACAACTTATCCGTTTTATAACATCTTTTTAACCGATTTTAAAAACAGGTTTTCATTGTATATGGTATGAGATCTTAGAGATTTGGTTCAAATGACTTTATTTTAGAGAAAATTAAATATCCTACAAATTTCTCATTGATTTTTTCCCTGTAGGTGCAGCCTTTAATAAAATAACAACAAAATAACAAAAGATTTCTACAAAATTTGACTTTAGCGGCCTGTATTGCCTCACCGGTGTGAGTTACAGTAAAGTCACAATATGCACTATTGTAAAGTGCTCAATCCTGAGTAACTCTTAAGGTCACACGATATGATAGCACATGGTGCCGCCGAGTTATAAAAAAACATACATAAATCACAGTTTACATGTATTTCAATGGAGATATCTTCTCACCCTCTGAGAGAGTAATAATTAAACGTAATATTAAAATTTACAAGCATTTTTTTTACATATTTCCAACAACACTTTGCATTGGAATCGAAAAAAATGTCTGAAAACATCGCAGTACATATTTAGTATTCCTTTATTGGAGTTATATATGTATACTTCATTGAAAATTAAAATCTTCTTAAAACCTTAAAATATATTAAACATATGAACTTACTGAGGTATATACGTGTGATCAGTGTTAGTCTTTAATGAAATGGATTTGTTTTATTTAAAAAGCTTGGGTTTTTTTATATACTAGATGAATTCTGAAGTAGGTTTTTATATTTCGTTTAATTGATGAAGTGTTGAATAGATAATGTAACATATCGAATAATATTCGCTGTTAGTGCGTCCACATGTAACACGTTTCCCAAATCGTTAATGGTGGAGAAAATATATAGGTAGTTAACGATTTTAGACACTAATATAATATTAGTATATAATTACGATAAAATAATAATTAATTAACTACAGTTTAGTCATATAATACCCATGTTTTATCATTACAAAATACGTAATGTAAAATTATTATAACTATATATGTTATTCATATTTATATACTTTAACTAACGTCGCGGTTAAATGTAATATATTGCTTGAAAACCAATATATCCAAATAAATGCATGCATATACATATATCTCTTATTATTACACAGTAAACATGTTTGTTACCGACCACAATAGATAATATGTTTATAATAACTTAACTTAACATGACTTCATAGCTATGAGTATATTATATTTAGTAATGAAAAACCATATATAGGCACTGAAGAAACTATTTCACTCAATTCCTTTTTTTAGCGATGCATTTTATAATGTGTCGGTAAAATAACTAAGCTACATAGTGAAACCTGAACTAATTTTATTGTTTTGAGGTCAATGTTTAGTCTTTATCACTATCTCTACGCTCTTAGAAAATAGGTAAATAGTGGGAAGGATAACTGGCATCTTAGTATAGTTGTAAATACTATGATATACTCGTAAATCAAAAATTAACCAGATGTATTTTTTTTCTTTGTTTAATATTGCCACCTGACCCGTGCTGAGTTAGACATATGCTGTCACTGACTTTTTTATAGTCATTATAAAGTTCTACAATTTTTCTCTAGAACTCAATCATATATCTCACATCGTTAAGGCAACGTTCGTTAGAAACGTTTTCGTTCGACCGTTTTTTCTCCAACTTACTTTGCAAATCCGACTTCCACGAAAAAGTCTTTTCATTTTTCGAGTTAATATATAGCCAATGGCACTACAAAAGACATTACTTTCTATTGGTTAAGTTATTTTCAAAATCGGTTTAGTAGATCCAGCTATTACCCCCTACAACGTCACAAACTTTACCTCTTTATAATATTAGTAAGATTTATAAAGACCATATGTGAAGTAACCGTTTGGTCGAAAAGCTAACCTAAATTTTAATACTTAAGTGGCAGCTTCCTGAAATGAGTTATATTCGGTTGGTGACAGATATCTTACGTGATAATCAGTTAGAGCGTGAAAGTAATAAATCTACGTATCGAAGTGAGTTTTCAACGTTTTCCGAAGAATAACCAGGGTTTATAATACCCAGTCAGCTAGCTATACCCTCATCTTGAAAGTCTGTCGTTAAGCACCTATATGTGAGTTCCGACTGCAAGTCCTTCTTTAGCATTAGAGTTAGAGTCAATCTTAAGTGAAATCGTCATGTAATATCAGGTGTGATAATTGTAGTCAAACGTAGATTTTAGCTACAAAGCTTAAAAACACATTTAGAAAAAGGGGCAACCGAGAAAACTTTGAGAATCTCTGTCATCTACCGGGTTATAAATAAAACATAATTTATATAAACTGCCGCATATTAGCGAACATTCCTGACGTCCTCGATGATATTTTGTTTTTATAAAAAAAAAAAAAAACTGAATGCGGAAATTTAAAAAAAATGATGTCACCGCACTTGTTAAACGAAAACTAATGGTTTTTATAAACATGAGTCAATGTGTTTATATGCTATAATAAACTGTTTTTGTTATTGTGTGTTACAGAATATTTATTACGGTTCACAGTGACTTATAAGATTAATTCGTAACCGCGGCTCCGGTCTCGAGAAATGGTTTTAACTAGGCAGGTTTGTTTTCGATTATCTGTAGATTATATTTATTTTATTCTGTCATAATATTTTTTTTCATTCTTTTTTATTTTCATATAGTTATGACCGAATTATTAAAGTGAAACTTTTATTACATCGTCGCAAACTTTTTCGTCTGTGTGTTGCATGTCGCGTGATGGTCGGCCGCGGAGTAGGGTTAAAGTGAAAGGCGCTCGTCAGAGCAGCCAGGGCCAATATGGCGGCGCCTATAGTTCGCAGCAGCTGACCGTGTAGTGTATCGACTATTATTAGTTAAATGTCTATAGTGTGAAAAAAAGTTTCACTTTTACCGTGGTTTCATAAAACCACACAATCCATTTTTTATTTATTTTATTTTTGGCAACCAATCTTCTAGTGGATTATTACTGCCATTGTCGAGTAGGTAATAATAAAAGTTTCTTCCGATTATTTCAATGAACTGACAAGATGGTGGTCGTTTTGTTAAAATTTTCTATGGAATTTTTGTGGCAAACTATAAACCATGCTCCGCATTTTCCATCCACTTCTCTCGCGCACAATAACCAAAGCTTTTTTACGCACCAAGTGCCTGTTGATATGTTCCGACAGCTGCACTTGAGAGGCAGTCCCGTCTAGGCTTAACGTGTTACCATCTTAAACCTGGTAAAATCTATAAAGATTATAAAGTAAAATATGCTAATTACATCCGCTAATTAAATTCACAACCACTATATCTCAAAGGGGCATGTAGTTTCTTATACCGGGATCAACTGGTGTTTATCTAGAGCTGATAGGATTTCTAAAAGCATACATATGTATGTATATAAACACATCTTAAATATGCCGCGTTTTTAAAACAACTATCAATCAGTAACACAGTCAAGAGACGTGCATACCTACTTACATGGCAGGCAACTTTTCCATACTGCATAGGTTTTTGCGTTGCGTCGAACCGATTACGCTATTACCCTAGCAAGGTCTTAACAGCTTCACCGGACTACTAAGGCGAGCGCTCAAGGCACTCAGCCGATTTTATTTGACAACTAGCTCAAGGGTGCACGGCACACCTCGGCTTGGGTTGTTGCCTGATACAAAAAATCTCATCTGATGTTAAATGACGGTGTACTCTAAAACGGTAAACACGCTGCACGTAGAAGAGGGCTGGCTCTCAAGTGCAGCTGTCAAAACACACCTAAATGTTTGGCGACAGATTTTCTACTTGAGAGTGGTAGGTAACTAGGCGGACTTGGAAAAAACCCTAACATGCTATTGATCCATCACTATGTTTTTCTTCTTTTTTATATCATAAGACGCAGCTATCAAACAGGGGGGTCACCTGATGGTAAGTGATCAGCGCCGTCCACAGACACTAGAAATACCAGGAGAGTCGCGGAAAGTGCGTTTCTAGCCTGTGTTTGGGGTATGGGAATAGGGAGGGGTTAAAGGAGAGGGGATGGGTAAGAGGAGGGGGAGGAGAGGTGGGCCTCGGGCGCTCTCCCTGACCGAACGAACACAACAATGCAAGCACTGTTACTTCACGTCACCGGCAATTCACTCAGTAGCAACTAGCTAGAATCAACTAAACTGTCGTCGCTTCAAAACTGATGATAGATTACATATCTTGCAGGGTCACCGTTAGTTTAGGACCACAGTATGATAATCATAAACTATAGTGACGTCACTTTGTCGATAACAATAAAAAAGCAGTCTAATATCATGTATTCTTGAATATTTACATATTAAAAAGTTCGTTGACTTTTTTATATGCGGGCAGAGGCGATAATATTTAGGCGAAAATAAATGTATTGTCGTTCAATAAACCTGGTCTACTTTATTCTTAAATCGCATTAGCCTCGATTATATGGTTGCACTTAAAAATAAAAATATTGGAGCATAAACAAGACTATAAATTTATATTAAATTTAAAGTATTAGATGTTAGAAATAGATTATTATATCTCGCAAATTAATGAAATGAATGTTTAAAAAAAATTAACATGCCGTTTTTGCTCGTATTACTTATTCGCTATTATAGAACATTTATTCATTACGTGTAATTATAAGTAATTAAAATCACTAAGTACTTGACTTTATCGTGAAATAACAAATAAATGCATTTAGAATATTTACGAACAAGAATTAATTAATAGAAACGTTAATTAGACCGAATACATCCTGTTACCTTTGCTTCAAAATATAATAATAAAAAACAAAAATAGCGCGCACAACTGCAGAAAGATGAATCGTTTAAGTCACGTACCCCAGGTGTCACTTTCATCAACTAGTGCCGGAACGCGAGGTCGACGTTTATCGATAATTATGATTATGATTAATCGTTGTGCCGAAAGACCTTTCCAGTCGACGCGGATTGATGTAGGCGGATCGCACTCCGTCAAATTCGGAAGACTGTAATTTGTTTGCGCTCCTTTCCGTTTCACGGGCGTACCGAAAGTAGTTACGTTTCGGTTTGTTTTGCGAAAGTTGATCGCGCTAAAGCTAATATAGAAATGTCATGAATTGATTGATGTTAAGTACTTTGAAGGTAAAACAAATATAAATAGACACGCCTCCAGCGGTAGTTTCGTTTGTTGCATTAAAATTGTATTCTTTATTGTGCTGATATTTGTATTGTATTAATTGTAGAGGTTTAATATAATCTATTGTATGATGAAAAACCGATAATTATCGATTAGTTACACTGCGTATTGTGACATTAATTTGATTTTTCTTTTATTTGGTATCATGATAAAAATATAAAGTGATTTAAACATTTATCTATCAATGCACAATACCGTTGTTTCATTCATTACATTTTTTTTTCAATATTATATTATTCCGTTTGGGCTGATTTTAGCGGTTTGTAGTAAATCCATATATCAATATAATTAGACAGACACTCTGTTTATGTCTGGATTAATTTCGAAACGGCTGAACTTATTCTAACGAGACTTTCATAGCAGATTCGGGACTTTTCCTAAGTATTATTTATGTTACATGTATTCCATAGGGAATAAACAGTAAATCAACGGGTCAAATAAGCAATGAAAAAAAGAATCAATTGAAAAATTGATGACACCCCGTACTTTATTTAGAAAACACTTGTGATTCACGCTTTTATAGAAAAAAAGTAAATTTAAGTCTGTGAAATCTCGATTATTCTATTCAATTTTTTTTCCAAAGCATAATATCTATGTATAGTATATCAAGCTAAATATGATATTGACATAGATTTATTATTATGGACATATAACAACGAAATAGCACAAACTTTTTCGCGGGCATCAGCTAGTGAAGAATAGAAGTGAATAACCAGAATCTTTTTAAATGACGTGGAATTATCAAGTCAATTTGAAAGTTTTTTTTGTGTAATTTCAAATCGATTAAACGTTTCTGCAATAAATTTCCGCATAACAACGTTTGCTTACTAATAAGTTTTATGGGCGGAAAACAACGTCAATTCAAATTCTTGCAATACATATATGAGAGTATAAAAAATGTATGTTTGTATATCTGATATCGGTAAGCTTGATCACCATATATGTTGGCATACCTAAGCGTTTTTCGCGGTGAATGTTTTTTTTATATACATTTTACTATAACTTATCACTAGATAGCGATATGCTGTATTTTATCGAATAACTTGAAAAGAGTAATTCTTGTATATATCTTTATATGTATGAATATATTTCGTGTATCTCGGGAACTGCTCTAACGATTTGAGATATATTTTGTGTTTAGATAAGGTTTTGCTTAATATGTTTATCTATAGAAAAAAAAGGTATAGTTAATTTCTTAGTAATATCGATAACTTACTGGTATCTCACATCCAGTAGCCGATAGAAGCTCAGTCGTCCAGACTCTTGTTACTGAGCTATATATTACAATTTAACGCTGACGAAGCCACGAGCGTTTCCTAGTATCCTTATTAATATTATAAATGCGAAAGTCAGTTTGTTTGCCTTACACCTTCTTCGCGCCCTAAGTATATAACCATTAAAATGAAATTTATCATTCACATTGTCAGACGTATAAAATAGGACATAAGATATTTTTTATCCAAAAAAATGTACTGTCCCCGAGAACAAATCCAATATTAAGGCTAGCGAAGCCGCGAGCAAAATTTAGCAAAGTAATATGTAACCACAATGCGTAATCCAACAGAGAGCCAATCTCATTTGAATGCGTAATAACTTTGTATGATGCATCAAAATAAAAAAAACATACGGCCTAACAACTATTGTGTGACGAAATACGTGATGTAATCTAACTAATATAAACAGACGATGACGTAAGATTCCATATAGACACGACATGTTTGTCATTTACTGATCGTATCGATACATAATTTGGTACAACCCTTAATTTATTGATTCTTTTCTAGGAATATCTCACTGATTCTTATTACGTTTCAGATTCAGTAAGACTAACAGGTTTGTAGGTAATAATGTTAAGGTTAAGGTAAAAAGTACCAAATCATATTATCAATTTGCCGGACTGTAAGTTTAAGCGCCATGTCAAGTGGGTTTTGGTGTCAAAAAACTTTTATAGGGTGGATTAATATGTGAACGATGGTGAATTCTGAAATTATCACCACTCACTGTGAATCCACTAAAAACAATCGTAACGGTAACGTATTTTAAGTACGTTACATTAAAAAGATAAAACAGATCGAGTTTCTTGCCGGTTCTTCTCCCTGACTGGGTCGTTTTACGAACCTGTGGTAGTTTTGTCGTTTGATTTAGTAAGTTTGTTTGTTTGTCACGATTTCACGCCTTAAACTTCGTCCGGTAGATAGTCCGGTAACGTCCGGTAAATAGGTAATACGTTTTGGGACTTCGTTATAAAACCTAACAATATTACCTAAAGAACAGTTACTGGTTTTACTGGGTTCAAAACATGGGACGACCAGTTTGTCATTGTTTTAGTATTTAGATCATGCCGGTTTTTTTATGGAATCCAGCTTTTCAAAGTTTTTGCTGGCATACACTAAATTGTCAAGAAGGTATTGGGAGGGTAGAGTTAATTTTTCTAATTCTTGAAACATGGTCTCTATTAAACTAATATTAGTGCAAATAATAGCAATCATCAATGGAGATGAATCATCCTAACTACAAGTTCTATTGAACGATTATAATCAAGAGGATTCACTAAAACTCGATTCACATTGAGCGATTGTTCAGAACTGGTTCGGAATACTAACTGATCTAGGTTTATTACTCAGATATACCAGTTCAGTTTACGTAATAATGCATTATGAATGCATCCCGACGTACAAACGTACGGTTGAGAAATAAATCTTGTGGACGCATTCAGATTAAATACACGAAAATATTTACCGTTATGTAATCTAGATACCTAAGTGTTCTTGTGTCGCTTGCGACTGTTCTTTTATCTTTATATTCTTCGAGATTTAAGAATGTTTCAAAGTTTATTCACTGCCATATTTTACATTTAAATATTAAATCGACAGTATTACACTTCAACTTTTATATAAGCTTTGTACTTTGACGATAACTGTGGACTGATATAGCTCTGGATTACACATATTATTTAAAAGTAAAATAAAATTGTAATAAAACAAAACCATGTTAACATGATCTATTTGTATTCGTAAATTTGCATCTAAAATTGGGCACTACGGTCATTTAATAGCTAACTAACCCGATCCTTAAATTTGGTCAAGAAGATTATACATATATTAGCTGTCCCTGGGGCCGTTGTCCTGCCTTGATAATTTAAAGAAATCCTAAAATATAACCGCAGCGCCACCTAACGGCTCCAATTGTGAATCTAAACCATTCTAGGATCCACTCGAACACGCACACAAAATTTCATCAAAATCGGTCCAGCCGTTTAGGAGGAGTTCAGTGACATACACACGTACAGAAGAAATTTATATATAGAGATGATACATAACATATAACTCTACAGTCAATGTAAAAATTATAATGAAACGTATAAGCTATCTTTACTAATATTTTATCTCTAGAAATTGTTTGTTTTTCTGTTTTTTTTTTAAACAGCTAGTCTCTAGTACACCACTAGTCAGATTTTAATTTAAATATAAGAGCAGTGTCGCCTGTAAAATGAATCACATTAGCACAGCTATAAGCAATAAACGGTAGATCATTTACACATACTAAGTACAACATGGGTTCCAAAATAGAACCTTGCGGGACACCAATCCTACCCTACCGTCCCGTGCAGAGGTTGTACTTACACTCACTTTCTAGCAGTAATCTGTTAGATAAAAGACTAGAAAGTAGAGAGAAGCTCCACGGACATCATAATATTTTATTTTCAGTATAATTCTACTACGGTAAACGCAGTCAAACGGCTTATACAAAACCGAAGTTTCAAATATATGATTTATTAGCATTGTATCAGCGTCAGTAGCAGATTTCGATTTCGTGAAACCAAAGGTGCATTGACTTATTTCTGACCTATATTTTGTATGGAAACTGCCCCGGTCCTTAAGTTTGTAGTGTGATGTTACAAGGCTTTTAGCCGTTCCTAAACTTCGTGACTAGTAGGTCCAGAGATTACAAACAAAATATTAACCTCTTGAGTTTATTTGTCATTATAATGATTACTTGACCTATAAACTTTGAAAAATGTGGTGAAAGAAAACTAAAATAGGAATTTGAACATATAAATATTAATGCTGAAACTAAACAGCATTTTCAAGGTACAAGACCTATTCAATAAGGCAAAACGTACGTTCTTTAATATTCAGAAGTGTTCAAATAACACATTTGCATGAGAATAATGCTCTTGTTGAGAAATATACAATAAGAGAGGTCATTTGTTACGCCTTGCCACAAAGAACGTTTGAAGTATTTACTATAACCATAAAATATTGCTGTCTGTAAATAATATCAACACATCCTTTTATGGGCGAAAGACTTTTCCCGAGAAGGGGCAAATTATTGTCTCCCTAATCAATTGTGGTTTCAGCAACTTATTTTGGATAGACAAACAAACGCCTTCGTGGTATTGGTTTGCTTAAATATAGATCTAACTAGCTTTTATTCCCGGCCTCGTCCAGGTTAATGAATACTATTGCGTATTCTTACAAGATAACCATAAATTTTGTCTTTAAGTAGATACGTAATTTCTTATAGACTTAAAATGTAGGTCAAATGATTACTCGATTTCTTGTACTTTTAAAATTACTTTTTTTAATTAAAATTAATATTAAATTTAAACAAGGTACAGAACATCATTCTATTGTCGGAAAGGAAAGGAATACAAAACGCAAATCAAAAAGTCTGTAGCCTTGGTCCCGAATATTTATAAAACCCAGTATTGCAAAAAATGGGAGAGGCCCTTCTATCTTTGACCACAGAATTTTCTGGCATATAGTAGACTATTTTACTAGAAAGCCGGAGTGGCAACCATACATAGGCTGAAAAATGTTAAACTCGATTTAAAAAAATATGACAACCCTACATTCAGCTCTTTCATTGCACGTGGGCTTATATTATTCCTTCTCTAATATTAATATTATTACATTTTTGAGTACTGAAACATTACATTAGTGCACAGATTAAAAAAAATAGAACTAAATGATAATTTGTTTAATCGTATCCGTCCCGCTTAGGATTTAGAACAAAATATACTTCCCACGTAATGATAAAAATGACTAAACATTATTATTTACAATTATAAAACATTAACTAATCATATACAAATCGTCCATTACTTTCCAGTTTTCAAATGTTGACGTGATAACCTTTTTTTATCGACCTGACTACACTATTGGGAGTTTTTGGCGGGATTTTGGTCTGTCATGTAGTGGATTTTATATTTTATTTACAATCCTGTGTTACTTGACTCTATATTGTGTAAAATTGGTGGTGTTTTATGTAATATAGTTTGTTTATTGTGCATTAGTGAAGTTAATGGAAAATAATACCACGGAGCATGAATTCTGAGATGCCACAAAAACTACATGGAAAGTTCTAACAAGAGAGCCACCGTCTTATTGGAACTTTGAATTAACTACTTGACAATGGAAATTAACAAACACTGGAAATTAACAAATACTCTGAGTGAGAGAAACGAAATAATTCAGACAAAGAAGATGGTACGCTACTATTAGCAAGGAGATTAAGATTAAAAAGATGGATAAAAAAATATATACGAAATATTATATAGAAGATTTGGCGCTTATGCCGTTAAATTTACTTGGACACTTGGAAGAAAATTGGTTAAAGGATATAAATAACAATACCTATATTGATAACTTCAGAATTGGCAGTATGGCTTAATTCTTTCGCCTGTCCTATTGGACGAATATTATTACTACTGACTACGCTATTGACCTGACGGGCCTTCACGGCTTCACCGGACTAAGTTGACGTGATTTTAAATCGATGAACGCTGCATGTACGCACGAAAAAGCATGACTCATTGTTCAATGCAATTCATAAAACTATGCAATTTTTCCGCAATGTTTTCTTATGACTTTATAACGTAAAATTATCGTCCGTAAATCGACTTTACAGACAACCAATTTTTTTTTATATCTTTAAAAACTAGTAATACTTTTTTACTGTTAATATATGATAAAAAATCTTGATTGCCAAATACCAGTACACAGTGATTGCTCATCCACACAGCCTAAAGCCTAAAAGATAGCGACAACCATGAGGTTTTCTAAAACATTTGTTATACGCAAACCAGCGTTTATGAATGGGTTATCCAGTACGGTTTTCCCCCACGGTTATGACATGGGGCTATTCAAAAAAGGATCGAAATACGCTTTTCAAATTTTGCAACACAACTGTGACACACCTGGTGTTGCAGTTAAAACATAAGTCTGCGACATAAGACCCTCAAATTTAAGGCACCCAATATTTATTTATAAGAGTTTTCTTAAAAAGTTTTCAACATCACTTTTCATTTCTACCTTTTTTATTATATGTATTCTTCTTCATTTTGTTCTTGGCAACCAATCTTGTACATTATTATCTAAGGTCTATATTACAAGTAGTCCGGTGAAGCTGTTAAGACCTTGCTAGGTCAATAGCGTAGTCAGTTCGAAAAAAACGAAAAAAAATCGATATTACAAGTATCTTGTGATAATTTCAATCTATACTAATGTTATATAGATAGATATAGGTATATAGATTATATATCATCACGATAAGACCAATAGGAGCGGAGCACAAATGAAGAAAATCGGGGTGTTTTTCCTTTTCCTTTCGCTGCGTGTTACCGTTAGCCCAAGTAACTGTTCCACGCGGACAAGCTCGCGGATAGAAGCTAGTGTTTTGATAAGATGGTGGGCCTCTTTATTTGAAATTTTCCAAGGAGTTTTTGTGGCATCTCTGAAATCATGCATCGAGGTATTATTTCGCATCTACTTCCCTCGTGCACACTAAGCATACTACATTACGTAAAATGCCACCAATATTGCAAAGTATAGAGTCAAATAACACAAGATCTATCTATTATATATATATATATATAAGAGATTCCCACCTATATATTGACTCATCACGATATCTCTGGAACCATAAGGCGTAGCGACTTGAAATATGGTAGGAATATTCCTTTCGCCGAGTAGAGGTCAGCTAAGAACGGATTTTACGAAATTCCACCCATAAGGGGGGTTGCGGGGAGGTAATCAGGGCGGGACAACGTCAGCAGTAAAAGAAAAACTAAGACTAAGACTAAGACTAAGAAAAAGAAAGACTAAGATTAAGACGACAGACTAAGATCCAGCCAAAAACTCCTACTAGACGTATTAAACAAACGTTGTCATCGGTATTATCCTTCAACGAGTTAGTTCGAAACATCTGCATCCGATAACATACAAATCTTAATATATATATTTCTTGTGTGCGTGTGTATGTGACTGAACTCCTCCTAAACGACTGGACCGATTTTGATGAAATTTTGTGTGCGTGTTCGAGTGGATCCGAGAATGGTTTAGATTCACAATTGGACCCGGTAGGTGGCGCTGCGGTCGACTTTTAGGATTTTTTTGTTTTCAAGGCAGGACAACGTCCGCCCGGTCCGCTAGTAATACTGTAAATCTTTACTTTTATTTATTCTGTGAAAATGCAAATAGGCTAAACCGATTTTGGCAAGATTCTACGAGCATTAAGAAATTTTTTATCTGTATTATCCAGCATACCAAGCATCCATAAAAGTTAAACAGTGATTAAAGAATTAATAGTGATAACTTACTAGAGTGACCAAGTTAGAATTTCGACATAAAAACACATTTCCCACCAAAAGAAGCCGCCGATTCTAGATAGTTGATTAATAAACATATATGTAGTTTTTAACGTCTCACTGTTAATACCTTGTAAGATGATTTGATACTGAGTGACATAAACATTGTGTAATATAAATATTAAATGTTAATTTCCAGTTGACCTAGCCAAGAACTACAGTATAGTAATAGGCACATGAATGAATTAAACAGGTTTGTCAACTAATATTCTATATATATATAATGAGATTTCACGTGTGTGAACCACGCAAAAGCTATTGGCTAGATTTCGATTTGAACGTTATGGATTCGCGTCACCGATTGCCTCGACATACTCGTGACGTATTGCGCTTGCGACAGACTAGCGACGCGTAGTTATCTCTTGTGTACATGTAATATCAATATTTTGTATTGAAGTTGTGTAGTGCAGCTCGTCTTATGTTTGATGAATTAATTAGCTGTATAAAAATGTATATAATTATTATTCGGAGTACTAATAGATGTGAAAAGCAGGCCGAAGTTAATAATTTCAATAATTCAGTTCTATAATTGATCTAAAACTTCGAAAAGAACTCAGTTATTCCATTGTTGTGAGTCTTCAATTCCGCCGGTAATTCGTTCGGTTCAAGTTCTTTAATATATATTTATTACTAGTTTTTGCGCACAGTTTCGCTCGTATTACTATAGATTTTATGTATCTCTCGTTTTCCACTTTTTATGTATGAACGGCACCCTCTATCTATTTTCTGTATCTCTAAAAACTTTTATTTCAAGGAAATCGGTTGACTGAGTATGACGTGAAAAGGATACAGCGTAGGTTAAGTATTCTAAGAAGTCCTTCATCTTGACAAAGAACAATAAATTACATTAAAAAAAAAAACAGTGTATACGCCCTTATCACGTACGAAAACAAACCGTGTATTGTTCCTTTAAAAGTCTATAAGAATGCAGGAGACGAAACGAAACGCCCGCGCCACCGGAATGCTTTATCGATAACGGTCGGTAAATACCGATGCAAGTACATCACTAGTCCTTGTAGAAGAAATCTATACTAATATTATAAAGAGGTAAAGTTTTTGAGTTTCGATGTTCGGAGTAATCTCCGGTACTATTGATTCGATTTTGAAAATTCTTTCACTGTTAATAAGCTATACCTTTCCTGAGTGTTATAGACTTGCTATAGACTATGCTACATTTTATTATGATAGATATGAATTTTGAATAATTAATCACAATAAATGTAATTGAAGTCGGCAAAAATTTTATAATATGGCTTGCGATTAGATAGCTCATTTATCGAGGAAAGCTATAGGCGAAGCACCAATGAAGAATGTTTCAAAGTCGGGGTCAACGTACTTATTATTTATAAATATTTTCATCTTCTACGTAAACGAAGTTGCGAGTTAAAGTTAGCGTTAGCCCAAAATAACTATTCCACGCGGACGAAGTCGCGGACAGAAGCTAGTTAAGGAATAAAATCTTTTGCAAAATTATTCATTACCTACTTTCAGCTTTACAAAGAAATGTGCGACACCATATATATAAGTTTAATATCTCAGTCACAGAATATGTTTCATTTTATTAAAAGTAAAATAAACTTTACATTTAAACCCGCTTAGTGATACTGCAATCGGGTTCTTAGTTTTTTATTAAGATCTTTCGCGTTTGATACACAATTGGAACCATTAAAAACTGATATCGCGCGGACGAAGTTGCGCGAAACAGCTAGTGATTGTATATTTTTTGAAGTGAAACTCACCGGCTTTGAAATTCCGATCGGCAACTTTTTTGTGTGACAAAAACTCTGTGAGAATAAACACTGTGTCGGGTAGAGTGGGAGCAGTGTCTCGCTTGCCTTTGGGTATTGGAGAACAGTGAGGCTTACGCTGTTCTCGGTTTCTTTTTTAAGGTTATATTTCTACTGCGTCTGAACTACACACAATTTTATTATACTTTATCCATGTTATTACAAAAAAGGTAAATACGTACGTACTTGCTTTAAAAAAGTTTGGGTACTTACTTATTAAATGCACCGCGCTCGACGACCGCTGCGCGGCAAACTCGTGTTATCCTTTTTCTCAAGTCTAAACTAACCTAATCAAACGGAGATAAAAGAGCAAGATGTCGAACGTTCGGCGAGCGCGGTGCATTTAATACGTAAGTACCCAAACTTTTATAAAGCAAGTATTCAATACGTATTTAACTCTTTTGTAATAACACGGTATATGTTTTAGCGTTTGACTCTCAACTGATACTAAATGACGAAGTGAACTAAGATGGTAAGCACCCAATACCTGGAGGAATATTGGATCTCAAGCGCAGCTGCCTGAACAACTTAGAGATTTTTCAACGTGACGGTGATTAGCCAAGCAAGCGGATGTTAGAAAATCTGTTATTACCATGTTATGGTTCCATTATATATTGTGTAACTAAGTCAAGGGATGTTGTCAACGGAAAGTCATTAAACCTTTTTTAGTTCACAAAGTTCTGAGGTAACAAACATTTAAAAAAATATTAAGCAATTGAGAGCACCTCTTTTTAAAAATTAAGAAAATCATAACTTAAAAATATACGTACGTAGTGTATAATAGCTATGCCCGCGACTTCGGCCGCGTGGAACATGATGCACAAAACAGTGACTAATTAAGGCATCTGAATATATTAAGTATAATCACTATCTACTTCGCTCTCGTACTTAAGTCGCGTCGTCATTAAAATTACAATAAATTTTGGGTCCATCAAATTTTAATGAAACAAAGACTAAACGTCACTCGAAGAAATGCTTCATGTTTTTCTTTATATTTTTGCGGACGCAGTACTTTAGCAGTAATGTGTTTTCAAACAGACAGACCGATAGACCGATATTTCTAAAAATGATTGAAATGTATTTCATCACTTATTCCTAGACACCTACAACATTTTTTTTCTACAAAAATCTAAAAAGTGAAGGCACGTTAGATTTACATTCTCATTATATGTGTAGATAAAAGATGTATAGATTATATGTAAATAAATAATTATAAAAGTATACAATATATTTATAGAATACATGAAACCACTTGATCTATATCTGAGGTCACTAATAGTGTTGCACCATAAATCAATCATAGCATTATAGATCGATAGTCGACACACTTTTTAAACTGTCGGTAAAATTTTATCGAATCGGTTTTTAGTTCAATAAAAGAAATGAGATTTAATGTAGGTCGCTTTTAAATCGATACACTACGTTTTTGTTCTTCAATAGGTAGTGATCTAAATTTTAATATGTATGTATTGAAATTTGCTGATGATCTGAAATTTATTGAACCAGAACTAACTGAATACCTAAATTTCGGTACGAATATTTTAACGAGAGATATTGTCAGAGAAGTATTAAAACTGAATTTGAAAAGTTTTCAAACATAATTTTGTGTTAAATTCTTCACATTCGTCGGGTAATCAATTTATTGTTATAATGTGTAAAGCTGAGTCTCCTAATTTGTACCGCTTTTGGTACTCTAGCGGGCATATACGATATGTTATTAGAATGCAGTGGAAGAAGCATTTCTAGGTAACAGATCCTGAAAGACTTTCGATATTGGTTATAGTAATAGTTTGCTCACTTCTCCAATTTCCAACGACGCGATTGAAGTATGTAAACTTACTGGTTACATTATGAAGCATCGTTTGTTTGTGATTAATAATAGATACAGTAGAGTGATATGACCGTTATGAGGGCGAAGCACTTTAAATATAGATTAAAAAACTTTATTTTCCACTGTATATTTTCCGTAAACATCGAAACATGGACAAGTTTCTATTGAGTTAGTCAAAAAGTCAACAAATACTCAGACTATATTTGTGAAAATAATGGCAAGTCTATTTATATCTATTTAAGCAAATGGTTGAGGCAAACATTACTTCAAATACTATTTCGGTAATGTTTGGCTAAATATTAAGTTTATTACTTGTGTACAATCAAGTTGTCAGAAAGGTTGGTAGCATTGTAAATGTTTGACAATGACAAACAACTCACAACATTTTCACGACTTTTTGGCGGGATCTCGGAATGTCTTGTTGTGGATTTTATATTTTATTCATAATCTTGTGTTATATGACGCTATATTTTGTAATATTGGTGGTATTTTACGTAATATAGTACGTAATATATGGGAAATAATACCATGGAGTGTGAATTCTGAGATGCCACAAAAACCCAATGGAAAGTTCTAACAAGACGGCCCGCCATCTTGTTAGTTAATTGAAGAAACTTGTAATATCAGTACCTACTCGAAAATAGCAGTAATAATCTAATAGAAGATTGGTTGCCAAAAATAACACTAAATTAAAAAAAAACATGTGAAAATGGATGTGGATGGATGGATGTGCTAATAAAGAGAATGACACCAAATCTTAACTTTAAACTAGCGGGCCCGGCAGACGTTGTCCCGTCCTCAGTATAAAAAAATCCTTGACAAATTATATACCAAAACGTTCCTCATGAATCACTTTATCCACTGGTGAAAACCGCTTGAAAATCCGTTCAGTAGTTTTTGAGTTTATCGCGAACAGACAAACAGACAGACGCTGTAGGGAACTTTGTTTTATACTATGTTATGATTACGACTTTGTAATTTATTAAATTGGCAACTAAACGTCAATCTGTGAGTCTTGTCAATATTCTTGAAGGCTTTACTACTGTATTCTATCGCACTCAGTCACTCACTTTTTATATAGAGATTTCTTAACTCAAAATGTTGACCTTTCCTACAAAGCACCTTAAGAACATTTTCTTTTTATCCAAGTAGGTGCAGCCGTTATTAAGTGATACGCTTACGTATTACCTGAACTTTAAATTAATACATTGTGATAATTGCATCAAAACTTTTCAAATTTCTGTGTGATGCGTACACAACGACGTACCTCTATAATCCTATTTATATAATTTTTTAATCAGCTGTAACATCAAAAAATATCTTCCTTCATCGTGAATTTATGTATGACCTGAATTAAATTACAAAAGCTACTTTAAGAACATACAGTTACATTCGATTATCGATAAATCGTCACATCAATCATGATAATAACTCAACACTAATGTATTATGCCACTAACTGGGCCCGCGCCAAGCCAAGATTGATGTAGCTTCAAGCAACCCACCTGGGTCACGACTATATATAAACCCTGTATCATTTCTACTAGGTCAGCTCACACTTTGAAATAGCATTCCTATCATAACATAAGAATTCATTCTTTCATTTACGTCTCTTCTTCGAGTCACTCGATTATTTTTATTTTCTCCAAGAGTAAAAGTACATATTAATTGAGATACCAAACCTAGTTCGTTATATTTTAACCGCTCGGTTGATTTTATTAAGATATTGATCCTTTTTTTGATATCGTAGGAGACAAACGAACAGACAGGTCACCTGATGTTAAGTAATCACCGCCGTTCATAGTCCAGGGGACGCCCAACTCCTCCCGCCACCGTAGCCGGACCTGAGGGGGTGGGCCGGGGGGCCCATCTCCTCATTGCACAGGTCCGGCGGACGAGGGTGGGCAGCCAATGTGTACCCGGTCTGTCCCTCTATAGGTAGGAGCCCGGCGGTCACCTTCCGCCGGGCGGACCGTGGGGGCGGCTCTACAAGGTTGAGTAGCATGTACGATCCCTTGCCGCCCCCACACAACGGTCTGTCGGTACACCGTGGGGTTTTAGTCCGTGCGAGTCGGACATAACCCACTCTCTCCCCCGGGAGGGTGGGTATCCATAAGGGATTTCCCCACGTTAAAAAAAAATAAAAAAAAAAAAAAAAAAAAAAAAAAAAAAAAAAAAAAAGGGGGAGTCGCAAATGCGTTGCCAGACTGTGTTTGGGGGTAAGGGGAGAGGGAAAGGAAAGTGGGCCTCCGGCGCCCTCACTGACCGAACGAAATACAACAATTCAAGCATTGTTAGTCCACGTCGGTTTTTTGTGGGTCAGGTGGTACTACCCCGGACGAGCCGACCCATTCATGCTGAAACCAGTAATAGAGTTAGCGTGGCTCTAGCACCTACAGGAATTTCAAAATGGCGGATCATCAGCGTGTAAGAGACCCACTGCAGCGCCATAGGCCTCTTCCCGAAGAAAGGTATAGGCATAATCACCATTTCAAATTCTGAGAATCCGTAGCTCTATATTTTCCCCGATACAGCAATACTACAAGAATATGTCAGCCGAAAGTGTTACCAATTTAAATTAGCAAATGTACGCGAATGAATTCGTTGGTACATGTCGGGATTCGAACCTGCGGATTTCGGATTGATATTCCACCGGTCCAACCAAACCACTAGACCACCACGACGTGTATTTAAATATCTAGGCAATTTTTTAAAATTATAATTTTACATTATATAATTTGTTATTATATGGATACGGGCATGTCATGAGGAAATATGAAAGTAATGTAACCAGAAAACTTTTGAGTATGAAGGTGGACGGGTATAGGGGTAGAGGAAAACTAAATAATGTATGGGTAAATTATGTTAACAATGATAGGGATGAGAAGCATGTCCTTGCCTTACATATATTCTTGAGGTGCCCGTTTGTGGGAATAAAGTTGCTTGTTAAGTAACACAATTATTTTATTTCTATGTTACAATAGTGTTGTTCTGCAATCTAATTGAGTGCTTAAACGCGACTAATAATAAGTATTTAATAAATATAATTTTAATTGAACTGTGGTGATGCTCACATAATAAGTAGGGCGACATGCAATGTACGTAACCATACAATGTATATAAAAGGTGTGAATACGGAGATGACATCTGACAGGGTAAAGTAGCAAAGGAAGACATCTTATCCCGAGCCTACTTAGGTAGGATTAGGGTAACAAGACATTGATCTAAATTTAATAGAAAAACTTCCTCTCAAATATTTCTGCCTACGCTGATAGATATTTAGCGTGCAAATATTAATAACAACAAATATATAGGTCAAAGACCCCATTACTATTTGTGCAGAATAATATAGTGACGTTATTTCGTAAGCTGTTTTACATTCCGTCTTTGCAATTTATATCTGTTTATGAGATCACAACGCAGACCGAGAAATAGCATTTGTACTAATTTTTATACCTAAATGTCTTGTATTATATATTTATATATCCAGTGTTTTTGTTTCATACCACCGACCTAATTCACACCGAAACGTTTACCCTACGAAAGTACCAGAAGTTTACCCTTTTTTATATTTGTCTACACTTTTGTTTATCTCATTCTACACCGCTTTTAACATAGATTTAATATAGATTCGTTACAGGTTAGGGACACAGTTGTGGTATGGTTTTTTTATTTATTTTCTCCTTGCATTTTCTTCCTGCTTAGTGAGCTGTAAAAATATGGTCAAATTCTGACTATTTAGCACTCGTGAGGCACACAAGATTGCAAATCCAAACTTAATGTCCGATGTTAGATACAAACATATCCCTATTTCTTTTCTTTGACAAAATTAAATATAGAACTTAAATTACAATATAAACTTTATCAAAAAGTGTCTGTCCGAGTTGGATGACTGATTGGGTTGGGACAGCAAACTCAAGGGTGCCAAAATGGGTAAACATTGGTTTGGGCTGTTGCCTTAGATGTAATACTGCGAATCTGTCTAAGCTAAACTAAGCTATTCGTACATATAAGAATTGTCAGACTCATGAATTCGAACGTGTATTTCGTATCTGACAACTAGACTGATCTAAACTAAACCAGTTCGAAAATAAGAGAAAAATAAAACCCTTCCTCCATATGTGTACTTATGTATGTGTGTGCACGTATATGGGGTGATATATGTAAAAAAAGGTGACAGACTCACCAAAGATTGCAGTCTTCGTTCCGCGTGTCGTTAGGAAAGTAAAGTTTCGATCCATGACGGCACGGAACAACTATATTGCCCGGCGGCGGCGATGTGGTCGGCACAATGCCAAGACATACTTCCTCATAATCGGGGCAGCAATCGTCATGGGTCCTCGAGTGGTTGCAGAACTCGTCACAGTAACAGAGCGAATCTTAAACAAACGCCACCTTGTTATTAATATAATAGATACCGAAGCGACACTTCGTCCGCGTAAAATAGTTACGGTTTACGCAGCGCACTCAAAAGCAAAAAAAAAAAACGATTTTTAAACATTCTTCAATGGTGATCCGCTCCTATCTTAGCGGGATGATATATAGCCTATAATCTTCCTCGAAAAATGAGATATATAACACTGAAATAATTTTTCAAATCGCAACATAGCTTATAAAGTTCAATTTATTAAAGAAATTAATTAAGTTGTAATATTATTAAAATCACCTCTTCCAGTCTATATACCTACATATAATAAGAATGTGAATCTAACGTCTCTGTACTTTTTCGAATTTCTTGAAAAAAAATATTGCAGGTGTCTAGGAATAAGTAACAGAATACATTTCAATCATTTTTAGAAATGTCTGTCTGTCTGTCTGTTTGTATGAACACGCATCACTGCTAAAGTACTGGGTTCAGAATAAATCATCAGCACCAAATCATAAAGCATATCCTCGGGAGTAACTTAATCTTTGTTTCATTAAAATCGGTCCACCCTATCAAAAGTTATTGTAATTTTAATGAGGACTCGAGTTAAGTACCAGAAAAGAGTAGTAATCTATACTAATATTATAAAGCCAAAGGATTTGTTTGTTTGGTTGAATGCGCTTATCTCAGGAACTACTGGTTCGATTTGAAAAATTTATTCAGTGTTAGATAGATTATTTATCGAAAAAGGGTATAGGCTATATCATCACGATGAGACCAATGGGAGCGGAGTACCAATAAAGAATGCTCCAAAATCGGGGTGCTTTTTCGTTTTGAGACTATTCCACGCGGACGAAATCGCGGGCACATTAAATATAATTTAAACAGTTATTTTGGTATGTTCAAGCAATATATAATACAATCATTTCCTTACGATTCTGAAGGCGTTATTCAACCATTTTTACCACCGCTTCGGTCTTATTAACTTACCTAATATTCTATAAGAGCAGCCATCTTGTCTATTCCGGCAGCACTGGCCTGTGATACCGCAGAACGGGCCTTTCGGAAGATCTGGACCCCAGTAAGCGTACCCGATCCCAAGAAATGCGAGGAGCGTTAACAGCTGAGGTATTCTGTTGAAGATAAAAAAATATTATAAAGATGCGTTCAAAAATAAATGGCACGTTGAATATTATTAAAGTCGTCGTCAATCTTTTTGACCGCTCTGTATTTTGACGTAAGTTTGCTCTTGCACAATATAGTTAAGAATTTAATATAGAACAAAGTTAGATACGTTTATAGGAATCTAAGCTTTGTATTTATTTGCTATTTTGTCTCAATGTATACGAATAGACGGAACTGAAAAATTAGTCAATCATATTATCGTGGGAATCTCGTACTGGTAACTTCCTATGAAACAACAAACCAGTCTTAGTAAGCTGTGATTATTTTCGTTTTTTTTATTTTTATTTTATATCTCTATACATAAAAGGATAACTGATTGAAAAATGACAGTTAAAAAAAAATATTCACGTCCTGAGGGATTCAGTTTCGAAAAATCCTATTAAGTTCTCACCTACAGTGTAAGAGGCACACGCATGTAATTTTTTACGGGCCTAGCCCCAGTGTAGACTTGGACAGTGGCCTGTGCATTGATATGTCAGTCAGTCAAATTTTTTTTACATATATAGTTGACTACCTGTTCCCGGCTGCTCCGCACGCGTTTTTTTCTATAATTGTATTAAAGAAGTGTAAAATTTTGACTAGATGGAAATTACAGAAATGCTCTTTCAAAAACATACGTAGGTATAACATGCACGCCATCTACTGTAACATGTACCGGTTTTGAAACATTCTTTATTGGTGCTCCGCTCCTATTGGTCTTAGCGGTGATATATATAGCCTATATGTTATATAGATGATATACAGCCCATAGCTTTTCTCAATAAATGAGCTATCTAACACTGAAAGAATTTTTCAAATCGGACTAGTAGTTCCTGAGATTAGCGCGTTCAAGCATACAAGCTCTTCAACTTTATAATTTATTTTTATTTTTTTCGAACAGTCTACGCTATTTGCCTAGTACGGCCTTAACAGCTTCACCGGACTACTAAGGCGAGCGCTTAAGGCACTCAGCCGATTTAATTGCGACAACTAGCTCAAGGGTGCACGGCTCACCTCGGCTTGGGCTGTTGCCTATTTTATGCAATTCACGACCTAAGTGAGTTAACCTAAGCTAAGCTACATATTCATACGTATATAAGTTAGTGAGATATATATGTGTACCAAGCATATATAAAGCTTTATAATAATAGTATAGAAGTATAGATTAATCATGTTTTAATAATATCTTTATATATATAACTCTTCTGTATGTAACTGAACCGATGTCTAGGTAGATTCAAGAAAGATTTACTGTTTGGGTAGATTCACAATTGGACCCGGTACGACTGTAGTCTGATTCTAGGATTTTTTTATTATCATAGCAGGACAATGCCTGTTTGTAACTTTAAATAATTCGAAAATATCTGTGACATCGAAGAGATCTAAACAGTTGACAAATTATTTAAAGAGTGTAAATATTTTTTATGAAACACAAATAATGCCAAATAGCCATAACAACACCGAGTATCGTGAGAACGCTTACATAGGTAGATATCATATTTAGAAAACAGACCACCGGCAAGGCATGCAAAATCAGTCTTATAAGCAATTAGCGTCTGCCCGCGACTTCGTCCGCGTGGAATAGTTATTATGGGCTAACGCTAACACGCAGCGGAATCTCTCAAAAGTAAAAAAACAAACCGATTTTGAAATATTCTTCATTGGTACTCCGCTCCTATTGGTCTTTGCGGTGATATATATAACCTATATGTTATATAGATGATATGATGATAGCCTATAGTTTTCCTCAATAAATGAGCTATCTAAGCACTGCAAGAATTTTTCAAATCGGGTTCGTGAGATTAGCGCGTTCAGGCAAAAGAATCTTCAGGGTACAGGGATATTCTGTAGTATGTTATAAAAGCCCTTTAGGGATTACCAAAGTTTAACATAACGAAATAGTAATCTCAGCAGTGTATACACTTTATTTGTGTAGCGACTTGCCCCGATATCAAATGGGTTTAATATAGTAATGTGACATTATTTAAATCCATTTTGTTGGCGTCTTGCTGAACAGGAGAAATATTCTTGTGGTAACTAAAAAGATATATGGGATAAATATAGAATTCTGTATTTATCGAAGTACATAACGCAAATACGTCGTTAATTCGCTTAGTGATTATGCTAGTACCATCCCTCGGGTAGAAGTTTTTAGTTCAACAGTGGGGTATTATCGCCATTAATTAGTACAAACTGCGGCCTATAGCTAAAAGCAATTTATAAATGACAAGATTGAGTTCATCTTTTTAATATGGATTCTTTAAATACGTATTCAGATACCCTGGTTTATTTTTAAAGTCTCGCTATAAATATAGTATTATTTCTAACCAGTAGCCAAAAACGCTGACCCTCAAGATAAAGCTACCGGAACACAATGATTGGAGCTTGGCAACGGATTTATGACTTCACTTAGTTTTAAGTTGACACTGCAGCCTACATTTCAATATAAACAACTCCAAGAAGAGATATCGTCTTTTAATAGGTAACTATAACTGTAGGGTGATTGAAATGTCTTAGTGGATTCTATGTTGGTAACTTCAATCTCAGGACAGAAATTCAGTTGCATAGGCATTGCAGTTTGTACCTTGTATACCTTTGTAGACCTTGGATAGCGTACCACAGTTAAAAATCGAGTACTTTCTATTTCTATAGCATATTTCATTGATTTGCCTATAAACCACATGACCGATCTTCTTTTTCCTACTTTGGCGAATTATACTCTTTATTAAATGTTATCACCAAGAAGATAATTATTACACAGTGTCTTCTAAAGATTTCTGTTTCCAAAAATTGTTTTGGTATATTTAGGAATTCATATTCCCTGTTCTTAATTGCCCACCCGCTCCATATTGCCACAGTAACTAAGTTACATAACACTAAATGCTTCCAATATTATACAATATATAACAAATAAAACATTAAATCTACTACATGATACACTAAGAGCCCGCCAAAAGCCCCCTAACATAAATTCGTAAAAACGCTTGACGTAAATCAAGAAAGGTTTGAAATTATTTAAAAAAAATCAAACAATATAATGATAATTGTTCCTCAAAATAGTCATCGCCAAAAATATTCCAAGGTAAAACACAATCAAGATTATTTATTTACGAATCTCCCCCCAAAGTTGACGTTTATCGGCCATTGTTGCACATTATTGCCAGATGTAAAAAATATAAATCCACTTTTGCATTATAAAATTCAAAATGAAGTACCGTGTGAATTGAGACAATTATATTGTATCGTTTATTATCGTCGGTCAACAGAATTAGTTACATATGTACGTAACTACATATGTTTTATTGTGTGTTTTTATTACTTTGGCATTGTGTCTCTTATCGAACATTAAGTTTTTAATGTACTGTAACTGGGACACATTGTACAATTTAATTTACAGACATATAATTTGGGTCAAATTTAGGATTCAACTTATGTTATAATATTTTCGCTGTAAAATAATTAAGGTCATGTATATATAGTGCCTAGAATTTAATATCCAAAATAGGTCATTTAGAGTTATCTTAACTAATATTATAAATGCGAATATGAGTTTGTTTGTTTGTTATACTTTCCGCCCATAAATTGTATGTTTTGTAGTGGAGAGCTTTGTTTATACGAGAGTTCTATTATGTATAGTTTTGTTTAGAAATTATAAGTGTATATGCTGTTTATATTACACGCTATTACTTCATTATGTTTTATGTATTCGAATCCTTTCTTTCAAATGGTGCTTCATGATAAAGATAAAAGAGTAAATTACTTTGTAGGTGGTAGAGCCACGCTGAAGATATTACTGGTTTCAGCGCGAATGGGTCGGCTCGCCCTGGGTAGAGTATCACCCTGTCACAGAAAACCAACGTGAAGTAACAGTGCTTGCATTGTTGCGTTTCGTTCGGCCAGTGAGAGCGCCGGATACCCAACTCCCCTCCCCATCCCCTCTTCCCCTTCCCCCAAACACAGGCTGGCAACACACTTGCGACATCTCTGGTGTTGCAAGTGTCTATGGACGGTGGTGGTCACTTAACATCAGGTGACCCACCTGTTCGTTTGCCTCCTATGATATAAAAAAAAACTTCTGCAATTATTAAATTATTTAATAAAAATAGAAGATACAATTCCTTTGAGGCTTAGTCACATGAGACGTATTAAACGTATCGGTAAAGGACTATGTCCATTCGATGCGGTAATTTTCTAAGGAAAGGGTGGCGATTGGTGGTGACCTCAATATTGTTAGAGTGCGAGCGATCAACTCTGAAAGGTTGCAAGTATATAGTATGCAGGATGGTCGTCTAGGTAGATGTATATAACTCCCTCTAAGAACGATAAAAGATAATCACGAGGGAGTTATTCTGGCCTAATTGTGGATGAAATAATTTTTTGTTGTTCATTAATTACATTAATTATATTTATGTTTTAGTTACCTACCTACTAAAACAAAATCTGTTAATAGTTTTGTGTTGTCAAATTTTTCTCGAGATCGACTCCAAAAGCACTTGCTATTGACCGTTTGAGTACTCTTACTGTAAGGCTACAAAAATACATTAACTCTTAGTCATTGGTATTTTCTTAAATGTCGAAAGAAACGGGTGTGCGTCAGCTAGTAATAACATAAAAGCGAATGTAACTTTTTTGTTTGTTTGTTAAGCTTTCACGCCTTAACACCCCAACCGATCAAATGAAATTTTGCACTCACGTTGTCAGGGACATAAAAAAATAGTAATTTCATCCCAAAAAAACTATAATTATTAGAAATAATTCACGGGCGAAAACTAGTTTGGATATGACGCTATTGTCTCGGCTTGTTAAATTCATTATCATGAGATTTTTTTCCCGTCGGGGTAGTGCACGTATTGTGTCGGAATCACACATAAGTAAGAGTAGTCCGGTGAAGCTGTAAAGACCTTGCCAGGTCAATAGCATAGTCAGTTCGGGAAAAAAACACACATAGATAAGTAGTGATTTTATATGATACTCAATCTAGTACGTTATAAGTTATGTTTTTGTTCAGGATTCGCCTGCATTCCACCAAACAAGACGTTGATATGAATCCAAAAAAAAGTCGAGGCAGTCATAAGGAATGCCGACAGAAGTAAATACTTAAAACAATGAAATAAGTGTGTTCTCTTTTCAATTATTAAATTCATTATAGTGTGAATGACACTATTTTTATTCACACTTCAATATTTCTTTATTGAAATTGCATTACTGTTGTTTTTATATCTATTGGCCCTCGGAGCAATAATTATATAATTTTTTATTAAGTCTACTAATCATTCAAGAATAGAAAGACTATATACATTTAGACAAATAGAAGAGAAGCACCAAGGAAGAATGTTAAAATATCGGGGTCGACGTACCTACCTATGTATTATTTAAAAATATTTTCACCTTCTACGTAACCGAAGTCGGGAGTTAAAGTTAGCGTTAGCCCAAAGTAACTATCCCACGCGGACGAAGTCGCAGGCAGAAGCTAGTAGTAAAATAAAGCAAGTTTAAAAACAGTAATCAACTTTCTAGCAAAAACAATTATAATCCTTTACAAATACATTCAATGCGAGTCCTGTTATCCTTAATAAGTTTTATTATACCAAAACCTGCATAATTTTAAGGTTAGAATATATAGAAATAGTCACGAAAACGGATCTTGGGTCTCGTGTTACCAATTTAAAAATAACTTTGCGTATAAATTATTATGCCGATCGTAAATCACTTTAACCGCCTAAAGTCTCCCGGGCTTAAATTTACGATAGCATTGACATGTCTAAGAGCGCCACACAAAGCTGTTTTTGCGGTTAAAGGTCCTGATTTGCGTAGGAAAATTATAGTATTTTGTAGCAAAATCCAATTTGTTCACTTCTTTTGGCGATTGTCATCGAGTGTGCTTGTCAACTGTTTTATGTTAGCCGAACATTCAAAATTCAAATTGTTTTTTTAGTGTAGCAATACTATTGTTTCTTTAGTCTATGATGTGAGAATTTTTGGCGGCGTCTTAGTCTATCTTGTATTGAATTATATATTTTATTCATAATGTTGTGTTATTTGACTTTATATTTTGTGATATTGGTGATATTTTACGTAGCATGGTACGTACCAAACTATAGTTATTGTGCTCCAGTGATGTTGATGGCAAATAATACCACGGAGTATGCATTCCAAGATGCCATATAAATTTCATGGAAAGTTCTAACAAGAGTGCAACTTAGGGTGTTAGAATATTGAAATTATCACAAGACACTTACTCCAGAACTGGCAATTATAAAATAATGTCTGACTTGGCTGAATGGTCTAGATACCTTTGCCTTTTCTTTAGAATGGGAAAAACAGAAACAAGTAAAAAAGTCTATGACACTTTTTTTTAAATTTCCAACACTTAAAGACATTGTTAGCTAATTTCATTCACTAGTCTAGTTACAATCTTAGCATTGAAAACATTATTATAAATTTGATAAGTGGTACTTATTAAACTGTTTTTTGACTGTATATTCTGTAACATTGGTGGCATTTTAATATACCTTGGTTATTGTCTCCAAGTGTAGTTAATTAAAATATTAATTTGGCATTGCACACACATACGTTGCCCTGAAATAAGATATAGAAAAACTTTACGATCTACTCAGTACGAGTGTTTTCAACTTTAACTCAATAAAAAAACAATATTATTGTGAACTGTTAACGTGGTTGACCGTTTGGCCTATTTTATAAAATGTGATTTGGAAAGGGCTTTACAATTATTATATATATTGATAAACTAGCGAGTCCGGCAGACGTTCTCCTGCCTTGATAATGGAAAAAATGTCTAACATTTAACTGCAGCGTCACCTACCGGGACCAATTATGTATCTAAACCATTCTTGAATCCACCTGAATACTCAAAAAATTTCATCCAAAACTGTCCAGCCGTTTAAAAGGAGTTCAGTCACATACACAAGGACAGAAGAATTATATATATAAAGATATATAAATAAAACAATATAGGTATGTCGCAGTGCGCACATCATCCAAAAAGCACGGGACTGATTTCGATAACATTTTCCAGTATTTAATCATTTTTGGCCCTTATTTAAAAATTGTGATATCTTCATCTATACTATCTATACTATATTATAATATATAATAATAATAATATAATATTATAAAGAGGTAAAGTTTGTGAGTTTGTGACGTTGTGGCGTTGTAGGGGGTAATCTCAGGAACTACTGGTCCGATTTGAATAATTCTTTCAGTGTTATATAGCTCATTCATCGAGGTTGGTTATAGGCTATATATCATTACGCTAAGGCCAATAGGAGCGGAGCACAGATGAAAAATGTTTCAAAATCGAGATGTTTTTTTCTTTTTGAGAGCTTCTACTGCGTGTCAGCATTAGCCCACAGTAGTAACTATTACTACGCGGACGAAGTCACGGGCAGGGGCTAGTTGAATATAAAGTTCGTAAAGTTTTAAAGAAACTACAATTTTTATAAGTATTACGCCTTCAGTGATTTATGTTATCTTGTTGTGGAAAAGTGAGGTAAACGGTGTGGTACGCGTACATAGAAGAGGGGAAGTAAACGAATAACATTGTTTAGAAAGAAATTTTGTAATCAACGTATTATTTTTTGTTTCTTTCCTCTAAATCAAAATCAAAATATCCTTTATTCAATTTAGGCCCTGAGAAGGCGCTTATGAACGTCAAAGCTACCACCGGTTCGGAAAACAACCGAGTCATCGAGAGGAACCGGCAAGAAACTCGATCTGGTTTATCTCTTCAAGTTATATATTTTTACAATAACATAAATATTTATATTCGTTATTAGTGGATGCACAGAGAGGAGCGTCATTTCCAGACGTCACAATCGTTCACATATTGATCTACCCTTTAAAAGCCTTTAGATATTAAAACCCGCTTGACATGATTTTTGAACTCACTATACGGTAGTCCGGTAATGTGTTTTGGGACTTTGTTATAAAACCTAACACTATTACCTAAAACACTGTTTTTGGACTTAGTGAGCCTGAAGCATGGAATGACCAAATTATTGCTGTTTCTAATATTTAAATTATGTTGGTCTTTTACTAGATCTGAACATAATATATTACCTAGTATTTAATTATAGTGTTGATTAAACTGATTTATTGTTATAGTAGAAGATTAATTATTTATTAAATCTTATCAATAGTGTAAAAGCATTTGAAAATCTCTAAACTGTTTCTGATACAATAAGATAATCACTACATATAATAAAACAAAGTCCTCTGCCACGTCTGTCTATCTGTTCGCGATAAACACAAAAACTACTGAACAGATTTTTATGCGGTTTTCACCAGTAGATAAAGTGATTCATGAGGAAGGTTTAGGTATATAATTTGTCACAATTTTCTTATTATCAGGGCGGGACAACATCCGCCGGGTCCGCTAGATCGATATATAAAATAGTTTTAATAAAATTCACGAATTACACTATAATTACTTTATAATCGCTATTAAATGTAACAAACTCTACACAGTTGTTTTGTTTTGTCCTTAATCAGTGTAAAATATTACACTTAATTTGTTACCGTATTAGAAGTGTTATCTCGGTAGCAACATAAATTGGACACTTTAACCCACGTAATAATTTACATTTCCAGCTTGTATATTCTAATGTTGACAAAATAAGGAATTATTCTATTCTATTTATTATAATCCAGAATTTAAAAAAAGTATAAGACAAATATATAGAATTTTAATAAGTGAACCACTACACTATGATTCTACCATGTGTATGCTACTCTCAACACGCGAGCAAAAATATATTAACGCTAGATCATTATCAAAAGATGTACAAAAAATAACGCGACCGCTGATAAAGTTAGTAAATGTTATTTTATCAGCAAATATAAATAACAGTTATTTAAATATATTCGTTATGTTAATATTATTACTATATAGTTTTTTCTTATAGGCATGGAACGGTAGGTCCGGTATTATTCAGTGGAGGTGCGCGCGCCTCTACCAGCGATAGTGAAAACATTAGTTTCAAGCGGTTATCAAATTGTCAACAGGTCAAGGCAAACATGAGAGCGACTACTTTCGATACGCATATTTAAAAAAAAGCTAATAATAACGATGCTTTATAACATTGGTTAAATATTAATGCGGGAATGGATAATCTTGGTACAAATTTAAAATTATAAAATGTATTGACACTGAACAATCAAGTTTATGACAGCTTAAAAAAATTGTATCCAATGTCCTTAATAAATTAAAAAATAAAAGTTGATAACAATGACATTTCGAAGACGTTTTTGTAGGACTTTAGTCTGTCATGTAGTTGTTATTTGAATCTATATTTTCTAATATTCGTAGCATCTAATATAAACTTGTGTTATCTAACTGTACTTTTTGTAATATCTTGGAGAACGGTTCGGTTAATATCCATAAATAATGTAGATTAGAAATAATAACATGGAAAATGGACTCCGAGCTACTAAAAACTCCCTTGAAAGATATAACAAGAGGGCCACCACTGAAGTTATTACTAAACACTTTGTAAAAATTACCCACTTGATAATCGCAGTAATAATATTCAATCCAGGCTTAGTTAAAATAATACCAAGAACATGATATTTGACAAAATAATATTTGATTGAAAAAGGCGTTACTTTGCGGAAATCCATCATGCAAAGTATTCCAGGTGGAAGTACAAAGTAACATCTACTATAATATTTAAAAAAATATTGCTAACACTTGTTTTAAAAACACATTACAGAAGAGAAAAAGATAATTTTAAACCAGTTATTTTTATCTACAGGTAATACAAAAATGGCATTATATACCGTTATTTTTAAGGTTATACTGGTTACGTTATGTGTTATGAATCCATGTTTAATTTACCGCGAAGTTAGGTTCAAGATTGTTACATTTAGCTTAAGAATATTTTAGGTTATTAGGTATCCAATTGTTAACATAATGCAGCAAGGAAATGTTTATTATGTTCTTAGCGACTCGTTCATTCAGTATTCTACAAACCAGTTATTGTTAACAGCCGTTATTTGTTCAGTTATTAACAAGCACACGTTACATTGTATTACGTCATTAAGAGGTGTTAATATAGGAAGTTATCGTATGAATTAGTTCCCTGATAGGATATTAGCGAGGAGTTGGTTGCTTCTGTATTTTTTTTAATGTAATCTTGAAGCACTGATGCCTTAGTCACCGTCACAGATTATATGCGCAATATAATAGAATCAACCAAATATACAGTATAGTTAGTTATTTATGGTCAAATGGCAACTATTATGTTTTCTTATTTTTTTATTTTCACAAGCAGAAACATTGATAAAACGTCCTAACTAATTTAATCGGGTCATTGTATTATATCATTTGCGCGTATGGTTTATCTGCCTAGTGGACGCTTGGTATTTCTCGATTATTTACGCCTAGATATACATAAGTAGTCTGTGATGCCAGTGCTCCCGGACATACGTTTTATATATGCCTGAAATGAAACTTAAACTAAACAGTTTCTTAAGAGAACGATATAAGAGACGCGTCAGACTTTTAGCTTGTCGTTGATAATTATTATTAATAGGACGACAACTACAAAGTGTTTTGATTATAAAACATTTATATACTCAACGACATCTTTAAAATAGACAACATAACTTTAACCGTTGATTATAGAAAGATAACATTTGTTTGAGACGTTTCTCATAGAACATAGGTGAGTACCAAAGAATTATCTACTCATAAAAATCTATCTTCTAAGGAACTTAAATACTAGGTTAAGAACAAGAAGACGTTTCAAGTAACCATTCATCATATCGGGAATGAATGCTGGTACATAACTAACAAACTTCAATATCCTCTGGCCAGTTATCATGAATGTTGCCATATCAAAGTATTTGTTCAATAAGAAGACTTCTTTTTTCTGTAACTCGTCACTAGTTGTCGCGGTATTTTATTGTTATTAAATTTTATATTGTAATTTAATGCGAATGTGGTCGAGGGCGATTGTCAGTAAAAAAGCTACTGATAGAATTTTGATAAATCTTTTCAATAATATAGCTTATACGTTATAGCGTATAACCTATAAACAAAAGACTATAGACTATAAAAAATAAAACAAAAAAGACCACGTATAAACGTCAAGGATTTAGGAAAGAAGCCTGTCATCTTAGAATAATCGTTAAATATAAAAATACAAACGCAGACAAAGTCGCAGGTGGCGACTAGTCTATAACGATATTAAAACTTACCATAACAACTTACCTATCATGAACCCCACTAATCGGTCATCACTCATTATCTCTTTATAATAAATAATATGATAATTGATAAATTTATGATAAAGAATACATTTATTAATTTTATCAGTTTTTAAATGATTTATTAGATATTATACGTATTATGCTATGGAACTATTAACACAAAAGCATGGCATCTGATTCATAATAGGATCTTACGATGTACAAATTTTACGTTTTGACTTCAAAGGACGCTATGACGTTTTTATTATCAAGGTGACAGGTCGTTGTCAAATTCTATCTGTGTTCATTTGATTTACGCCATTTTGTGTCATTCTCCAAAAAAGTGTGCTAGCGAATGCCTTAAAAAAATTAATAGAAACAAACATTAAAAAAAAAACTTTCATATTAATTTATATCATAATACGCTACATGAGTTACATTAATACCTCAAAAATAAAAAATAAATGAATTTTTAATATATGTATGTATAAGTCTAAACAAGGAGGTTTTTGCAGGATTTTTGTCTGCCATGTAGTGGATTTTATATTTTATTCATAATCTTGTGTTACTTGACTCTATATTGTGTAATATTGGTGGCACTTTACGTAATATAATTCAGTTATTGTGCATAAGTGAAGTGGATGAAACATAATACCACGGCGCATGAATTCTGAGATACCACAAAAACTTCCTGGAAAGTTGTAACAAGGGGCCACCATCTTGTTAGAACATTAACATTATCGCAAGACACTTGTAATATTATTAGCTACTCGGCAATGGCAGTAATAACTTGGAAGATTGGTTATAAAAATAATAATAATGATTGTCAAAATTAGTTCACTGGACATCCGTAAGCGCTTAAATTTTTTTCCCTTGGTTTCTGTTCTTTCCATACTAAGGAAAAGGCAAAGGTATCTAGAGCATTCAGCCAAGATAGACGTCATTAAAATTCGGTGCTTCGAATTCGCAATGCAAATTATTCATTGTGTGACATAAAACAGCCAGTACGCAAATATTAGTGAAGTCAGTGGAACATTGTCTCGAAAGTCGTCGCGTTCGAAACGACCTTTAGTTATCTTAACGATTTATCTCGTGAAAGATATCATTTGAACGAGGGGTCACCTCGCCTGTGAAAGGCGTTAACGGTGATATAAATGAATCGTGTGTCTCTTCAGTGTCCCTTTTCAGTTTGTTTATACAAACACTTTATTGTGATAATCTATACCTATATAAAAATTCCGATGTGCATAAGTGAATAGTTATAAATAAACATATACACATTAAACTTCATACCGACCTGTGTACGACGTGTACATCAGTCATCATTGTACATGATACATCATGATGTAATTCAACGTTTACGTATAACCATTGCGACACATCGGTCACCTGCAACACAACGCGATAGTACGAGGAATTGGGGACTCGTCACCATTGTGTGATCGTGAAACTCATCTCGTATATCGAATCCCAATTTGAAGACACCATTCGTTCGGACTTCGGGCAGTAGTCACATCTCATAGGTTAGGTCGTAGATTTGGTTTTAATAGATTCAGTTTTACGGTACTATTGCCTCAAGTCTCGAGCGGTAGACACGTTTTAGTTTTGGATTTAATATAAGTTAAATTGTATTCTTTTCATATTAAAACCTTCTATATTAAAAGTGCCATAAGTGGGTAGGTGGTAGAGCCACGCTGAAGCTATTATTGGTTTCAGCATGAATGGGTCGGCTCGGGGTAGTACCACCCTCTCATAGAAAACCGACGTGAAGTAACAGTGTTTGCATTGTTGCGTTGCGTTCGGTCAGTGAGAGCGCCGGAGGCCCACCTCCTCTTTCCTCTCCCCCCTCCCAACCTTTCCCCCAAACACAGGCTGGCAACGCACTTTCGACTCCCCTGGTGTTGTTAGTATCTATGGACGGCGGTGATCACTTAACTACGACATAAAAAAGTGCATTTTTTACATCTCGCGTACGCGACCCTCGTAATTGACTTATAAATTGTTATATGTCAATAAAAAATAAGAGTATTTTAATACACGCAATATATTTATATAGTTGAAATACTACGTTAATTATATACAAAACATACATACTATTATTACTTATTACTATAATACGTAATACTGTTTGTCAGACAGTAGACTTGGGTGATGACGATTAGAGCCGAGCACACACGATTCAGTGCGTCACGGACCCGAGCGCGCTTGATATCGACTGGAACCGAGTAAACCCGATTTAACATCACCGACCCGAGCGTGACGGCTCGATCGGTCAACGCTTTAGGCGTTTTCATTTCTAAAATGTTGGAGTACAACGAAGTACCGTGTAACCTTAATATAACGAGCCTCAATATAACCAATCCTCTATTTAACGAATTTTTCGAAATCCCCTAGGACTGCCAATAAGAGTTAATGCACAATATGTCATTACATTACGAGTACATTTATCAAAAACCTGTTAATAACGAATTTTTAATTATTGCAGCGTATAGATAGAAATATTATTGAACTCTATTTTTCAAATGAATTATTCCAACTTAATTCGACAATAATTCAAGTTCCAATAGGTTTAGGCATGTTTAGTTCTCCGTAAGATAGTAATTGTTGTTTGTTTTATGTAATACTAGCTGGCCCGGCAGACGTTGTCCCGCCCTGGTTATAAAAAAATCCTTGATAAATTATATACCAAAATGTTCCTCATGAATCACTTTATCCACTGCTGAAAACCGCTTGAAAATCCGTTTAGTAGTTTTTGAGTTTATCGCGAACAGACAGACAGACAGACGCGGTGTGGGACTTTGTTTTATACTATGTAACGATAAACATTGCTCTTTATAATTGTTGTTAGTTGTAAAGTTACAATAACTTTTTTTTTACACGGGGAATTAATTCCCTACGGATTCCCACCCTAGCCGGGCAGGTGAGGGTGGGGTATACCCGACTTGGACGGATTAAAACCCCATGGTGCCTTTAATGACCTATAGGCCGGGGAGCAGGAGCTGCCGAACTAGCACTGCGTCTACTCCCCACAGGTGTCGGCCCCTCATCAGAGGCCTCGTCAAGTTGCAATAACTGAGAAATGAAAAAGGTGTTCCTTAAATAGTTCCCTTTAGGTAAACAGATCGGTATTTACTAATGTTGAATATTAACGCCAATAAACAGGTTTTCTTATCTTGTCAAAACGAATCACAGTCTAACCTAACCTCCATATAACAAGCCTTTTTGTGACGAATTACTCGGTATAATGAATATTTTCCAACTAACTTTAGTTTCGTTATATCGAGTTTACATTGTATACGAGTTTAGTGACCGACGTAATGGTATAAGCAAAATACGAAATATTAAGTTGCGACCTAGACATTAATTTAGTTCCTAACAGATCAATCATTAGCACGATGTTGTACCCAATTGTCGTAAATATGATACCGTTGTGACGTGAAAAGACCTTCACTTGGAAACCGCCGGACATTTTAATGACAGTTGATTGTCTTAATACTTCAGTAACCCGATATTATGCGCTGACCAATCGTGCTGTTTCGAAAATTTTAATAATCTATAGTAATACTAGCGGCCCGCTCCGGCTTCGCACGGGTATAAAATATATAGCCTATGTCATTCACTGAAAAAATGATTAAAATCGATCCAGTAGTTTTAATTTATTCATTACTGCCCGTGGCCCGCCTGCGTTTGTTGCAATGTAAGCGGAAAAAATGTAATTATTTACAACATCACATTAGAAACCTCAAAAATAACAGTATTTCTCCACTATTTAATGGATGTTATTATAGATATAAACCTTCCTCTTCAATCACTCTATCTATTAAAAAAAACTGCATCAAAATCCGTTGCGTAGTTTTAAAGATTTAAGCATACATAGGGATATAGGGACAGAGAAATCGACTTTGTTTTATACTATGTAGTGATTATAAAGCTGAAGAGTTTGTTTGGTTGAACGCGTTAATCTCAGGAACTACTGGTCCGATTTGAAAAATTCTTCACTGTTATATAGCTCATTTATCGAGGAAAGCTATGGGCTATATATCATAATGCTAAGAGTAATAGGAGCAGGGTACCAATAAAGAATGTTTCAATATCGGGCTTTTGTTCCTTTTGCGAGCTTCCGCTGCGTGTTATCTTTAGCCTAAAGTAACTATTCTACGCGGACGAAGTCGCGGGGAGAAGCTAGCAATATCATAAACCTATAAGATTACCACTTAACCATAAGCTTCTTCCCCCAAAGCCGAGGTGTGCCGCGCACCCTTGAGCTAGTTGTCAAAATAAAATCGGCTGAGTGCCTTAAGCGCTCGCCTTAGTAGTCCGGTGAAGCCGTTAAGACCATGCTTGGTCAATAGCGTAGTCAGTTCGAAGAAAAAAAAAACAACATAAGCTTCTTCCCAAGTAAAGGTACAACCAAGGTTGTACTGAAAGAATATTCCTCATGTTCAGGTTTCTTCACGATGTTTTCGTTCACCGTCAGCGGATACTGTTATAAATTTAAATTAGTAGGTTAAGATTTGACGAACTGTTAGTTTAAGCGCCATGTCAAGCGTGTTTTGGTGTCAAAAGGCTATTATAGAGTGGATAAATTGGTGAATTATGGCGATGGCTGGAATTGACACTCAGTGCATCCACTAACAACGATTGGAACGTTAATATATGTTAAAAAGATAAACCAGAACAAGTTTTTTACCGGTTCTTCTTGATGACTGGGTTGTTTGCCCGAATCGGTGGTAGTTTTGACGTTCATAAGTGCCTTCTCAAGGCTTGAATTAAATAAAGTATTTTGTCCAGAAGTCATCGAGAAGAACTGCCAAGAAACTCAATCTGGTTTATCCATTGATTTATTATATACCATTACATAGTATAAAACAAAGTCCTCAACCGCGTCTGTCTGTCTGTCTGTTCGCAATAAACTCAAAAACTACTGAACGAATTTTTATGCGGTTTTCACCAGTGGATAAAGTGATTTATTGGGAACGTTTTGATATGTAATTTGTCAAGGATTTTTTTTTATAATCAGGGCGGGACAACGTCTGCCGGGCCCGCTAGTATATCATATATATGTATTAATGTATTTTTCTTCACACTTTATCAATTTTAGCGTTCATCCACAACCTCATCATCATCATCGATTGGTCTCATATGGTAAACACGCTAAGCTTAGAGACGCTGGCTCTCATGTGTAGCTGCCGGAACACACCAACATGTGCTTGACATTAGACCTTCAACATGAGGGTGATAGCTAGCCAGGTGGACATAAAAAGTCCTATCTATAGTTTCGTCACAATATATTTATTCACCGAAAGCTTCTGGTTGCAAGGATACGAACCTACATCACCTACATCCATCGACGCAGTAGATCAACTAAGCCATGATCACTTAAAATGTAACACAACTGAATTTTATTGCAAACAAATATAAAGATAGTCATTTGCGACATCGTTATATGAACGTTCAACAATTGAAATGATTAGAGATCACAGACTAAACAAGGGGCAAATTGACAAAAATATTTACACTGTTTACATTACGAGATAGTTGAGACCAATGTTTAAAACGGAAGCCGTTGACACAACATGAAGCCACAGTGAACTGACACGCGGTGAAACAACATTACTGGGAGCTCATTTGTACGGTGAGCAATTATTTTTTACAACGTTATGAACGTAGATAATAAACTTTCAATAACAAACCACTAAAAATATCGATAGTACTACTCGAAATAAACTTTAGCTGTGTAAATCTATACTTCTATACTTATCCATACTAATATTACAAAGCTGAAGAGTTTGTTTGTTTGAACGCGTTAATCTCAGGAACTACTGATCCCATTTGAAAAATTATTTCAGTTACAGATATATCATTTATCAAGGAAGTTTATAGGCTATATGTCATCACGCATCAATGAAGAATGTTTCAAAATCGGGGTTGACATACGTATTATTTTAAAAACATTTTGACCTTCTACGTAAACGAAGTCGCGAGTTAAAGTTAACGTTAGCCCGAAGTAACATTTCGACGCGGACGAAGTAGCGGGCAGAACCTAGTAAGTAATTAAATACATTTCAGTCATTTTTGAAATGTCTGTCTGTTTGTTTGAACACGCATCACTACTAAAGTACTACGTTCATGATAAAATCTCATCAAAAAAATCATAAAGCATATCCTCGAGTAATTTTGTCTTAGTTTCATTAAAATCGGTTCACTTTATAAGAAGTTATTGTAATTTTAATGACGACGAGACTTAAGTACGAGAGAAAAGTAGATAAGTAAATGGACTAATACATTCAAATGATTTTATTAATCACTGCTTTTTTACATTAAATTCCACGCGAACGGAGTCGCGGGCACAGCTAGTATATAATATTAGGTGTAAAGATACCACAGCGGAATTCTCTATAGACATTTTTAAGGTACATAATTCGGTATTACCGCTGTTTTTTATATTATCAATTTCTTAGACAGTTCTCTACTTACTTCAAGAAATAAATATATAATCGCGTAATTTTACGGCGACATAGTCGTAGAAGTTTTGCGTGTAATATTAATTGTACATAATAACAACGTCTGTCGCTACTGACATAACCGCAACATTGGATAGTACGAGAATTGGTAATAAATATGAAGAAAAACACTGAATTAAATTCATGTTTTAAATATTATACAATGGACGTCGTATGGGGGACAGAAGAATTATTTCTCCATACCACTACCGTACTTCTAGTAAAGCGTGTTTGTAACAGTGTACTTAGTTTTACGAAAAAAGTCAAACTGTTCCACTGTTTACGCGTTAACTGTGACGCGACCGGAGTCGTGTTAATTGCTGACATCGCTCGTGACCCTGGGATTCCATGCTTTATTGGCGATTGCTTACGATTTTGAACTGGAGAGCCCTGTTTATACAACACTTGTATGATGTATAGTCTTGTTTGCAAATCGTAAGTTTATACGCCGTTTTTATTGCTCGCTATTACCTACTTCATTCTTTTTTTATGTATTCGTATCAAACATACTCGAATGGTGTATCATTTCTAGAATTATTGAAGTTATATACTTCTTTTGGCACGTTAGGGAAAAATGATGAGAGTAAATTTTTACGATGCGCGCGCACACCGTCACGAAAAACCGACCCCCTGAAGTTAGCTATAGTCAACATTTTGTTTCTTCGTATTTGTTGTTTGTATTTCTTTGTATTAAAACTTTCAATGTAATAAATACCTTTTTTCTATTGTTAGTGTCGTTTTTCTACAAACGTAGAATAAGGTGAAAGATAAAAATAGATTAGATTTTTGAAAAGATTTTTATCTTGTTACGCCACAGAAGTGTAACTTCTAACGCGTGTACATAAGTACACACACACACTTTTTTTTACCACAAATTATATTTATACAAAAATACCCGCGATATTATCTGCATTAAATCATTAATTCCTAATTTATCAAATTACTTTACTTACATCTATACTAATATTATAAACCTGGAGGGTTTGTTTGTTTGGTTGAACGCGCTAATCTCAGGAACTACCGGTCCGATTTGAAAAATTCTTTTAGTTTTAGATAGCTCATTTATCGAGGAAGGCTATAGGTTATGTATGATCACGCTAATGCCAATAGGAGCAGAGCACCAATGAATCTGTTTTTAATTTCCTTTAGAGAGCTTCCGATGCGTGTTAGCGTTAGCCCAAAGTGATTATTTCACGCGGACGAAGTTTAGCAATAAACTTGCTTGTAGTGAGCAAAGACCCGTGCAAAAAACAAACAATATTATAACTAATAGTATTAATTACTTACTTCAAGCAAGTATATTACTAAATTCGTAGATAAATCATAATAACCATTTTTATCTATATTTTTTAAAATCAAAAGTAATCAAAGAAAAGTCGATTAGTTTGATAGTTCTGCTCTCATTCTCATAACAATTAAAAAAGCGATCGTTTTAACAGATCTGCCCCGACTTCACACGGGAGCAGTTCACAGAGAGGCCGAGCCGGGCGGACCATTAGTATCAATTAAAGACAAGACAAAGCTAAATATAAACAGTCTTATGAACAGATTGAAAAAAATCAGCACCTCTAACAAAGATTATGTAAATATGCAGAACGCTTTAAGTATGCTTAAAATCGTCTCAAATAGTCAAAAATATATCAAATTAAGATCATTGAGTATTTTATTAAATTAACGATGTTATTATATATGTATAAGTTACATAATTAATTAAAAACGTTACTAATTAAGTGTTATTTGTAGAAAGGTTGAAGTGATTTTACGCGCGTCGCGTCGCTCCGTCGAGAACTTATTATGCCCGTTAATCGGCGCCGGCGCCATGTCTCGCCGATTGTTGTGAAAAAAAAACAAACTCAAACTAAGAACGTTCCGTACGTATTTTTCGTGTTCAGTATGTTTTAACAAAATATACAGTAATAATAAATTAAGCTCTGTTCTTATATTATATCGATTATTAATGAATAATTATTTACTTTAAAAAAAGGGAACTCATTATGAATATTATAACTTCCTAGAATTATTTAAAATCATGCAGAAAAGTTCTCAATTTGCTTAATATGCTACAATGTCTATTTGTTTATGGTCACTTTAATTGTATTGTATACTAGCGGGCCCGGCTGACGTTGTCCCGCCCTGATTACCCCCCGCAACCCCCCTTGTGGGTGGAATTTCGTAAAATCCGTTCTTAGCTGACCTCTACTCGGCGAAAGGAATATTCAAGTCGCTACGCCTTATGGTTCCAGAGATATCGTGATGAGTCAATATATAGGTGGGAATCTCTTATATATATATATAAAGATAGATAAATCTAAACATGTTCAAAATATTTAGAACTGCTTCTTGTACACAGGTATTTTTTTGAACTAACTACTACCTTCACAGCTTCACTGGACTAAGGTACAGTACACGACAAAAAGGGAGAGACTCATTTTATCTGTAGTGAGTTAAAAAACCATATCAAGCGGGTTTTAATATCTAGAGGCTATTATAGGGTGGATCAATATGTGAACGATTGTGACGCCTGGAAATGACGCCTCTCTCTCTGTGCATTCACTAATAACGAACGTAAATATTTATGTTATTGTAAAATATATAACATGAAAAGATAAACCAGATCGATTTTCTTGCCGGTTCTTCTCGATGAGTGGGTTGTTTTCCGAACCGATGGTAGCTTTAACGTTCATAAGCGCCTTCTCATGGTCCAAATTGAATAAAGGATATTTTGATTTTGATTATGTAGAAATGTAACGAAGTACCAAATAAAGATTATTATTATTATGAATAAAACTAACATCACTATATAACAGACTAAAACGATCAAAGTCTGCATGATGGTATGGTTTCTTTATTGGTTAACTATCGCCCTCAAATTGTAAGTCTGTCGCCATATAGGTATGTTTCGGCAACTGCACTTGAAAGGCAATCCTTCTCTAGATTTAGCATGTTACCGTCTTGGACCACATCACCATTTAACATCAGCTAAGGTGCTGGCCAAGTGCTAAAACCAAAATATATTAAAAATATTATGTGATATTGGGTTTAAATAACATTTTAATATTAATCAAAAATTAAAACCACAACGTGACAATCCAAAGACGAACTTCACATAACTAGCGGTCCTCTAGGGGTAGAAATTCGACCATCACTTATTCTTCATTCATCAATATTCTTCCGTTTTTTTTTAAGATAACACTTTGTGTAGGTGGTAGAGCCACGCTGAAGCTATTATTACTGGTTTCAGCATGAATGGGTCGGCTCGACCGGGGTACTACCACCCTCTCACATAAAACCGACGTGAAGTTTGCATTATTGCGTTTCATTCGGTCAGTGAGAGCGCCGAAGGCCCACCTCGCCTCCCCTCCCCCCTTCCCTTACTCCCCCTCTCCCCCAAGACAGGTTGGCAACGCACTTGCGGCTCCCCTGGTGTTGCAAGTGTCTATGGACGGTGGTGATCAGTTAACATCAGGTGACCCACCTGTCCGTTTGCCTCCTATGATATGAAAAAAATAGATCTCATCAACATCTACCAAAGAAAAAAATTATAAAGAAGATCGGATGAGAAACAGATGAGCTAAATGTACTTAACTACTTTGCCTCCGCCTATGTACAAGATTATAAAAAGGTAGTGGTTCAAAACGAATACGGTACCCAAATAAAACACGACCGAGTCCCACTTTGCGGTGAAATTAAATAAAAAATAATTTACGCTATGCAAATTTAGTTTAATGGACGTATTATATAGTCGATTTTACATCGAGCACGCTCATCGAAAAAAAAATGAAGTAGGTATTAAAGTTAATAGGGCTGTCACATCGATTTGTAAACATGCTTAATACATATTCTTAAGTGTGTCACGGAATTTCATTAAATGAAAGGTTTAAAGTACAAAACGATAAATCTTAAAAGTATTACGCGAATGAATTGTGCATTTATTGCACGAATAGTCAATTTCGCGCTTCGTATAACCCCCTAGAAAGTTTTAATGCGGCAAACACTAGTTTACTAAAACGTGACTTGACTAAGTTGAATGTACTTGGCTGAGACTAAGCACGATGTCGAATTGAACTCGAATTATTGCTGATGTAAAGACTTTGACACTGGCAAATGTTGCGTCTAGGATGTTAAAATAGAAACTATAAAGTGATTGACGTATTGCCAAAGTGTCACATTCATTGTATTCTATTCAATGGGTATCGCTTTTTGTGTTAATTCGTGGCGTTTTATTCAAAATAATTTATTTAAAGAGAAAAGGGTTGTTTAGAGGAGATAAAGATGTATCGTTTACTTATTTTAAATCAGCCATCATGGCAGTAATTATTATGAAATTGCCGCCATTTTGCTAAATCGTTATATATCGTTATACTTTAAAATATATAAAATAAAAAAAAAAACAATTCTACACTTTTCAACAGTAATAAATATTAAACTATTATTTATAACAAAGTCTAATAGCACATTACCGATTTGCCAGATAATAAGTTAAAGCACTATGTCAAGCGGGACTTAATACATAAATAATGTAATAGGGTGGATGAATATGTGAACGATGATGACGTCTGGAAATGACGCCGTCTCTATGAATCCAGCAAAAACGAATGTAACTGTGTATATATAAACATATGTTGTTCTATGTTATATATAATGAAAAAATAAACCAGATCGAGTTTCTTGCCGGTTCTTCTCGATGACTGGGTTGTTTTCCGAACCGGTGATAATTTTGACGTTCATAAATGCCTTCTCAGAGCCTAAATTGAATAGAGAATTTTTGTATCATGACATAATATTGAAATTATTTCAATTTAATAAAGCTGGTCAAATACTTTCGGAGCTCGAATGAATACGTAAAGTTCAAATTATTATCGAATAAGTAATTAATTCTAATATAATAAATAAGATTCTTTAAATATTTCAACGTGTTAATCTCTGAAAATACCCAATATTAATTACAATAAAGAAGGTTCTTTGGGTGTTTAAACTTGCTCTCTTTCTCTCTGGAACTGTTCAAACAGATTTGATAAGTTATTTTTCTTTTTATAATATATTTATTGAAGAAGCTTGTAGGCTATTCAACATCCTGCTTACAACCCTTTAGGAATGGGACATATATCATACAAAATATAGTCAGCAAATACGCTAAGTGTATGTATGTCGGGGACCAAGAGTACAGTAAGTTAAAACGAAATATGTACTCGTAATTAATGTACTCATCGTTTATTAATCTCTATTGGATGAAAACAAATTCCCTATTACACTTATTTAACTACCATAACTAATATAGTTACGGTTTAAACCAATCGTACGTGCAAATAAACCTATAAATCTGTTTATCTTTTTTTTATGAATAATTAAACGATTTCAAAGCGATAAACTGTTTGATTTCGTTTCCAGTGCCACATAATCGATTAATAACGTAACATTCGAATTTCGAACGCATTCCCCGTGCGCGTTCCAGATACAAGCATCCATAAATAAATTAATATCGCTGAATAAACATTAGTTTTATTACCTTGACCGAAAGATGATAATCTGTTACATTTAAATAATAACATAACTCAAAAAAAAAAAAATAGCGTTTTGGTGCGAGTCAACAAACAACAACTTTCAAAATGAAGTTTTTGGCGGAATCTTGAAATGTCACGTATTGTATTTTATATTTTATTCATAACCATTTGTTATTTGTCTCTATATTTTGTAATATTGGTGGTGTTATACGTAGTATAATTTGGTTATTATGCACAGGTGAATTGGATGCGAAATACGGAGCATGGATTCTGACTTGTCACAAAAACTCCCTGGAACGTTCTAACGAGACTGCCACCATCTTGTTAGTTCATAGAAATAATCGTAAGAGACTTGTAATATAATTACCTATTCGATAATGGCAGTAATAATCTATTAGAAGAATGGTTTCCAAAAATAAAATAAAGAAAGAATAAACTTTTAAAATAACGTAGTAGTTTCTGCGAATGGATTTTTTTTAGATTGTTAGGTAATAATGACTTAATGAATGATATCGGAGTATCAAACTTCATTTATAATCTGTCCAAATAAACTATAAAAATATAAACGAATACTAGCGGGCCCGGCAGACGTTGTCCCGCCCTAATTATAAAACAATCCTTGACAAATTATATACCAATACAATTATATTCCTCATGAATCACTTTATCCACTGGTGAAAACCGCATAAAGATCCGTTCAGTAGTTTTTGAGTTTATCGCGAACAGATAGACAGACAGACGCGGTAGAGGACTTTGTTTTATACTATGTAATGATATATACTTCTATTACAAAAAAAAATCCTGTGTTTTACAAAGACCAATTTTAAACAGTTTCTTCTATAAATTTCCTTCTTTTTTAATTATATCGTTGTATATAAAATTTAGTCGATTGTACATCGCGCAATACCTACAAACGGTATTCCATCGTCTTGTTGTACAGTTCAAGTTTCGTAACAATATAACATTGAATTTAAAACTACAGATACAAAAATGTACAGAGAAATCATGAACAGTTGTTTAAATAAATTTAAAATAAAGTTGACATAAAGAGTACATAATAACGACATCAAACATATTTAATTTAGATACATTATATTTTATAAATTCTAATATGTACTTATTCTATACGAGACAATTTACTAGCAGAGTCTAATCGATTACGTGTCTTGAATTCTCAATTCGAAAATTCGATTTACACCCGACGATAAACTGACATTTAAAACTTTTGAACGCTGAAAGTTGTTTGCACTTTTGCACCAAAAAGTTGAACCTCGTTTTAGTCTTAATTCCAGTTTAGTCTTGTCTAAATATTTGAAACTTTCAATCTTAGAGGTGGATTAACGTTTAGCGTGGCATCGTTTGTCGTATGTAATGTTTCCTGTATTTTTTAAAACGATTTTCGAAAAACGAGAATAATTAGTATGGTATTAGGGAACGTACCCAAACCACGTAACCTATATTTGACAATTTTTTAACCCCCCCCCCCCCTCAGTGACCATCCGTGGTATATGAGGAGACCCTCACCCTCCCCCTCTAGTTTTCAGGTGGTATTTTATAATATGATTTTAAATCGTTTTTACAAACAGAAAGTTAAAAATATTTGGCTTATATTTGTCTTTATTAAATGTAAAAATGTAATCTATCTTTCCGAACAGTCACCGCGTCATAGATAATACACTATATACAGAAACACCGCGTCGTCGCACGGTAGTTTGTCTCTGTAGTAGAGGTCGGGGCACTAAAATAAGTAATTCGTGATTTTACAAAAAAATCTGTAATCTTGATTTACGGACGATAATTTTACATGATGACATCATAAGCAAACTGATGAAAAATTTATTTTATGAATTAAATTACGCTTAGGCTGATCACGCCTCTATATTGCTTGTTTCGCATTTTTGCTTATACGCTCGGCTCAAGCGGAACGTGACAATGAGTCATGCTTTTTCGTGCGTGCAATCGGCGTTCATCGATTTATAACAAGTTATCACGTCGAAATTAAACGCTATTCAATTAATCTAATGAACAGCAATATAAATACATAAATACACTTTTTAGATTGGAATTATAGTTTAAGAGTAGATTGAATAAAACTGTTTTCAATGTATGGGAATCAATCTAAATATCTATTGGTTTTCATTGGTTTTCGTTCTGAAAATTTTACAACAGTGTCTCAACACTTTATGCCACAAATCTCCTAAATAAGGTGTACACTTTTACACTTCTTCAAATACAAAAAATGATGGACTTACAACTTTCGAAAATTAGCGTGTCCCCAAAAAAGAAGTGACCAAAAGCCTGCTTATAGTTACCAATGAAAATAATGTATTACATACCTAGGTCAGTAAAATAGTCTCAAACCACCACATTTAATTGTTAGTCGAGACGATGCCGAGGCTGACAAACATGTGATTTGTGACTTTTTTACTAGCTTGGTTGGGTATACTATTTTTCAGTTCGACGGAACTAGACAGTGGCAACTTCATTTAGTAATGTATCCCGAAAGTTGCCATTTTCCAGCCGGAGGACAGAAATAATATTACAGATAAGAAAAAAGTTATATAAAAACTTATCGTAACAATAATTTATAAAACAAGTAGTTTTCCTTTCTTTCTGTATTGTCTGCATTGACAAGGAATCCTTGAATACATTGTATATATCGGCATCTTATTGCCCACCGAAGCACACTATTAGAGAGGAGCAGTTAAATTATTTCTTCAAAACCTTAGGAGATCATTTCATTGTAGCAGGCGATTACAAAGCGAAAAAAAGACGGTTAAATCATATGATAAATGAGCGCATTCTTAAAAATGATCGAAGTTCACATATACAGAGGTATATTTTGAAAGCTTTAATCCAACCACAGCTACAGGTTTTGCCTTGTGGAAAGCAAAAAGGAAAATTAAACGATCCATATCCATTTTCGCTCCGCTAAGAAAAACAGACAAAAGCTGGGCATGCAGAAACCAGGAGCAAACTAATTTGTTTACATAACACCTAGCTGATGTTTTTCAGCCCCATCCTTAGGAAGGTGTACAGATATAAGAAGAAAAATTTATGAGATTCCTTAACTCCCCGAATCTAGATCAATATACACGGTAATTATTTAGTGTAGTGGCGGTTGTGTAGCACGCTTATTTATCGTGGACGTTAATAAAAGAATTTTCACCCTGTTACAATTTTTAATGGGTATAACAAATACTGTGAGTGCGCGAGAATCGAATGTCGTTCTGCGAGAGTCGCTTGCGAGTGTGAAGTTCGTGCGGGTGCAATGCATCTTCAGAACTCTTGATGGTTCTTTCCTTTACTTTCAATTATTTATTAATTAATTATTTATTTAATATCAATTAATTATTTAGTTAATATCAATTATTTATTTATTTAATATCAATTAATTATTTATTTCATATCAATTATTTATTTATTTAATATCAATTAATTATTTATTTAATATCAATTAATTATTTATTTAATATCAATTAATTATATATTTAATAGTTCAATTCCTACTCCAAGAAATCACCAAGTTACGGCCTCATTATTAATAAAGTTTCGCAAGAATTACCTGAGTGTCGGTTAACCCAATGACAGCAATTTTAATGGACGTCAACTAATATCACCCCTAATATAAATTTGCACAAATAATTATGCTACTAAAACCGGAAGATCCAAAATCATATAAGCCAATTAGCAATATGCAGTAGGCAGTAGCCTATACCAGCAAAATTATATAAAGTCTTTATATCGTTATGGATGTTATCAGAAGATAATACCTGAACATAAATTGGGATTATGTTGCCAGCACGCTACCACCCATCACATTTATTGACTGAGAAATCAGATAGACAGGCCTTTCGAAAGCAAGAAGTTCTGCACTACTTTCTACTTGGACATATCACAGGTTTTATACATCAAGCTGTAGTAACACTACTTTTTAGCATGACGGAGCTGGAAAGTGACAACTTCGTTTAGCGCAGAAGCCAGAGAGTTGCCACTTTCCGGCCGGAGAACAGAAAAAATATTATCAAGTAGGAAAAAGTTAGCTTTCAGTCAGTTTTCAGTTAGCTGACGTTTTGGTATAAGTACATCAGTGTTACTGCCTGTGAGTTTTAAAAGCGCGAGATTTCTTTTAGAAGATGTTGACTACGTGACGAAAACCTAACCCCCTCCCTCCCCCCTGTGACCAAGCGTGGTACTTGAAGACACCCCCTCCCTCCCCTAAACCGGTTACGTGGTTTGGGTACGTTCCCTTATATAGAAAAACTAATTTGTTATCTTCAGTTTTTCTTTGTAATTTAAAAAATCTTTTGAATATAACCGAGTATATGTATAATTCCTAACTCAGTTACGTTGTTATGGGACATCTTTGTTCTTACTTGATTTTATAGACAATCGTCGACGTAATAGCTCTAATTTCAATCGGTACGTCGCGGGATCGTGTCGCATCACTTCGTCGCATTTTTGATCTACCGTGTATTAACCACAGATACAAAATAGTCGTCACGAACTGTCGTGATATGTGAAACGTCAATTTGAATTATAAAAATACCTCGTCTACGTCTAGTCTATGTTTGGAATTACAATCACCTAACCTAATTTAAAAACAATATGAGGATTTAAATAAACCTAATTTATAATGACATTCACACCTATTTAAATAATTAGTTGTGTGTATATTTTATTTTAAATGACCAGTTAAATTTGCACAGAATTATTAATATGCTTAATTTGATTTTTATATATAATAATATTTTATTAAATTATTCTAAATTATTAACTTCTTGACTATATTATGCGCAAGCCCGAACTTATATTCAGAGCGGTTAAAATGATTGACGAGAATTGTACTCTTAAACTTCTTTGTCGATGGTTCTCATTTTAGGAATTGTGGTACCACTTTAAAAATGTTAATATGACAGCTGTTAATGGTTTAGTGAGTTTTTTGGCAGTATGGATCAATTCCTTTGCCTGCCCTATTGGACGAATATTATTACTACTTAGAGAGTTTTTGGCAGGATCTTGATCTGTCATGTAGTCGATTTTATATTTCATTCATAAACTTGGTTTATTTGACTCTATATTTTGTGATATTGATAGTGTTTTACATAATATAATTTGCTTATTTATACACAAGTAAAGTGGATGGGAAATAATACCAAGAAGCATGAATTCTGAGATGCCACAAAAATTCCCTGGAAAGTTCTAACAAGACGGCCACCATCTTGGCTAGACCATCTACTAGAATATTGGTTGCAAAAAATAAAATCAAGAAAGAAAAGACATTGAAACAAATCAAATCCTGTTCGATTTCTATAATTGTCCAATCGTTCTGATCAGATCTCAGGTTACAAAATTTGATAAATAAGTAAAGTATTCAAATTAATCGTGTGTTTTGGTATTTAAACATCTAAATGTCATATGTTTAAGATGATTATAATTTGCGATTCAATCAACTGCACCCATCCACGAATACCACGAGACTTTGTGCATATTATTAGCTAATAAGTAGCATTGAACAACATTCCAATCGAGATTTAGCATAAAAGTCGATTATATTATAGGATAGGACATACGATTATCTTTATCGAATTATAACTAAAGTCAATTCATACCCAAAGTATTCCGATGGGTAATATAATAACTGGATAATAGCAACTATCAACAATTAAATTCAAAAATAGCATTCCACATTCGAGATTTGAAATAAGTGTGTCCATGATCGTTAGTCACAACTTGCCTTTGCTAAGTAAAGAAGTTTGTTAACATAAATTAAAACCTTTTTTACTAACGTTATCTATCTGAAATTTAAATTCTTCTTATCATCATAAACTGACCATTAAAAAAATCTCCACTATAAAGGTTACATAACACAAACCTAATACTATATTATCTATAATTTATTTCATATTTAATCTGTAAACATTCGTTCACAGATAAGCTACAGTTTATAACATTTACAAACAAATCCGTGCAAAACAAATACATATTATAAAGATAAGTCATGTCTCTTTACCGATAATGTGGTCATTGGATAATTATAGCAATTATTGGCACCTTTTGTATTATTATTATTTATCTATTGATAAACTATGTTCACTCGTATCACAAGGTACTGAATACCTATTTATTTAGTCATAAGTTCAACTTCCGCATTCTCTATATATAAATAAAATTGTAGTATCTCGTTATTTGTACACGGCTAATCTCGAATAAGACTGGATCGTTTTAGACTATACTTTTACTGGTAGTGGACTATTCAGAGTATTACATAGACTAAATACCATTACACTCGTCACTGTTAAATCCCTATAAAATATTTTTATAAGGTCAAGGAACACATATAATAGAATATACATGAGAAGTTAGCAGCAATAGTCCTTAGATAGAACTGGGTTACCAGGAGTGAAGAAAGAAGAAGAGAATAACATTTTTTTAGAGTATCGTTTAAGGCTTTTACAATTTTTATATCTACTTGATGGTGGCAGAAATTGATGTTAGGGCGCGTTAAAAAAAACCGACACAATCTAACTACTAGAAACTGTAACAAACTGGTTGTCCAACGTTTTAGACTTAGTAAAACCAGTAACAGTTTTTTGGGAAATAGTGTTAGACTATACAACAAAGTCCCAAAGGATATTACCGATTTGCCGGATTGCGAATTTATGCGCCATATCAAGCGGGTTTTGGTGTCAAAAGGCTATTATAGAGTGGATCAATATGTGAACGATGGTGATGTCTGGAATTAACTCATCTCTGTGCATCCATTAAAAACGTTTGTGACATTTACCTAATATATTATATATATTTGTTAAAAAGATAAACCAGATCGAGTTTCTTGCCGGTTCTTCTCGATGGCTGGGTTGTTTTCCGAACCGGTGGTAGTTTTGACGTTCATAAGTGCCTTCTTAGGGCCTAAATTGAATAAAGTGTTTTTGATTTGGGTTAGGTATAAGCTTTGGTTATTTTTGGGGACTTGGGAGACGAAGAGTTTCCGAGGTTTACGTCAGCAATTTTCATTTTGTTTTTAAATCGTAAACTTAAGTTTTGCTAAAATTATGCCAATGCTTACGTAAGCATAGGAGTGGGAGGGAGGTAAGAGCTTTGCTTACTTTTGCTGACAATAGGGGAGAAGGAGTCACAAATAACAAAAAATCTGCTCACGTAATATTTAGAGGTCCCAAAGCGAATGTTGTTAAATAACAATAATTGTTTTTTTTTACCGGCCTGATAGAAGTTTTTTTGTGTGTATATATTTTTTCTTTGGCACGCACGGGAGCCTATACAGCTCAATAAATTTTAACATATTATGAGGTGTCGTTAGAACAGTTTCGGTAGTGGAAGTGACATATACTATGTAATATCTATACATATAATAAGAATGTAAATCTAAAGTGTCTGTACTTTTTCGATTTTCGTGAAAAAAGTTGTTGCCGGTATCTAGGAATAATTAATAGAATACATTTCAATCATTTTTTTAAATGTCTGTATGTCTGTCTGTCTATTTGTATGAACACGCATCACTGGTAAAGTACTGGGTTCACAAACATATAAATAAGATTTTTACGTACGTACGTACCTACTACTACTATTACTCAGCCGAATGAACGACTCATTCATTAATACAACTAAAAAGTTTTAGTGCAGTCGCGTCTTTTTGTTTTTCATAACTAGGGGTTACCTGTGACTTCATTCCCTTGAAATAAGTTTTATTGTTCTATTGAAATTAATACTTCAAAGAGAGAGTTATTATTTTGATTTCTAATTTTGTCCTTAGAGCCATTCAAGTATTACGTAAGCAGAATTTCTGTAATTTCTGGCCGCCCCTTCCCCCTGGTCAGCAAAAGTAAGCAATGCTCTCCTCCCCTCCATAATTACGTAAACATTTATATAAGTATATTCAAATCTGTTCTAATTCAGTAAATAAATATTGCAGACGTAATCACCATCGAGACCTCCCCAACCCCTATGTCATCAAAAATAAGCAAATCAAGGACCCCCCCATCAGTGCTTACGTAGTACTTGAATGACCCCTTACTACTTACTGATTTTAAGTTACCTCTGTTATTTTTCATTTTTGCTTAGCCCCTATCTAATTTGCTTCCGCTCATGTCCAAAACGGTTGAACCGATTTTCACTGACAGATACTTATAGGGAGTAACTGAGGCTACTTTTATTTAAAAAAAAAATTAGATCTCCGCGTAAATGTAATCGTTTACGAAGATACAACAGAAGAAGTTGCGGGCAGCAGCTAGTTATAAATATGAAAGTGACATCAGTAATTTTACGCAATTAAATTATATATGTAAACAAAAATGATTTTTCAATTATTTTTATATGCATAAGTGTCATTAAAATAATAATTATGGTTGAAGAGAGAATAAGCTATCATACACATGTTAAATAAAGCGTATCTATATAAATCTGTAGTGCTGTTTGTACACTTAATTTCTTCTCAAATATATCCGATAGATATATGTATATTAGAAATGCTGTTCAGGAATATGAGGTCATGAATATTTAGTCTCCGCCGATCTTGAGGAAATACTGTGTAAGAGAAATATATATTCCAAAAAAACCTGTTAAAATTATTAGTAATTATTCTGAAAATCATAATACATAAGTACTCATACCTTAATTAAATTAAAATGATTGATCGAAAAAAATAGTGCTTAAAAACAGGTATAGAGGCACGGGAAGTTGCTAGTGTAATATAATTATTTATTGTTAATCATATAAACAATTCTGACAAAAAGATTTTATTTTCATCACATAACGAAGTTTAAAGAAAATGCCTTAGATTTGTACCTTCATGTAGGTATATTTAAAATACACATAGACAGACGTCTTAGTAGTCTAAATAACTTCCTAATTCTATTTTATTCAATGCTGAAAATGAAAACACACAAATATAATTTATTTACATATTTCTAATATTATTCAAATTAAATATTACTCACATATTCGTCATGTCGGCGGTTTAACACTGACAAGAAAACACAGCCAGTAATAATTTTCAAAAGTTTAAAGAATGCAAAAAGCCAACGATATACAACACGAAGTCAAACTTTTAAATTATAATAAAAAAATACGCATACAAAAAGGTAAAAATCGTCATCTCCCCATTGTTGTATACACGTTTATATAAATAAAAAATAAAACTGAAAACACTGGCAGTTCGTTTCGTACGAAACAAAAAAAAATAAAGAAGCCGAGCTGTCACTTTCAAAGAGCGCGTCGTGTTTTGTTTTTCGAACGGTCGAACGTCAGTCGAGCGCGCGGTACGTGGATGCACTGCGGCCGGCGCTAACGAACACCTGATTTTAATATGGCGACGAAATATAATCAAATCTACTTTGTATACGTACTACTGTACTGTAACGTTTCGAGTTTTGTTCAATGATTCACTACTCGGGCGGCGTTGTGATGTTTTCAGTAATAGAACGGTGACATAAGTTTTTTTCTCGGAACAAATAACCGTTGTTGACCGCTTCAGTACCGATGAATGGAAAATAAGTCTTAATCCTGTCCCCGTTTCAGAGAACTTGTTTTTATAATCCTTCGCTAATTCAATATATTATAAAATACATTTATTTTGTGCAGTAAATTGTATAATAATATAATATTCCATCCAGTGTTACACATCTACACCGCGTTCACAGTTTCAATCGCATGAACACGTTATTTATTTTTATTTTGTATCGAGTTTTTCAGTAATACATGGTTCATTTATTACTTAATAATTCTTATCTATACACGTTTATTATTTAAACGAGAGAACCGAATTGGATATTGAAAAGTAGTAAATTAATTATCTTTTTTTTTTTTCAAAGTAATCCACAGCTATTCAAAACAAGTATTTTAAAATAATGCTAAAAATACTAAAAGAAAATATTAGATTCTTCAACAATGATTTCGGTATACATAGATAACCCAAATTTTTAATCGTTACATAGTATAAAACAAAGTCGCTTACCGCGTCTGTCTGTCTGTCTGTTCGCGATAAACTCAAAAACTACTGAACGGATTTTCATGTAGTTTTCACCAGTGGATAAAATGATTCATGAGGAAGGTTTTAATATATAATTTGACAAGGATTTTTTATAGCCAGGGCGAGACAGCGTCTGCCGGGCCCGCTAGATTCAAATAAGGTATAACATCAACACTTTAATTTATGAGTAAATTAAATAGATCTAAAAACTTCTATAATTATAAAACTAAAACAACAATAATAAATAATTAATTAAATAATATTACGATTTATAATTTGCTAATTATACGATTAATATGAACATAAAATAATAATTAAATAATTAAATAATATATATATATACAATAATAAGAACGTAAATCTAACGTGTCTATACTTTTTGCATTTTTGTGAAAAAATTGTTGCAGGTACGTTGGAATAACTAACAAAATACATTTCAATTACTTTTAGTAATGTTTTTCTGTGTGTTTGTATGAACACGCATCGCTGTTAAAGTATTGAGTTCACGATAAAATCTCACCAAGAAAAAAACATATCCTCGAGTAACATTTATTCTTTGTTTCATTAAAATCGGTTCACTCTATCAAAAGTTATTGTAATTTTAATGACGACGCGACTTAAGTACGAGAGAAAAGTAGATAGGACTTAATACATTCACATGATTTTATTAGTCACTGTTACATTAGTTTCTACGCGGACGGAGTCGCGGGCACAGCTATAGATAATACAGTATTAGGTTTATATTATGTAACTTTTATGGAGCAGAATTTTATTAATGGTGAGTTTATGTTGATAAGAGGAATTTAAATTTCAGATAGATAAGACTAGTAAAGAAAGATTTTAATTTATGTTAACGAACTTCTTTACTACGAAAGTAAAGGCAGGTTGACTAACGACCATGGATAACATACTTATTTGAAACTAGCCGACCCGTGCCCACTTCGTTGGGCAGTAATAGGCATTATCAAGCTACAACTTTTCTCTAGAACTCAATCATATATATCTCATAATTAAGGCAGCGTGCGTAAGAAACGTTTTCGTTCGACCATTTTTCTCCGACTCCCCAGATATTACCCCCTACAACGTCACAACGTCACAAACTTTACCTCTTTATAATATTAGTATAGATAATATAATTAGTTAATAGCTTCTGCCCGCGACTTCATACGCGTGGAATAATTATTTTGGGCTAAGACGCAGCGGAAGCTCTCAAAAGGAAAAAAAGCCCCGATTTTGAAACATTTTTCATCTGGGCTCCGCTCCTATTGGACTTAGCGTGATGATATATAGCCTATAACCATTCTCGATGAATGAGCTATATAACACTGAAAGAATTATTCAAATCGGACTGGTAATTCCTGAGATCATAGCGTTCAACCAAACAAACAAACAAACTCTTCAGCTTTATATATTAGTATTAGTATTAGTATAGATAGTATAGAAGTTAAGATTTCGAATCTGGAATGTTCTTTTCGAATTTATTTCTTTGTAAGTTGTTATTATCCAGTTATTATTAACTGGAATTATTTGGGCATAAATTAACTTTAGTTATAGCTAGCTGTGCCCGCAACTTCGTCTGCGTGGAATGTTATATACAAAACAGTGAGTAATATAGTCATCTCAATGTATTAAGTCTATTTACTTATCTACTTTTCACTCGTACTCTCGCCGCGTCGTCATTAATATTACAATAACTTTTGATAGAGTGATCCGATTTCAATGAAACAAAGACTAAGTTATTCTCGAAGATATGCTTTATGATTTAGATTGGTGTGATTTTATTTTGAACCCAGTACTTTATGGGGGATGCAATACAAACAGACAGATAGACAGACAGACATTTCAAAAAATTATTGAAATGTATTCTATTACTTATTCCTAGACACTTGCAACATTTTTTTTTCACGAAAATCGAAAAAGTACAGACACTTTAGATTTACATCATTACATAGTATAAAACAAAGTCCCCTACCACGTCTGTCTGTCTGTCTGTTCGCGATAAACTCGAAAACTACCGAACAGATTGTCATGCGGTTTTCACCGGTGGATAAAGTGACTGATGAGGAAAATTTTAGTATATAATTTGTCAAGGATTTTTTCATAAACAGGGCGGGACAACGTCTGCCGGGCCCGCTAGTTACTATTATATGGTATGTATAGATAATCATAATTATGTGCTTGTTGAATTTTACCACTCCAACGTGTCAGCACTCAGCACCCAATAGTTTTACTCGGTTAGCGTTCTTTTTTGGAATCTATATTTTGTGTAGACCAGTCATGTTGTATGCATCTGAGTGCTGGGCTACGAAAGAGACGGATGAAAAAAAACTTCATTTGGCAGAGATGCGAATATTAAGGTGGATGTGTGGTGTTACTATTATGGAATATGGAAAGATTAAGAATGAGTATATCAAAGGAAGTTTGAATATCGCATCAGTGACTGATAAGTTGAGGAGTAATAGGTTAGCATAGTATGGACATGTTATGAGAAGATTTAAAAACTATGTAACTAGAAAAGTTTTGAGTATGATGGTGGATGGGTATAAGAGTAGAGGAAGACCGAAAAAGGTATGGATGGATTGTGTGAAAAATGATACGCGAGTAAAAGTTGTGAATACTAAGATGACATCTGATAGGGGATAGTGGAAAAGGAAAACATGTTGTGCCGACCCTACTTAGATGGGATAACGGTAAGAAGATGATGATTTTGTATAGTAATTGCTCCTTTGTGAAAGGTCAAAGAGTGATGTTATTCCAAAATGTTTTTTGAAGTTATACTTCTTTTGGCGCGTTAGGGAAAAATGATGAGAGTAAATTTTTAGGATGCGCGCGCACACCGTGACGAAAAACCGACACCCTGAAGTTAGCTATAGTCAACATTCTGTTTCTTTCTATTTGTTATATGTATTAAATATCTTTTTTCTATTAGTGTCGTTTTTTCTACAAACGTAGAATAAGGCGAAAGATAAAATTTTTGAAAAGATTTTTATCTTTTTACGCCAAAGAAGTATAACTTCTAACGCGTGTACATAAGTACACACACACTTTTTTGAAATCTGACTTATTAACTTATTATAACTTATTAGATTAACGCTTTATAATAACATATTTCTCAAATGTCAAGAAATTTGCTGACGCGCAGCAAGTTAAGCCGTTACGCGGCCATGTTTGATTTCTATGAAATGGCGCCAGACGACATTACGATAGGTTGCAATTAAAAACTTTATTGTGAATTAATCCTATATTAAACTATATGTGAGTATGTACGTTTTACGATTTCAATTTAATTTCGGTAGTAATATTTGGTTACAGTTCTCAGCTAACACAAAATAACATATAAACGCCATAACACACATTTCGCAAGTTTGTACCAAAAAAATTGTGTTCAAACCGAAGACCGTGGAAACAGGACTAACTGACTGCATTAATCATATATTATTTTTAGTTCAATTTGTACCTAAAGAGGTTTATATTCGGATCGTTATGAGATTAAGCAGAAACGCATTCAAAGTGTGCTGTATGCAGTATGTTGTTTGAAATTAGGGTTCCGTTTAGTAATATTAATTCTCATTTTTGAAGTTATACTTTTATGTGTGCAGGAAGTTAGTTGGTAATTGTCTGTAAATTTATCATGAGAACTGATATCTAAATTCAAGGCAGTTATTCTAATATACAGCTGACTGGTTAAATAGTTGCAATACTCTCACAAATTATTCACTACTTGCTTGTCGTTCTAAATCTATGAAAAAATAGGTAATTAATATTCGAATATTAATTATCTCGAGAAACGCAAAACTGATATACATTCAACATCAGGTGATTTACGCAAAAACGAACCGGTGTAATAAATTAATCACACCCTGTCGTGTACTCCGAGCCGCGTCCAGCACCTCGACCCGCGCCCTGCTTCCCTTTGTTCGACCGTGCGGTGTTCCCACGATAAGCAGTTACGTAATGATTAACCTTGAATTTCGTTCATTGAAGCTAGATGTGTTTTTTTACGTTTAAAAGTATCGGTCCCATACTTTAAAAGTGTTAGAACAAACTATAACTATGGTTCTCTTTGTTGTTGATTAATATTTGTTTTGACATTATTATTTTATATCTTATATGTCACCTGGTATATGAATCTACAATACGTGTATTATATTAGTGGTGATAAAAAAGTATATTCATACATTTTTTTACAATTATTCATTCATACTCGTGTATTTATGTGCGATTTAAAATTATATATGAGGGTAAATAACAATTTATTATGAGTATTCCTGATTAAAGTGGTTTTTATATAATAAAAATTTTTAAGTGTGTTTATACATTTGTGGTTAACTGTAGTATTTATTATTTTTATTTGCTTACATTATTAATTATTGTTATTACTCATCATCATCAGCATCAGCCTGTGAGAGACCCACTGCAGGGTCATAGGCCTCTTCCCGAAGGAAGGTATGGGCATAATCACCACGCCAGCCCACGATACATTGGCGATTTCAAACTCTGAGAAATCCACAGTTCTATGTTTTCCCACATACAAGAACGTTTCTCAGGTTCAGGTTTCCTCACGATGTTTTCCTTCATCGTCAGCCAATAGTGTTACCAATTTAAATTAGTAAATGTATTCTAACCTAACCTAACCACTAGACTACCACGACTTTTACACTTTTTTTTTATTACACTATTATTTGTTAAATAGTTTATTCTGCTGTTTTTGATAAGTATCTTATTTTATTGTGATTATAGATTTGTAAACAATTAATTTTAAAGTCTTAATTATAATTTTTCAATTAAAACGTTATCAATTGCATTTAATGTAGTATTCTAAGCTAAAGAAGTTTTTTTTATAATGACGACAATTGTTTTAATAATAACGTAGCTTTTTTTCTAACGAGGTATCGTGTAAATTAACTCAAAATTATTTATTTTCTAACTATATTTTCTACCTCAAACTACTAAGCGGATTTTGACAAAACTTAATAAGTAATATAGCTTTGTACGTCAGCATAACACATAGTTTATAAGCTATAAAGATATTATTTGGAGGTGATATGTGTAATGTTGTTGCAGTGATGTAAGATTTTGTATCACTGTATCGCGCGGGCAGCGTACTCAAGGGCTCCACGCCGAGGGAACGGACCCAGGCTTGAGCCGCTGCCGAAGGAGGCCTAGTCTGATGTGCAGGAGCGAAATTTACCTCCAGACCACGCCCATATATAGCTATAGGTCTCAAGTAAGTTGGAAGACCTGCCATATGAGACAGTTATAAGAAAGAGATAGAGAATTATGAGATAGACAGAGACAAAAACCGTTACAGATTTTCTATAGTATCATCATTCACAAACACAATTCTAATCTCAATAATCTCAGGTAATTAAAATACAGGTTAATTATATCACTATGAAAATGTTTTACGCAAATAAACTAGTCTCTACAGAACACATAAACCTGTGCATATTTGGACGATGAGCAAATTTTAATTAAAGCATGCTTTCCAGACGACCTCTTGCGTGTAATCATGAATATTTATTATTTTGGCATTAACAAATAAACTATACATCATGCATTACATGTGAGAGAAGTGTTAAGAAATTATAATATCCTGTAATTAATTTAATTTCAGGATCATCTATAATACATTAAACATTTGTATACCTGTATAAAAACGTTTTGTACTCTTTGTTTTTTTTTTAAAGTGTTATAATAAAAGAAGGTTTTATATATTACCAGCTGTGCCCGCGACTTTGTTCGCGTGGAACCCTATTTAAAAAAAGTTTCATCTGAATTACTTATCTACTTTTCACTCGTAATTAAGTCGCGTCATCATTAAAATTACAATAACTTTTGAACGCAGTACTATAGCAGTTATGCGTGTTCAAAAAAAGACAAGCACAAACAGACAGACATTTCTAAAAATGATTGAAATGTGCTTACTACATATTCATAGACACCTGAAACATTTTTTTTTACAAATATCTAAAAGTACAGGCAATTTAGATTTAAATTCTTATTATAACTATATGTATACTACATACATACCTATAGATATACTACATACCTGCCGAATTTGCAGCCGAGCAATTCGTTTCCGGACCCGTCTTGTCAGCCATTTACGAAAATTCTGCCAGAATGCTACTTAAATAATCTGTTACAGATGAAAAGGCCTATCATGATGATTATAAAGCTGGAGGGTTTGTTTGTTTGGTTGAACACGTTAATCTCAGGTGTTACTGGTGCGATTTGAAAATGTCTTTCAGTGTTAGATAAGTCATTCATCGAGGAAGGCTATGGTCTATATATCATCACGCTAAACCCAAAAGGAGCGGAGCACCAATGAGGAATGTTTCAAAATCGCGGTGTTTTTCCTTTTGAGAGCTTCCGCTGCATGTTAGCGTTACCTCAAAGTAACCATTCCACGCGGACGAAGACGCAGGCAGAAGCTAGTTTTTATATAAATGTCGAAAGCTTATCTATTTATACTGCCAACATTGATATACAAAAACCCAAGATGGACACTTATCGTCTGACAGACAGCACACAAAAATGAGTGCATAATTTTGAATTATGCAGTCATTTCAGTCTCGCGTCGCTTGTGTCCTTGTAAAAACAACTTTATATCATTCAGGTAAGGTTGAATTTGCTAAATCATAAGTTTTTCGCATAACTCTAACCATTTATGTATATTAGGGAGTTTTTGCGGCTGGTTTTGAGCGCTACTTTATTCGAGACAGTGCGTCTTGGGTTTTTATATGTTAATGATCGCCAATAATAAGTACTGTTTTTACATTAATAGACTAGCTATACCCACGTCTTCGCAGGCATGGGTCATAGAATCATTTCTCTATCTATACTCTGACTAAACATCGCGTTCCATTGCACGCTCTGGCAGTTTGACAAATAACTAAAAAGATTTACCTCAGAAAAGTTTTATACGTGCCAGCGAAAGTACTTTGACCATCAATGCATGCTTTTTTTAAAATTATCGCGATAAAATAAACAGAGAAATATAAAAAAGAGGTGTGTGCTTATGACCACACGATAGAAGTGAAAACTTATAAAAAATACATGTACAAAGTAAACTCTGTATAACGTCGTTCGTTATAACGAAAAACTATCTATAACGTAGAAATTAGTTCAATTTGGTTGGTTTACAACAAAAGCATTTATTTGTTTTCTTCCCTCCGTAGAACGAAATCTCTTTATAAGTAAAAAAATGCTTCTTGAAATTTGTTATTAAGAGTTGACACTGTATATACATACAGGTGTATCAATATTTATATGAAAACAAAAAATAGTAATATTTATATACGCAAGTATACACTTTAAATACTAAATTGATTGTACAAAAAAAAATACATAAACTAATCTATACTAATATATAAAGCTGAAGAGTTTGTTTGTTTGTTGGTTTGTTTGTTTGGTTGAACGCGCTAATCTCAGGAACTACTGGTCCGAATTGAAAAAATCTTTCGGTTTTAGATAGCTCATTTACCAAGGAAGGCATTAGGCTATATATATAATCACGCTAAGAGTAATAGGAGTGGAGCGCCAATGAAGAATGTTTCAAAATCGGGTTTCTTTTTCCTTTTGAGAGATTCCACGCGGACGAGTTCGTCGGGAGAAATTAGTAATATATAAAAATCTCGTGTCACGTTGTTAGTGGTCGAACTCCTCGGAAACGGCTGGACCGATTTTTATGAAATTTTTAATACACATTTGCTAGGTATGAGAATAGGTAGTAAAGTATAGTTTATATCTCTAGGTGACTAGGATAGGGATACCCATAAAAAAATAAAACAATTTTTTTGTCAATGTTTCTTTTTTGAATTTTATTTTATTTGCCAACAAAATTAACCTATGACCCCAAATTTTCACCTTCCTAACCCCACTCTCCCATTATTTATTCGCAATCGTAGTATTTTTGTATGAACGATGTCCAAATGATTCAACGGTCGTTCCTATTTCCAACAAAACGAAATTATTGATTTTTCTGAATGAGAAATGGCGCTACGTCCGCTTCATCGAAATTTCTTCCTCACACGGTTATATAAGTCATTCAATAAACAAACTAGGTATGAGTCCCTGAATTGTCTGGTTTCACAATTGGAAATTAAGGGAGGAGTCGAAATAGGGTTCTAAGTTTTTTAAGATTTTTCGAGTTCGGAAATACAATTAGAACCGGTAGGTAACCATAAATATTTCACGCAGACGAAGTTACGCGGGTTAACTAGTATTATTATAATACATACCTAATAATAAAAACATGATTACGTGAACGTGTTCCTCGTCAGACAGTAAAAGTTTTTGACAGCGACTCAAGCCGAGTATACACGATCCAGTGTCACCGATCTGAACGTGACGGTTCAATTTCATTCACTGCTCAATAAGCCTAAAAAGCAAGCGCTCTTAACTTCACCTCTTAAAAGACCAATGTGGGCACTATCTCGTGCATCTTCTAGAACGTCCTTTTCCGTCTTATAAAGTCCTTGGGTATGCGCTTATAATATAATTGTGTACATAGGAGCCGACGCGAAACGTTTCTTGTATATTGATTATTAATAATGTTCTAAATTCAATCATAATTCACTATTTATTTTATTTTGATTTTTAATAAACATAAGAAAGCTATAACCTTATTATTTTTACTTATTTAATACTGGCCAGATTTACTTCGAGTTATTGTGAAAATAACATTAACGCTTTCCAAAAATAAAAACTAAATCATTTTTATTTATTTTCAGATTCCCGCACAAAGCGCTCCAACTGTTTCAGAGATTAACCGGAACAAAAGAATAGTCAGATAAAAATTTAAAAAATGTTTTTTTATTTTTTTGTATATGCTTTATTATAGATTTTCATATCCTTAACCTATTATTTTGATATTCCAAACAAGTAGATTTTTTTTTGTTTGTATAGATTTATTTTTTTTAAATTTTTTTTTTTAAAATTAAAATTACTTTTAAAACTTTTAAAATTAAAAATTAAACTTCGATAGTTTAATAGATAATGACGTATTGCAAAGAGGCAGACAACATATTTTTTACATAATTTTCATGATCAATATTCCTTACTAAATTATTTGGAAAAAACATTACACGTACAGACCTAAATATAGCTTTATTAAAGTACGTACATTTTTGTTTTAATTTATGGATATCAGGCGGTCAACTCTAAGACGATTTTTTTATTAATGCTATGTATTTTATCAAAGATGCAATAAATCAAATCAACGCCATGAAAACCTAATGTCAACAGTTTTTGACGCAACGCGTGTAATATTTGCTATGGATTAATTATGAAATGCATAATATAATACCTTTTTTTTTATTAACGTGCGGTAAGGGGGAGAGAGTGGGTTATGACCGACTCACACGGACTTAAACCCCACGGTGTACCGACAGACCATTTTTTGTTGGGGCGGCAAGGGATTGTACTCGCTACTCAACCTTGTATAGCCGCCCCAACGGTCCGCCCGGCGGAAGGTGACCGCCAGGCTCCTACCTAATAGGGAGACAGGCTGGGTACACACCAGCTGACTCCCCTCGTCAGCGGGACCTTTGCAATGAGGAGATGGCCCCGCGGCCCATCCCCACAGGTCCCGCTACGGTGGCGGGAGGAGTTGAGCAGAAAAGTGACTAAATATTTCCCACATATCTGCTTGCGTAGTTTCTTATGCTTTATAAGTATTAGCGTTTGACCACGTCTCATCTCATCTGATGTTAAATGACAATGTGGTCTAAGATGGTAAACGCAGTAAACCAAGAGGGGGACAGGCTCTCAGGTACAGCTGCAGGAACACACCAACAGATGCTTGGGGACAAACTTTCAATTTGAGGGAGATAGTTAGCCAGATCGCATTCGAAACGAACACATCCGTGGTAGCCTTGGAGTCCGTGACATCGCAGACAAGCTGCAGGAGAATCGACTCCGCTGGTACGGCCACATAAGTCGCAGGCCTCCTGACTACGTTGGAAGTAGATGCCTCAACATAACTGTACAAGGCCCAAGGTCTCGTGGCAGGCCCAAGAAACGCTGGTTGGACGTGGTAAAGGCTGACTTAAAGGAAAAGAACCTCACACAGAAGGATGCCGAAGATCGGGCAAAGTGGAGGAAGTTCATTAAGAAAGCGGACCCTGGTACTAGGCCGGGAAAACGCTAGGAAGAAGAAGTTAGCCAGGCGAACTTATAGTCTGACCGCAACCGCTGTACCGCGTCATAGGTACGCCAGCGGTGAGACGGGGGGCGAACGGACTATCGGTTTCAGACGCACATGAGATAAAATATCTAAAGATGAGTCGTCATACGTTATGCGTTAAGATTTAATAGTTGCAATATATTCAATTCATTTATATTGGGTTCTTTATTTGTACTTATCTAAAAATCATATTGAACAAAAACAGGGAATGTATATAATTATACTCGTACGTAAACAGCTTTAAAAAATTGCGCTTTAACACCGTAAAATCGATGTTTCTCTTCACCGTAAGCTCTGACTCGGTTGTTAGGATTCGAACCTGCGTCAACGACGCGGTGTCCGAATACGCTATGAATTAAGCCATCATCGCATCAGAGAAACGCACTTTTTTTTTATAAAGTTTAACAAGCAGTTATCCCTTCAGCTTATAAAACTTGTGCGAGCTTCGACTGTGGTAGCTATATTAGATTTATATGATTAGTACCATCAGTGGTTGCGAAAGCGTTTATCCTAATATTAGTATATGCTAATTTGAGTATGTTTGTTTTTGAAGTTATACTTCTTTTGGCGTGTTAGGGAAAAATGATGAGAGTAAATTTTTACGATGCGCGCGCACACCGTCACGAAAAACCGACACCCTGAAGTTAGATATAGTCAACATTTTGTTTCTTTGTATTTGTTGTTTGTATTTCTTTGTATTAAAACTTTCAATGTATGAAATACCTTTTTTCTATCGTTACTGTCGTTTTATCTACAAACGTAGAATAAGGCGAAAGATAAAATTTTTTAAAAGATTTTTATCTTGTTACGCCAAAGAAGTATAACTTCTAACGCGTGTACATACATACTTTTTTTTACTCTTAAAAAGCACATATGGGAAGTACATCAGTGGTTGCGAAAGCGTATATCCTAACTAATGCTATTATGCGAATTTGAGTATGTTTGTTTTTTACTCTTAAAAATATATGGGACCTTTTATGTAGAAAATAGTAGTTTCCAGAGAGATAGTTAGAATCTACATGTCTATAATATTCGGAAGAACATACAATCTGTGTACAAAATTTCATTTATATGGAATTAGAATATATACACAATTTTTTTTTAATTATATTATTTTCTAAATCCCCAAGGTATTATTAGTTATCATCTAGTGATCGAAATTTGATCATAATAGTGTGTACAAACCTTTTTCTTTACGTATTTCTATACTAATATTATAAAGAGCTAAATTTTGTGAGTTAGTGACGTCGTAGGGGGTAATCTCAGGAACTACTGGTCCGATTTGAAAAAATCTTTCAGTGTTATATATGTGGTGTCGACTACCCCTTCACATAAAAAGCATGCAAAAAGAGCCTCAGATGCTATGCCGGAGAAAAACGCAAATTTTATAAAACAGAAGATGGAAAATGTTGACCATCAGAATAAAAGAGAAAAGGATAAGAACCATATCTCACAGGAGAATAATCTAAAAACAACAGAAGTATCGGGAAATAATTCTAATGCATCGGATGAAAGTATATCTGATAATAGCAAGTTACATAGAAAATTTAGTTTTATGAAATTGTTAATTAGAATTAAGAATATAATAATGTCAAATCAAAAACTAGAAGATAAAATATATTTAGGATTAAAAGCTATTTTTGAAGAATGTAGAGGGTTTATAATAGACACAATCTCAGAAGGTGACATGTTAGAAAATATCTTTAATATCTTTTATGGACCAGAGAAGCCTTAAAAATTACGTTGTCAATATTCTACAGTGGAATTCTCAAAGCTTGAAACCAAAACTTATAAATTTTGAAGATTTATTGAATAAGGAAAATATACATATCGCGCTTGTGAGTGAGACTTGGTTAAGCCCTGAAACTATATTAAATATTAAAGAATATAATGTACTTAGGAATGATAGAGACGATAGTTATGGTGGAGTGGCTATAATTATCCACAAATCTATTCAAGCTCAAGCATGCCCTATGAATTTAAGTAATACTGGTATAGAAGTCATTGGAATTAAAGTCTTTAATTGTGGTAAGCTTAAAAATATAATCTCGATTTACTGTCCGTCTTCTGTATATACATCTGCAAACGATTGGGATCAACTTTTTACAAAATTTCCTAATAATTCTCTAGTTGTAGGAGACTTTAATGCACATCATATGAATTGGTCCAACAAAAATGACTCCAGAGGATTACAAATATTTGACTCCTCTTTAGAAAATGGACTATGTTCTCTTAATAATGGCGCGCATACAAGAGTAAAATTAGTAAATGGACATCTACAGCAAACATCACCTGATGTATCATTTGCTTCCTCTGATATTGCTGTAAATTTTAATTGGCACGTATGCAACGAAAGTTTAGGAAGTGACCATTTGATTATTCAGCTATCATTTAATTATAGTGACATGCCATGTGTAGTTAAAAAACGTAACTTTAAAAGTGCAAACTGGTCAGTGTACCGCAATGAACTTCATAATTCGTTTTCTACATCACAAAAGGTCAACAATATTCAAGAATGTTACAATTACCTACTACAAAAAATTAACGAAGCTTCTGATAAAAGTATTCCTTATACAAAAATATATAATAACCCTAAAGGTACTTTTAAGCCAAAACCATATTGGAATCCAAACTTGTCTAGAGCTATTCAAATACGCAGAATTGCATTAAGGAATTTCCGACGTAATCCAACACCTAGAAGCCTTGAAATATTAGAGGAGAGAATAAATACAACAAGGAAATTAATTAAAGAGGCCAAAACAAAAAGTTGGCAAAACTTCTGTAATACTATTGACAAATCCGTGTCTGCATCGGATATGTGGCATCGTATGAGATGGATGAAGGGACATTTTAAAGCTAGGCTTATGGAGTCACAGGATAATGTTCAAAACTTGTTAAACTCTCTTGCGCCAGACTCAGCCATGAATCAGGTTCCAACCTTTGTTTCCACTAATGATCTGCTTGAAATTAGTTTCACAATGACAGAACTTAACAATAGTTTAAAGAAGAAAAACACTGCGCCTGGGGAAGATGACATCTCTTACTCAATGATTTATAATTTACCAAACAATGCTAAAGAGTATTTACTAGATATTTACAATAATATTTTCCGAGCTAATTATGTTCCTATTCAGTGGCGAAGTATCAAAATTATCGCGATTCCCAAAAGTATTAACACAAATGGAAATCTCAGGCCAATATCATTGTTATCTTGTTTGTGTAAGATTTTCCATGTTTTACTGTGTAAGAGACTTGAATGGTACGTTGAAAAACAAAATATTTTTTCTCCCTTTACGAGTGGGTTCCGAAGAGGACAGTCTGGCCAAGATTGTCTAACAAGACTTGTGAGCTATATTCAAATAGGTTATTCCAAAAATGTTTCGACAGTGGCTTGCTTTATGGACATTGAGAACGCTTACAACAATGTTTTAACAGAAAAGGTTGTCGGTATTCTCGATGAACTAGGAGTAGGTAGTAAAATGTGTAATTATTTGTGGTCTTTCCTGAGCGAAAGACATTTAAAAATTACCATTAATGACGGAACTCAGAGTTTGACTCGATGGACAGGCAAAGGTTTAGCGCAGGGAGATCCTCTCTCTCCCCTTCTCTTTAATTTAGTTACTCATAAAATTTGTCATACTATACAAAGTACATGTGCGGTACAATATGCTGATGATTTTGTGTTATATGTAAGGGATATCAATTTAAAGCGGAGTCAAGTTAAAATGCAAACTGCAATAGATAGCATGGTACAAGTTTTGATGGAATTAGGATTATGTACTTCTCATAATAAATGTAAATATATGATTTTTACCAGAGGATGGAAGAAACAAGATATTACTTTAAAAATAAATGATAGTATATTGCAGAAAACGGATGATATTAAATATCTAGGAATGTGGCTCGATAAATCATTACTATGGAATAGACATGTTAATGAAGTAGCCAAAAAATGTACAAAATTTTTAAATTTATTAAAAGTTTTAGTAGTACATAGCGTTAATACGAAGCAGACTTGATTACGGCAGCTTCTTATACGGAAATTGTGCAAAGGTGCATATGTATAAGCTTGAGAAAATTCAAAATATGGCTCTCAGAATTGTAGGAGGCTTTATCAAAACTACTCCCATTCATGTTATGGAGAGTGAGCTAGCTATTATACCATTAAATATAAGAAATCAATTTTTAGCGAATAAATACTGTTTAAAAACTCTATCCGTATCTAATAATGTAACAGCCCACCTAATTGTTGAGCTTGAAGCACTTTGCCAACTGAGGTACTGGGAACGAAAGAACAAACCTTTACTTTGTTTAGCATATAAGAAAACAAAAGAATTTAAAATTAATTCTTACAATATTTTAGAAATGTATAATTTAGATGTATGGGTTTCTTATATAAATATTAGAAGTATGGTTCAAATAAATTTAGATTGTATTAAGACATATAAAAATCAATTAGATGTGGTTTCTGCCAAATATGACATTGAAAAAGAATTAAAAATAAAATATGAAGGTTGGTATAAATTGTATACTGATGGTTCTAAAAATAATAATAGCTTGGGGTTGGCTTACTATGACGCTAATAAAAATATTGCTGCGGGTTATAAAATAACTGAAAATATGTCAATTATGGCATTGGAACTCTATGCAATTGCAGAGGCAATAGCATATGCCATTAAAAGTAAAATGAAAAGGGTTGTGATTTTAACGGACAGCAGAAGTGCACTTCAGCACCTGATTCGATGTGCCACTGGTCATAAAGGCGTGTCAGTAGCATATGTTATTTTGAACCATATTTTTACGCAACAATTTGACAATCAGTCAATGGTTTTTCAATGGATTCCTTCGCATATTGGCATTAAGGGGAATGAAGAGGCTGACCGTATTGCAAAATTAGGGTCGACTCACGGTACAGTAAAAGAGGTTAAAGTAAATTATTGGGAAGTGCTGCCAAAATTGAAAGAAAGATTTTATAATAATTGGAAAGAATATTTTGATGAGAGAAGTAAAGAAAAAGGTATCTGGTATAAAACGATACAGTGTCAGCCTCTTCATATTCCGTGGTTTAATGAATGTAACCTAAACCGACAATATGTTAAGGTAGCTTTAAGACTCCGTTCGGGGCACTATCCATCGAGACGTTTTGCATACCTAATGAGGAAAGCAGAATCTCCCAACTGTGATGTATGCAGAAAAATTGAGGACGTGCATCACTTGATGATGGAGTGTGCTAAGAACCGCAACGAAAGAGAGTCGTTGATGAGTAGTGTAAAAAGTAGTTGCCAGAACATAGGTATTTGTCACAGCATCTTGGCTGAACCCTGTTCGGGTGAAGCTAAGATGCTGTATGACCTGGTTATGATAACTCATCAGCGACTCTCATGATAGAGCTACAAAGATTGGGGAACAATGGGGCTGATATGTTCGGTGTAATAAAAGCCCCTATAAAAAAAAAAAAAAAAAAAAAAAAAAAAAAAAAAAATAGCTTATTTATCGAGGAAGGTTATATATCATCACGCTAAGACCAATAGGAGCGGAGCACTAATATAGAATGTTTCAAAATCGGTTTGTTTTTCCTCTTGAGAGCTTCCGCTGCGCGTTAGCGTTGGCCCCAAATAATTATTCCATGCGGACGAAGTCGAGTGCAGAGGTTAGTTTAATATATAGATATTATTATCTGTAATGAGTATTTTAAAAATATTGTAGATTGTAGACGTAAGAGACGTAAAGTATGAAGAATAGGGACTTATAAATAAATAAAACCATCGACTCGTCGATAGTATGAAAACAAATCATTTTTATTATTAACTGCCTGAACCGCGCAGCTTCGCCTACGCTATATCGGTTATTACCTGTTTCAATTGCATTTCCAAAAGCGAAAAATCTTAAAAAAACACCTAGAACCCGATTGCAGTGCCACCTATCGGATCCATTTATATTTCGAAACTATTCAAGGACTCACTCAAACACATACAGAGTTAGTATACGAAAAATCTTCATAAATAAATCTAGAACCCGTTTTTTTTTTCGAACTGACTCCACTATTGGCCTGACAGGCCTTTACAGCTTCACCGTACTCCTAAGGCGAGCGCCATTCGATTTGATTACAACACCACGTACCAGGTTCATTGAGATAAATCTCTCGCGCGACTGAAGTTTAAAATCTAGTTAGAAGTAGTATTTAAACATTAAATAAAGTGCTATATTGTAGAGTTGGCGACACTAATGTTGGTGAACCTTAGCTTCTACTTTCACGCGTCCCGTATAGTCAAACGAAAGTCTATACACCTGTATCATTATGTAGGTGGTAGAGCCACGCTGAAGCTATTACTGTTTTCAGCACGAATGAGCCGGCTCGCCCAGGGTACTACTACTCGACCCACAGAAACACCGACGTGAAGTAACAGTGCTTGCATTGTTGCATTTCGTTCGGTTAGTGAGAGCGCTGGAGGCCCAAAGCCCCTCCCCTTCCCCCTTCCCTTCCTCCTCCCCCCAACACGGGCTGGCAACGTATTTGCTTGCGACTCCCCTCGTGTTGCAAGTGTCTATGGACGGTGGTGATCACTTAACACCAGGTGGCCCACTTGTTCGTTTGCCTGCTATGATATAAAAAAAACACCAATAAAACAGTTATTCGTCGTTTCAATACGAATATTTTCGATAACTACGTCGTAGTATAATCGTACATTTGCAATATTCGGTAGAACAGTTGTACAAACATTAGCTCATGAAAATATTGAAATATCTTGAGCACGAAATAGGTTTATTTTTGGTTATATTTTTGGAAATCAATCTTCTAGACCAGTGTTTTTCAAAGTGTGGGTCCCGACCCCCTGGAGGGTCGCAAACACTCTATAAGGGGGTCGCAGGAGATTGCGAAGCCTTAGTAATAGCAAAGAAAGAAACAAGTGAGTTCATGAAAATATTTTTCAAATATAATGCAGTTAGGTAATACAAATGAACAAAATTAAAAAAAAACTGTAAAGGAGGGGAAGGAGAAGGAGGAAGTACTATAAAGGAGGCCGCAATCTTGTTGGAAGACTAAAGTCATTATGAGATACTCTGTGATAATTACTCATTCGCCAGTAATAATCTACTTATGTAAATTAAATAATAAAACTCTGCCCTTGTGAGCGCATCAATTAAATAACAGTGACGCATCGCATGTTAATATCAGCACCTCCAGATATCAGTATTTTTATCATTTTTTTGTCACTTTTTACAAAAATATACATTCATTTCTAATTTACACTATTCTTAATCCAAATTTATTAAACATTTTATTTTCTGTTTTCTAGTTGGATTTTATATGAAAGCGTGTTATTTTAGTTTTTTTAAACTATTATTTATTTTTCATTTTTTGTTAAATTTTTTTTTCGGATTATTGCATTGTCATCGACCTTTGACAGGTGTCCAAAGTTTTAATTAAATCTGATCGTTCAAAGTAGGACAAAATCGAGCTCAAAGGGGTCGGTTACAAACAAACATACATACAAACATACAGGTGAAGCTAACAAAAGCGTGATAAAAACTATAGGATAGATTTTGATCAACTTTTATAGAAAATATTATCGCTATAGTTCCATTTAATGTAAAGCTATTATAGTTTTAAAATACTACATTTTTATAAGCACTATGCCTTCAGCGATATGTTATTTTGCCCAGGAAAATGGGGCAAACAGGTGCTTATGATTGTTCCTCTTTAAAAATGATCAACTACCTGACTAGGTTCATAGGAAGAATAAGAATTTAGAATTTTCGGTTATTAATAATGATCATAAATTATCGTACTTTATTTATCTATGAAGAAAAGTCCGATTTAACTTTTCGAATAATTGAGCTAGTAGACACTATTTAAATTGATGCCAGCCCTTGTTTGATGTAAATATTTACTTCACAATGTTTTTCAGGTACTAATTTTCTATGCCTTTCAGTTATCAACAATACAAATGAATCAATCTTTCAATTTAAAAATTTGCAGTGTGGTTACAAACGAATTATTTATTATGTTATGATCTTAGTCGGTCAAAGCTCTTTTTGCAAGAAAGTAGGACATGTTTATTTATATAAAGAAATTTTAAACGATGTAACCTCAAAATATTCTGGGCTGGAAGAATTGATGTCCTTAGTCACTTTTAGCGATGATATCATTAAAAATTTAGGTTAGCAGCAAGCAATAAATACTTTAACAGCAACCCGCCTGTTGACGTACTTCGACCAAACAATCGAAATATACACACAGGTCCGGCGAAGCACGTCGTTTTGCACCTGGAATACATTTTACGATCAGTCCGTCGCCAAACCGCGAAAATTGTTTGCGCTCTCCATGATGGAACGATTCGCGCGCTTTGTTTGACATTCCAAATTCGAAAGTGACGTAAGTCGCGCAAAGATTAATTATTTTTAAGTTTACTGTGCATTCCGATGACGAAGGCACGCAACCATTCAGCCTTATCCCGACCATGATCCGAGTTAAGAGTTTTATTTATGATACCTGAAATTAAGTTTGACTGGTCGTTCGAGAATGTTATTGCTGTAAGATTCAGTAAGCAACCGTAAATTCTTAGTAAAAAAGTCATTAATCGCTTGTTACTTTCAGAGTCGTTAGTGATGGGTATGATTATGCTATATAAGTAAATAAAATAAAAAGAACAGCTGTATAACAATGGAAAACATGAGTATACGATATTCTTTTATAAATACTTGAACGTAGTCTAAACTAATACTATCAATGCGAAACTGTATTTGTTTATTACGCTTTCAAGTCTTAGTTATTCAACCGATTATCATGAAATGTTGAGCTATCATTGAAGGAACACATCGTGATAAAACTTTTTTTTTTTTTCATTGTAGCTCGGCAAAGTGACTGTACTGTGCCTGATGGTAAGCACAGTACAATCCAAAAACAATGGCGACCACCGAAAGACATACTATCCATCGCCGGTCGCCGCTGTCATGCCGGCCTGAAAGCGATCCAGTCAGGGACAGCCCCCCCCGGTTGCTGGATATACACCGGCTGATCCCGGAACGCGACACGCCCAAACGTGCCACTATGGCGGGTGTTCCACCTGGTGTACGGTGGTCGCGATCCAGTCAGATACAGACACCCTACCACCCCGCTAAACTCTAACATAATTAGGGATTTTTCTAATCCCACTTGGCTAGCTACCAACTTCGAGATGAAAATCTGTCGCTCAGTACCTGTAGGTGTGTTCCAACGGCTCCCCTTGAGAGCTACTCTAGCACAGCCATACTCAGCCTGCGTCCCGCCGGATCTTTGAAGTTGGCCCACCCGATAATACTTTATTTTCAATTATATTAAATTTCGTGCCCATCTAACTATGAACACTAAGTGAGTAAATTAAATATACCCCAGATAACCTGATCGCAATGCGTTCCTTATGATATAAGGGTTAAACCAAGCTTGTTTTATGCAGGCGATGGACACGGGCATGTTTAACTGTAACACAGGCCCTTGTGGTTAAGGCGCATTAGTCATCAGTTCTTCAGAGAGGGCTAAGGTCTTCCCTCTTCAGGCTACGAGTCGGGTCCCTGATGAGAGGTCAACACCTGCTGGGTCGGGTAGAAGCACTGCAGAGGCCGTTCCTGCCCACCCGGCTAAATGGTGCAAGAAGAACACCGACGGGGTTTAGTCAGTAGAAATCTGGCATTCTCACCTGTGCTCCCCGACTAGGGTGGGAGTCCGTAGGGATTTCGCCATTTAAAAAAAACTTGTTTTATTGGACAATCATTTTTCACTATATTAAATCGTTGTTAATTTGAAATTACGTTTATTTATTTAATACCAAAATGTTTGTAGTTTGCGGCCCGCGACACCATGAGAGAAACGTGTTTGTGGCCCGTTTGAAAAAAAGGTTGAGTACTGCTGGTCTAGCATTAGCGTGTTTATCATTTTAGATCATATTTTCATTTAGCAGCAGATGAGATACTGGTCAAATACTGTTAGTCTATACTAATATTATAAAGAGGTAAAGTTTGTGATGTTGTGGCGTTGTCGAGGGTAATCTCAGGAACTAGTGATCCGATTTGAATAATTCTTTCAGTGTTATATAGCTCATTCATTGAGAATGGTTATAGGCTATATATCATCACGCTAAGGCCAATAGGAGCGGAGCACAGATGAAAAATGTTTCAAAATCGAGATGTTTTTTTCTTTTTGAGAGCTTTTGCTGCATGTCAGAGTAGTAATTATTACTACGCGGACGAAGTCACGGGCAGGGGCTAGTACTTAATAAAGTATTCATATAGAACGGACTTATAATTTATTTTATTCAACATATTGAGTGGCTTAGTCAGGAGAAAATAATTCTTTTATATATTCAAAATATGCAAAATACTTAGTGTTTAGCTGACTAAATTACCCATTGGTTCAATTAAAACTAATAATAACCGGGTTTTAACGCAGTCGTATGTTTTATCCTATCTCTAATTACAGCTCTTTGTGACCAAAAATAATTATACTCTAACGAAATAAATAGATCACCACAATGGAGTTTATAAAATACCCAAAATAATTTTCCCTTTTAATTTAGTGCTATTACAATAATGCTTAACGAATATTCTGGTTTCCTTCCCGTTTTTTCCTTTACTATTATTATTACTACTATTATTTATTAGCCCATGACGTCACTCATTAAAATTATCTTAATAAATTTGCGAGAATTTGTATTAATACGACAATCGCGACCTAATTCGAAGAAGGATACATCGGAATTAAACTGAACGGGTAAAATAATTCAAAACCACTAATTAGTCATATACTGTTGATAGTCGATTAATTCAGTTATGTATATAAAATTAACTATGAGATTTGTCATTATTTCGTGAATGTCTACATCCCTAGTGATATAACCAGTCTTTTCACTTTTGTGATATTTATTTCGAAGAAATTTTGTGACATTTTTTGTTATGCCATATATCACTAGATGGTGCTGTTGTATTATTTTGGGTTCTTTGTTATTTTTATCGACTAAAAACATTTTGGCTACTAGAAGTCAAAACTATACTCAAATATTATTTAATTGAGCATTCATCTTTTTTTTTTACTAGGTAGTATTATTCCTGTTAGTTAGATGTTTAGTTATTTCTATAATAAATTTGATTGAAGATATTTGATTGAAGAAGGCGTTACTTTTCGGAAATCCATCATCAATATTATAGTGGACGCTACTTTGCACTTCCGCCTGGTATTGATTGAATACTACTACGTCCAACTGCAACAAAAAAAGAATCATTTAATCAATATATAATTTATACACATATATATTAATTATAGAATATATAATTAATTAATATAAATATAATAATTACCAATAAATTAATTAAAATATGTTGCAGATTGCAGACTGACGATCTATATGTAGAGGTGTGCTCTCCAGTCCATCTTGCAGAGATCAGAATCAGGAACAACTGAATATGTGAATGTGGGTTCGATGAAGGCACTCTATAGGACACATTTTTTCAATTGCCCCAATGTAGTATTGTATTGTACGATATTTTACTTAACAATATACTACGTCCGTCTGATTTTCCTATGACATGGCGTCCTTCAAGCGCAACGTGAAGAGATACTTACGCAGGCCGGCATGACAGCGGCGACCGGCGATGGATAGTATGTCTCTCGGTAGTCACCATTATTTTTGGATTGTACTGTGCTTACCATCAGGCACAGTACAGTCATTTTACCGAGCTACGAAAAAAAAAAGAAAAAAAAACGCACAAAGGTGTGTATTTTCTTACTTTGTCAATACTCTGGCTAATCTTATATGTTTTAACAAAATTAAACTTTAGAAGTAATTATTATGTAAGTATATATTTATTTAAGGCATGATGTCTGTAAGTGTTTTGTTTGTCTTTGTGTATCGCAGTGGTTTAATCTGAAAGAACTAAATCTATACATCTAAAAATATAATAAGAATGTAAATCTAACGTGTCTGTACTTTTTCAAGTTTCGAGAAAAAAAGTTGTTGCAGGTGTCTAGGAATAAGTAATAGAACACATTTCAATCATTTTTAGAAATGTCTGTCTATCTGTCTGTTTGTATGAACACGCATCACTGGGTAAAGTACTGGGTTCACAATAAAACCTTATATCATAAATCATAAAACATATCTTCGGGAGTAACTTAGTCTTTGTTTCTTTAAAATCGGTTAACTCTATCAAAAGTTATTGTGATTACAATGACGGCTCGAGGTCAGTATGAGAGAAAAGTAGTAACCTAGGAGTATACCAATATTATAAAACTTATCTGTTTATTTCTTTGGTTAAACGCACTAATCTCAGGAAGTACATGTCCAATTTATTGTTCAGTGTTACATAGCTTATTTATCGAGAAAGGCTATATGCTATATCATCACGCTCAGACCAATAGGAGCGGAGCACTAATGAAGAATGTTTCAAATTCGGGGTTTTTTTTTCCTTTTGAGAGCTTCCGCTGCGTGTTAACGTTAGTCCAAAGTAACTATTCCACGCGGACGAAATCGCAGGCAGAAGCTAGTTATATAATAATAAAATTAATACTACCTATAAAGTGACTCTTCCGTGACCGGCTTGCCACTGTTAGAATTCATATCTATGAAACTCCAATATTAAAAGGTTGAAGTTAGTGAGTTTGGATGCTCGGGGTAATCTTTGGTACTACTAATCCGATTTTGTAACTTCTTTCACTGTTAGAAAGGTATATTATCCTTTTTATTTTGGTAAATATATATTATTTTCAATACTTGATCACAATAATAGTAATTCAAATTAGAAAATTTTATAACATTGGCATGCGTTGCTGGAATGATTTGAAATAAAGGATTTAAATCCGTAGCAAAATTTATTACTGTTAGCTTTACAAAAAAATACTAGATACCATATATTTAAGTTCAATATCTCAACCGAAAAGATTGTTTTTATGTGAAAAAGAAAATAAATGTTGCAATTACTAAAGTTATTAGATATAGGCCTCGTGGATACTTTACAAACTCTTATTCAAAATCAAAAATTCAATTTAGGCCCTAAGAAGACACTTAAGAACGTCAAAACTACCACCGGTTCGAAAAACAACCCAGTCATCGAGAAGAACCGGCAAGAAACTCGATCTGGTTTATCTTTTTAACAAATATGTATAATATTTAGAATATATTAGGTACATGTCACAAACGTTTTTAATGGATGCACCGAGATGAGTCAATTCCAGACATCACCATAGTTCACATATTGATCCATTCTGTAATAGCCTTTACATCAAAACCCGCTTGACATGGCGCTTAAATTCGCAATCCGGCAAATCGGTAATATCCTTTGAGACTTTGTTGTAAAATCTAACATTATTTCCCAAAAAAACTGTTACTGGTTTTACTAAGTGTAGAACAAATAGCTAAATACCAAATTAAATATTTTATGGAGATAAAGTTTACTTTTTACAGCATGTTAATTGATGAAGTTGGTTAGAAGATAACAACATAAAAACTATAAGCCGGTACAATTATTGCGTTGATGCGAGGATAATAAATGGGGCGCAACGGTGAGGGCCACAGGAGCAACCCAGGGAATACCGGGAAGACATCTCTTGCCAATATATATAGGATAGTTTGGATTCACAATTGGACCCGGTAAGTGACGCTATAATCGGGTTCTAGGTTTTTTAAGATTTTTCGTATTTGGAAATAAAATTGGAACCGATAGTAACCGATTTGGCGCAGACGAAGTTGCGCAGGTCAGCTTATATTATATATACTATAATATAATGTTATAAATAGGTAACCGTTTGTAGTTTGTGAGGTTGTAGGGGGTAATCTCAGGAACTGCTGGTCCGATTTGAAAAATTCTTTCTGTGTTGTATAGCTCATTTATCGAGGAAGGTTATATGCTATATATTATCACGCTAAGACCAATAGGATCGGAGCACCAATAAGGAATGTTTCAAAATCAGAGTTTTTTTTCCTCTTGAGAGCATCCGCTGCGTGTTAACGTTAGCCCAAAGTATCTATTCCACGCGGACGAAGTCGCGGGCAGAGGCTAGTTATTAATATAATAATAATGGTTACATAATTATTAATGTATTTCTGCGAAAATTTAGAAAAGCTGGAGTTAGTAGAAGACGGGAATGATTTTAATACAAAACAATCACAAATTGGTCATACCTTGTTTTAGGCTCAGTACGACCAGGTAATAGTGTTAGGTTTTACATCAGTATTAATTATAAAGCAAATTTCCGATTGGCCGGGTAGCGGGTCCAAGCACCGTGTCAAACATGTGTCAGTGTTAAAAGGCTATTATAGAGTGAAAAAATACGTGAACAATGGAGTTGTCTGGAAACGATATCTCTCTCTTTTCCGGTACATCGTCTGAGAACTGTAACTATAATACTTTTTTGGAAAAATAGGTAGAAGAATAAACCAGTTTGAGTCTCTTGCCACCTTTTCTCTGTGACTTATTTGTTTCCGATATAGTGGTAATCCTAACTATTATTATAAATGGGGTTTTTTTTTATTGGTTCTACTAAACATCTTCAGTATCTAATTTCTTCTAAAGCATCCAGGCAAAGCAGACAGCTACTAATAATTAATATGCTATTAATTATCTGCTACCTCGAGCCAATACCATTTCAGAACGGGTCAATAGTATCCAGTCGTTAGTACGGATATTTGTAGTCAATAGCACGTATGCAGGTCAATAGTAATCACCCCGTCATATATAAACTAAAAAGAAAAAGTGTATGTATAAAGTAAAAATAAACGAAAGAGAAAAAGAATGTCAAGAATCTAAGGACACGACATTGACGATCTTACAAATATGTAATAAGAAAATATTTAACTTCATAGATAATATGTTTACCAGAAACGATAACGCCGAAGTTTATGATCCTGTTATTAATACTATCATCTCTTTTTTAGGCGAAACTGGCTATTACCGCACGTGATAAGAACCCTGTATTTAAATAAAAATTGTTATTATGTCGCGTATTTTTTGTTTCGTTTTGGTAACTAATCTTCCAGATGGTTACTGCCATTGTCAGTATATTACACAATAATATTACAAGTGTTTTGCGATCATTTCAATATTCTTACAAGATAGTGGTCCCCTTGTTAGAACTTTCCAGGGAGGTTTTGTGGCATCTCAGAATTCATGCACCGTGATATTGTTGTCCATCCACTTCACTTATGCATAATAACTGGACTATATTACGTAAAATGCCACCAATATTACAAGCTATAGAATCAAATAACACAAGATAATGAGTAAAATATAAAAGCCGCTACGTGATACATACATCCTTACTAACTAAAGAAATATAACGAAAATACCAGAATCTTCTACGAAAATCGCGTTAGAATTTGGAGATAGAGATGAGATGGAATTATAACACGATAATTCGCAGAACACATTTGTTTATTTAGCAGAAAAGAATCAGAAACATAATATATTAGCTATAACGTACATCCGAATTGTTCAAAATTATTTATACCACTATTTACAGTCGATTACAGCATTTATCATACAATACAATACAGAAGATAATAATAATATAGAAGATGGAGTTTTTGGCGGGATCTTGGTCTGTCATGTAGTGGATTTTATTTTTTATTTATAATCTTGTGTTACTTGACTCCATATTGTGTAAACTAGGTGGTGTTTTATGTAATATTGTTTGTTTATTGTGCATAAGTAAAGTGAATGGAAAATAATACCACGTACCATGAATTCTGAGATGCCACAAAAACTCCATGGAAAGTTCTAACAAGGGGGCCACCATCTTGTTAGGTCATTGAAATTATATCAAGAAACTTATAATATCGATACTCACTTGACAATGGCAGTAATAGTCTACTGGAAGACTGGTTGCCAAAAATGAAATGGAAGAAGAACTTGTAATACTATTAACTACTCGACAATGGCAGTAATAATCTAAAAGATTGGTTGCCGAAAATAAAGTTGGAAAAAATAAATATAGAAGATAGAATTAAGAAGGGTAAAATAGAATAGAACGAATATAATATTATTTAATGACTTAGTAAATTATGAAAAGAAATCATGAAGTTATTAATTTTAGTTTTGAAATGCAAAAGTGTGTTGTCAAATAATAATGTTATCAATTCGTTTTTTTTTTCTTCGAACTGACTACGCTATTGACCAAGCAAGGTCTTAACAGCTTCACCGGACTACTAAGGCGAGCGCTTAAGGCACTCAGCCGATTTTATTTTGACAACTAGCTCAAGGGCGCGCGGCACACCTCGGCTTTGGCTGTTGCCTGATACATGCAGTTCGCGACCTATGTGAGCTAACCTAAGCTAAGCTAACTATTCATACATATATGAGTTGTTGAAACATATATGTGTACCAAGCATACATACCTCAACAACTCTTATATATATTTCGTATCGGGTAATTTTCTAAACTATTTCAGATTGATAAGGGAAAAAAGATAAGACCCTTCCACTTGTATGTGTAAGCGTGTATGCGTGCACGTGTGTGGAGGTGATATGTGTAATGTTGTCGCAGTGATGTAAGATTTTGTGTCACTGTATCGCGCGAGCAGCGTACTCAAGGGCTCCACGCTGAGGGAACGGACCTAGGCTTGAGCAGCTGCCGAGGGGGGCCTAGTCTGGTGTGCGGGAGCGAAATTTATCCCTAGACCACGGCGGCGTGATCTGTGGTTACGCGGGCGTGGGCGTGAGCACGCTCTGTTTGGAGAGACAGGCTGGTACTGATCGTTCACTGCCGTTATTTCATCGGGAGGGTCGGTAAAAATATGTCGCGGTCGTCTTTTACAACGCGCAGCGTTTGGTACGGGTTTGTATTTTGCGGCGGATACCACTAACGGACTGGGATGATTCGCGGCTTTTTCAAAATAACTAATCGTAAGTGATTTTACGTACGCCCAGATGGAAGGCATCTCTAGGTCCCTATGTAGATCAACTCTCCGGATGTACCACGGGGCACTGGTCACTTTACGTAAAACGCGGTTTTGAAGAACCTGCAACTTATGAAAATTATCTTTTGACATATGCGCAAAAACGGGACTGCTATATGTCATCACGGGACGGATACACGTCTTATACAAAGTGAGCTTGTGTCTGAGGGACATCTTACTCCTATAACAAAGCAACGGATGGAGGCGCCCCAAGACCATAGCGGCTTTGTTTCGCACTCTATCTATATGTGACTCGAAATTTAAATGTTTATCTAATGTAACACCGAGATATTTGACCTCGTCGGCCCAAGGTATATCGGTTCCGTATAGCCTGATGGGCTCGAGATTATTACTACGTCGTAAAGGATCGAAGAGTATCGCGGCACTCTTATCAGGATTAACTTCTATGCGCCATCGACGAAACCATTTACCGAGTGTGAAAACGGCCTTTTCGATCCGCTTCCTAAGAAAGTCCGACCGCAAGCTGGAAGTGTAAATAACGGTATCGTCAGCATAGCAACCTACTTCGACCCGTTTAGACCGAGGTAGGTCACTGATGAACAGCTTGAAGAGCGAGGGCGCGAGTATGGAGCCCTGTGGCACACCTGAGCGTATCGGGTGGGGCAGGGATAGTTCCCCATCCACTCTAAAGCGGAAAGTCCTATCAGTGAGATAATCGTGGATAATATGAATTAACTTATCGGGTACGTGAGATTTGCATAATTTATGGATGAGCCCTCCATGCCAGACCTTATCGAAGGCTTTGGCGACATCGAAGAAGACTGCAATTGTGCGTTTCGGTTTACGTTTCGGGTCGGCATTAAAATTAGAGAAAATGTACTCCGTGAGGCGGTGTACTTGATTCGTGCAAGAGTGTTCGGCGCGAAATCCGAACTGCTCAGGTGGTATTAATTTTAAATCTGTAATCGAAACCTGGAGACGGTTCAGAAGGAGCCGCTCGTATAATTTACCTAATGTATCTAACAGGCTAATCGGGCGATAGCTATCGGGAAGCGTAGCTTTTTTGCCGGGCTTGTGTATGCCTATCACTACGGCCTTCTTCCAGGCGGCTGGAAAGTGGCCCTGGGACATGGCCGCATTGAAGATGCAGACCAATAGAGCTATGATGTGATCGGGAAGGAGTCTCAATACCTCGTTCCTGATTCCATCGGGACCTGGGGACTTCCTAAGCTTGAGACGCTGGATGGCGGTCGAAACTTCATCGAAAGTTATTGAGGTTAGGGTATCCACGGGAGGGGACGCTAGTGCATGCTCTACCGACAATTCGATCGACCTAATATGGATAGGGTCAGTGTTATCAGTGTTTGGTGAACACTGTGTTTCTAAACTCGCGGCAAGACATTCCGCTTTATCTATGCTATCGAACGCAGGAGGCAATCCGGGACCTCTATCGAGAGGAGGCATCGGAGTAGTGAGATCCGACTTTAAAGTTCGCGAGAGTTTCCAGTACGACAGGTGGGACGGCCGGAGATTCTCCAGAAGTCTGTCCCACCTGTCACCCCGAATCTCAGAGATACGAGATTTGACTATTTTACGTAACAAGCGTAAACGGTCGCGATTTTCTGCAGACGGGTAAGCGTCGTGAGCTCGAGTCGCGGCGTTCTTTTCCGTAATCAACGCTCTCACGTCGTCAGGGAGTATAAAACGGCGATCATTCGCCGCTTGTACCTCTTTCGAGGTCTCTCTGACGGCGGTCTGGAGATAATCGACCAGGGAATCGATAGCCGAATCCGCGTCGGCTTTAGACACCAACACGTCCGGAATCCTGTCTAAATTGCTAGACGAAGGATTTTCTTTAAAATAACGAGCGAGTTTCGCGTAATCAGCCACCCTAACCGACGGAGGGGTGAAGTCTGAGTTAAAACCTAACTGTAATACGACCGGGCGATGGTCTGAATCAAGTTCGTGTACGACTTGTATGAGTCTTACCCGAAGCGTGATATTTTTTAACAAAGCTATGTCTAAAACTGACGGACGACAGTTATCCTGATAATGGGTGGGTTCCAGAGGGGCTATGACGTCAAATGCGAGAACCCTACCTAGTTTGTCGAGTATCCTCCCGTTACGAGAGGTTCTCGGACTATTCCAGATAACGTTCCCGCAGTTGAGGTCCCCCGCTATAATAACTGAGTCTCCTAAATTAAGCAACGCTCGCAAATCGGTTTGTAACAACTCTTTATTCGGTGAGAGGTACGCGGACACTAATACAATGGACGGATGACCGGTCATACCTATCGTACACACTGACACTTCCATATTGGTCAAAGCGGGCGGATCTATCGGCATGCAATATAACGAACGCCTATAGTAAATTAAGGTGCCGCCCCCGCGGGCGACACGATCATTTCTAACTATATTATAATTCGCGATTCTAGGATTACGCATTTTAGGTTTTAGAAGCGTCTCCTGGACGAGGAGAACGTCAATCTGTCTATCGCGCAAAAAGGCAGCTACTAAATCGCGCTGTGTCCTAAGAGATCTCGCGTTAAAAAACGAAAGAGATAGACCGCGCGGTTTTATCCTATTCATAGCCGCGAATGTTATTTAAAATCTAAATTTTGTGTGGATCGGGAGAGGCGCTGCAACGTTGCAGCGATGCCTCTGTATTGCGCGAGCACGTCGAGCCGGCCCAAGCCTGTCTCGGCCTTAAGGGCCTCGCGGAATGCAAGAACCTCCTGGAGGTCGTGCTCTTGGAGTAACTGGTAGACCCAGTCCACCGCGGAGAGCTCCGTAGAGTGGGCGGGAGCGGCGCGCGCCGGCCGCGCCTGTGGTGGGCGAGCCTGAGGCTTGGGAGCCTCAGGCTGGGGTCGGGGGGCCCAGGGGCCCAGAGGGGCCCGTCCGGGTTGTGGTGCGCGCGGCACAGAAGGTGGCACACGCGTAGTGGACGCGGGCGCTACCGGGGCACGAGAGGCACCCGGCAGGCTGGGGAAGGCATCCACGGACATGAGAGGTGGAGGCGGAGGGCGGGCGGTGGCCGCAGGTGCCCTGGACGCCTGTCGCGCCTGTCGGGGGCGTTGTGTGCGCGGTGCACGGGGACAGCCGCGATAGTTCGCGGGGTGACCCGCGTTACCGCACAACACGCAACTTGGAGGTTCCGGAGTGCTGGGCGTGCGCCCGCACTCCTTCGTGGAGTGATCGCCCAGGCACTTGACGCACCTAGGGCGGAGGTGACAGTTACGCGCCGAGTGGCCGTAACTCTGGCAGTTATGACACTGCGACGGAGTATTAGTTTTACGCGGGGGCTCAACAGTGATGCCGCTGAGGCCGCAGACGGAGGTGAGGTTAAAAATAGACTTACCCTCTACTGTACGGTCGAGGAGGACCAAGACCATATTATAGGGGGCGCGGGTGCGTGGGTGGTACATCCGGTGTACCTCCCGGACTGGGAAATCACCCTCCTTAAGGGAGGCGGTGACGTCATCAATCGAGATCTCGGCTGGGACACGACGAAGTACTACTCGGAGGAGGCGTTCCTCCTCGAGAGCAAACGTGAAATACGCTAACTTAGATTCCCGAAGGAATCTAGTTAAATTGCGAAAATCTGTACTGGTGGGGACCTTAACCTGAATGCCCGCCGGAGTGTTGAGGGCGGACGTATAATTGATTTTTTGACTATTAAGCCTAGTGGAGATTGACGTCCACTGGGACTTATCCTGTATTGTAACAGGTGGCGGTGGGCGTGGCTTCTTTGCCTGAGGCTCTACGGAACCCTTCACTTCGCTCTGAGGGAGCGAGACAGCGACAGAGTTGGCTCCGCTCGCACGTGTTCTCGCGACTGCCGGTATAGCCGCGTGTTTAAGCACCCGAGCGTCATCTGACGATTTTTCGGTACGGACTACCTTATCTTTATGTCCGGAACCCGAGTCGGACCCGGAGTCCGGTGAGCGCGCACCGCGAGTGCGTTTCGAGTGAGCGACGGTCTTGTAACCGTCACTGTCGTGCGCAGAGGGCGCAGAGGTCGCGGATGACGCGGGGATCGCGATCGACGCGGGGATTACGGTCGGCACGGCGGGCGCCGCCTCATCTAGCTCCATCTCGGAGCCGGCCTCCGAGCTGGAGCTTGACGCGGGAGCAGGTGCTCTATCCACCAGATTCAGCGGCGAATCCGGTGAATCTAATGACGACTCCGAGTCGGACTCGAGAGCCGCAAACGCATTCGACGTGGCCACGCGGGGCACATATTGAACGTCCTTTGTGGACGTGAAACAATGTCGCGCAAGAATAGCGTCGACGGCGTTTTCGTCGACGCCAATAGCTAATAAATCGTCACGGAGTCCTGTAAAAATATTATTGTGGGCCATTCTGTAGCCCAAGGGGGACGCGAACTAACCTCCCTGCCTTAAAGGCAGGGGGGCACGCCAAACGAAAAACTACGGGACTATCCCGAGTCCGGATCAAAAGAGCTGTTTAAAACGAAACAAATTAGGAGAGAAATGTAAATAAATACGTGAGTGAGACAGGGAAAAAATAATATAAGACTACATAAATAAACAAAAATGTAAATAAATATATAAAGAAACGAATTGAGAAATACGTAAATAAATAGATAAATAAATAAGTAAGTGAGTAAACAAATAATTATATCAAGAAATAAATAAAGCAATAAATAAATAGAAAGGAAAGGTCTCACTCAGTTCTAGGAAACAGAACGCAGGTGTGTAGCACAGGTGTGCGGCGCAGGTGTGCGGCGCAGGTGTGCCGAATCGGAACAATGGAAACGAGCACTCACGAAGTAATAACTGACGTCACTAAATCACGAGTATCGAAATCGCAGAGAGCAACGAGCGCGACGACCGTCTCCCACCGTGGTCGGATCGGAACTCCGTTATCAATTCGAATATCCGTAATCTATAGTCTAAGACTAAACGACTTTCACCGAGCTGGTAAATGAATGAAAATTATTTCATATCAAATTACATATGTCAATGAATATCTTGCAAATGGGTTGACTATAAAATTTCAGTCCAGAATATGATTAATTATCAATTAAATTTCTTTTAAACATTTCACTGGTTTGGTTAATAGACAAATTTCATACCAATCGAATATATAAAGACTATAAAATGTGCAAACGTTAGGTTGACTATTTTTTTCCCGTAACAACTCTCAGGTAGGCAGGTATAAAGAGGTAAGTTGATACTAGTAACTTACACTGGTCTAGTTAATGAATTAAGGTTAAATTAAAATAAAGATTACGAACACGGTAGTTGTAGGGTTGTCTGCGAAAAATCAATCCTGAATTCCGGTTGTCGAGTTTTAAAAAGTGAAATATTGCTGCGAGTGAATATGTGCGACAGAGAGGTCCCATGGTTATACCATATAAAGAAGATTTGGTATTATTTGCTTCGTTAGTACATCCGTGCAAAACCGGAGCGAGAAAGTCCGTAATAAGTTCGTAACGAATGGTAGTCTTCTATTACAGAATGATTTTACGCTCATAATCAAAAATACTCTATTCAGTTTAGGCCCCGAGAATGTGCTTATGAACATCAAAGCTACCACCGGTTCGGAAAACAACCCAGTCATCGTGAAGAACTGGCAAGAAACTCGATCTGGTTTATCTTTTCATGATACATATTTCTATGAACATAGATAGTTACATTCCCTTTTGGTGGATGGACGCATGCAGGGACGTCGTTTCCAGACGTTACCGTCGTTCTCTAATGATCCAACCTATAAAATACTTTAGTTAGTAAAACTCGCATTGACTTGAACCCGCCATCCGGCAAATCGTTAATGTGATTTGGAATTTTGTTATAAAACCTAACACTATTATTATCTAGAAAAATTGTTATTGGTCTTAGTGAGCCTGAAACATGAGATGAACAATTTGTTACTAGTATTGAAATTATGTCGGCCTTTTACTAAATCCAACTTATCTAGGTTTTTGCGGACGTACATTAGATTATCTATACATATATTAAAAATGTAAATCTAACGTGTCTGCTTTTTGCTGTTTAGTTTTTTGTAGAAAAAAATTGTTGCAGGTGTCTTGGTAAATAAGTACCTGCGAAGCTTGCCTTCAAGAAGAAGACGTGTATCATATTGTAATGGAATGTGTCCGGAACGAATCTCAAAGAAGACAGGTATTTAAGGATACTTATAATATAGGTGTTTGTAATGAAATATTGTCACGCCCAACACCGGAAGAAGCCAAATTAATCTATAATACGGTGGACGTCGGTATAAGGGCAAGAATGTGATTGTAATATTGTTTTTCAATTTAGCTTTTTTATTAGTATTTTTTAAGATGTATGTCTGCAAGTTATTTTGTAATTTGTGGTTGTTTGTAGTATGTAACGTAAAAGTAACAAAATCAAAATCGAAATACTTTTTATTCAATTTAGGCCCTGAGAAGGCACTTATGAACGTCAAAACTACCACCCACACTACTACTACCACAACTAACAAAATACATTTCTATATCTTTTGAAATTTCTGTCTACCTGTCTGTCTGTTTGTTTACGCATAATTACATAGTATAAAACAAAGTCCCCTACCGCGTCTGTCTGTCTGTCTGTTCGCGATAAACTCAAAAACTACTGAACGGATTTTCAAGCGGTTTTAACCAGTGGATAAAGTGACTCATGAGGAACGTTTTGGTATATAATTTGTCAAGATTTTTTTTTTAATCAGGGTGGGACAACGTCTGCTGGGCCCTCTAGTTACTACTAAAGTACCGCGTTAATGATAAAAAAAATAATAAAGCATATCCTCGAGTAACATTTAGTCTTTGTTTCATTAAAATCAGTTCACTCTATCAAAAGTTTTTGTACTTTTAATGACGACACGACTTAAGTACGAGAGAAAAGTAGATAAGTAAATGGACGTAATACATTCAGATGATTTTATTAGTCACTGTTTTTTTACATTAGGTTCCACGCGAACGGATTCACGGGCACAGCTAGTCAAGAATATATTGGGAGGGCTAAGTTAAGATATCGAATTCCTGAGACTTCTTTTTCTTGTTTTCGCTCCGCAGTAGCACTTGACAGCGTCAATGTTTTGTTTCAGTGGAGATTACAACATATTTTACACAATAAGTGTTGTGAGAATAAATTCAATGTTCCAACGAGCTTCCTGAAACTTAGTCTTTAATGATTCGCAAGGCCCCAGACTTTAAATTACACCACAACACAGACTGCTTATAAAGAGATGGAAACAATGCCATGAACAAATATTGTAGAGGAAAAATGCATTAAAGAATCTCCTTTAATTGCAATGAACGATGATATTTAAAGTACAATTACAATCACTTCATTTTTATATGATTTTAATTGATCTACAACTGACCTCGTCATTGAAATTTCACTCCGACCGTAAACAAAATTGTTGATGGTCGGTGTATGGGCCGAGTTCACTAACCGTAATGTTATCATCGCCATATAAATTCAGACCAAATTAATGAACTTTAATCAATTTGAACCCTAAGATGGCAAGTAAAGGTCTCAGAATTTTTTCAATCACCTTTGGTTTTTTATTTTTTTTGAAAAAAAAATTATTTTAAGTTCAAAGACCTTAAAAAAAAAATATATTAATTGGGGTTTGGTAATTATTTTTTTTATTTAAAGATTGGGGTGTGTTTTTGGTGATTGGGGGGAAACCTAAAAGGAAATGGTAAAGTGTGTAAATAAGTGGGGTAAAAATAAAATAATGGAATTGGAAAAAAAATTAATAAAATAAATTTGGGAAATAATTTGGTTTTTTTTTTTTTTTTTTTTTTTTTTTTTTTATTTCTCTCGGTCCGCACAAATATTTTATATATAAATTAAAAAAAAAAAAAAAAAAAAATAAAAAAAAAGAGAAAGAAAATGGTATATTATTATATATTTATTTTTATTTTTTTTTTATTTTTATTTATATATAAATAAAAAAAAAAAAATAAAATAAAACAGATCATCCCAATAAAATAAAAAAAAGAAGAGAAAAAAGAGTGAGGGGGGAAGGGTGATTTGGGGGTGGGTATAGTTTTATGGTGTTTTGGGGGGGGGGGGAGATTTAGGTGGGGTATGGTGGGGGGTATGTGGTGGTGGGATGTGGGGGGGTGTAAGATCCGAATGTAGGGTAGTTGGTTGAAATTGATGAGGAGAATTTCGCTTGCTTGAGAGGGGAGAGGATGGACCCGAAATGGTTATGAGAGCTTCATCCACGATTAACCTTGGACGCTTATCGTGCTTCTGAAACCATTTACTAGTATGGACGCCATGGTGCGCACCCGCTTTTCGGCTTTTTTGCCGTGTGCCTGCACCAGTTTCTCCTGTAAGTCTTTTGCCGCCTCGGTTGTGGTGGTCGCCACAGCGTCCCTCTCCACATCGAAGTTTTTAATTAACCACGTAGTCTTTCCACAGCCTGGGACCCCGTTTGTCCATTTGATCTCGGGTGTCGACTTGGTGCTTTCCGCCACTGCTAGATTTAGAACCCTGGTGGTTTTTACCCTCTCGAGAATCTTTTCTTCAAGCAAGATTCTTGTGCACCGAGGGACTACTACGATTGGATCCTCGGGGGCGCTTCGAACTTCTGAGGTTGAGTTGTTTCTCGTGTCTCATTTTCTTTCCCTAGTAGAAACCGCTGGTGGAATTGTAAGCGTTCATGCTCCCTCATACTCCTGTTATGACTTGGGCAGTGTCGTTGTTATAGATGGCCGCTTCCGCTTCCTCTAGTCTAGCATCTCTCAAGTCCACGATTCCCAGTTATGGTGGCCATATAGATTTCTGTCCACATTAATGTGTGACTTTAATCAATTTGAATTCGAAGATGGCATGTAAAGGTCTCAGTATAGCTTTTTCAATCATCCAGTGGTCCCGTGACAGGAATTTGGACGGGTGGGATGACTTCCCCAATGTCCGCTTGGGTTTTTTGTGATTGGGGTTAAAATTTTCCTTTTGGGTCTCTTCTCAAAAGAGGTTTTATCTTTCTTTTTTGTATATTTTTTGTATGTATATGGTTTGGGAAATAATTTTTTTTTGACCCTGTTTTCTTTTTTTTTTTTTTTCTTCTTTTCTTTCTCTGCTTCTTTATTTTGTTTGACCACAATATAGTACACGTATATATATATACACAATATCATTTTACGTTCAAAGACCGTAACGCAATAACATATTAATTGAGGCTTGGTCACTATTGTTTTTACTGGAAGATTGCGGTGTGTTTTTGCCGACTGGGATACTCTAATGGACATGCTCAAGCCTGTGTAATCAAGTGGGCTACACTCTACTGGAACATTAAGGATTTGGTAATAGATCCATTACAGTAACTCTCTGTTATTTTCGAGGTCTGAATGAATGCAATGTACAGGTACAGTATCTATAGTCGTGCTACAATAAAGAACAAGGAAAAAATATTTTATAAAGCAGTTCTAAACATAAATTGTCCCGACCATTAACCCACTTACACTACAGTACCGGATTAATTTTTGGACTTTTGGATTTATTGGGTTCATGAAAGTATACGGCTTTTATAATAAAAAATGTCAGTCTGTCTATTTGTTCTATCTTATCTCCAAAATGGTTGGATCAGATTTGACGGGATTTTCACTGGCAAGTAATGCCACTGAGCCAAGTAGCTAATGTTTTGAGCAGCAGTTTAGACAACTTTTGTTTAAAAAGAAGGCTTTCGATCACATATTATAAACTAAAGAAGCAACGTTCATTTCCGCGTGGGCCCTACGCGCAAGTTTGTTCTGGAATACTTTTTTGCTAGACTCCACACGACCCAATTTGCAGAAAACATCAAGTATTCTATGTATTAATTATGTTGTCATGCTCAGAATAACACAAGGCTGTGGAAAAATTTATCTAAAGAATTTGAGGCATTAGAGTTTACATGAGTCCTAAATGTAATAGTAATTTCCTTGTACTTTCTTCAATATTGAGCCTTTATAAATTTATCTCCAATTTGTACCATCGTACCTACATCTCGTAGCCGGCTTAAGAAAAATCGTCTTCAGTGGTATTTTTGACAGGATTGGACAATTTCATCGGTGCTTTACCTCTAGCATGTTTGCCTTCCATTTGTTCAACGATTGGTGGTATTATATGCCTAGAAATCGAAGGCAAAGAACCTATTCTCTTTGAAATATGATCGGAATTCGCTAACACCTCATATTTATTGCATATCCCTCGATGACATAGTTGACAAGTGTCTACAACTACTCTAAATTTTAATTGATCATGACCAAAGTAAATATTTTTCACTTCAGTTTCACGGCCTTTTTAACGATCCTCGTTTAAGTCATCAATTAGTAAGTTATCTCGATCAAGGTCTCCGCTGCAATTGTTCTAAATGTTGTTTTATTTCTTCAAATGCATCTAATACGTGTAATTGCCGGTCAATTATACCGTCTGAGTGTGCGTCTGGTGATGACAGAAGTTGCATTGGCGTGGCAACAGTGAAAATTTAGGTGACTTTAATTCACGTACATCAGAATGGTTATTAAATCGTAGCTTAATTATTTTTTATAATTTTATTTTTGGCAATCAATCTTGTAGATTACTACTGCCATTATCGAGTAGGTAACAATATTACAAGTGTCTTGTGATCATTTCAATGTTCTAGCAAGATGATGGTTCCCTTGTTCTTTTATACTTTATAATTTGTAAATTGAAATTATTAACATTAGCCTAGTTTTTGAAGGTGATAGAGCCACGTTGAAGCTATTACTGATTTCAGCATGAATGGGTCGGCTCGCCCGGGGTACTACCACCCTCACATAGAAACACCGACGTGAAGTAACAGTGCTTGCATTGTTGCGTTTCGTTCGGTCAGTGAGAGTACCGGAGGCCCACCTCCCCTCTCCTCTCTTCCTTTCCCCCTCCCTCCTATTCCCCCAAACACAGGCAGGCAACGCACTTTCGACTACCCTGGTGTTGTTAGTGTCTATGGACGGTTGTGATCACTTAACATCAGGTGAACCACTTGTTCGTTTGCCTGCTATGACATAAAAAAAAAATATAAGTTTGCTTCTTTTGTACAATACTAGAAGAAGAAATACAGATAACAAGTGAAAAAAATGTTGTACCCTTTATTATACACACGTGAATCACTCAAGGGAACTTCTGTACCCGTCTCTCCAACAAAAAATAAATGCTAATGACAAAAGTTTTTACAAAATTGGTTGATAGAACTATCAATAGATATTACCATCTCCTCTCCAATAAATAAATTATTATCGATCACTCAATAGAACTAACATATAAAAGCGTGTACTTTGCACCAAAAGGACAAATTACAAAGTCAAATCATGAAGTTACTTTAACAATTGACACCAATAAATACTCTAACAATGTCGATACAATTGTTATAGCTTTTTATTTATTTTAATAAATCGATAACGTTTGTATTCTTTGTCTGCCATTTTGACTAGATCGATCACAAGGTTGTTTTCCGAACACACATGATAAAGGTGTCTTATATGTACTAATAGTTTACTAGTGGTCACCTAGTGGTCGAAATCGACCATAATTCATTTTGACATTCAATAAGATCAAAGAAAACAATAATTATTTCAGTGGGTTCATAAATTGACTAAAAATAAATTATTTGTCAATTAATTATTATGGTATATTATGAATTTACATATTATATTATTATAAAATTAACCTACAACTTGACCAGTTAATCTCAAAGGGCATGTAAGGTATGGAACGTAAGTCATGTTAAAAATATTGAATGTAAAATGAAAAAAAGTAATGGAAACGTAAGAGTTAAATGACAGATGGCTAAACGTCATTTTCATGTGTGTATATGTTGTGCGTCATTCAAGCCGTAGTATCAGTAATGTATATTTTAATTAATTCAATATATTTTTAATGCATATTATGCAAAAAAATAGCGTTGTGCACTTCTCTTCCATATAAAATTTAACTATGCTAAATTTCAAGTTCATCCGTTTGCGCAATTCGCTTAAAATGGGATACAAAGTTTTGTCTTCACGTATTTAATACATAAGATTACTTGCATAAATAAATAAACGATTTTCTAGTTGAATTATCATAAAAAAAAATTGCTATCTCTAATAACGGTGAGTGTTCAGAGGAGTTGCTTGGACTGATACCTACCGCTGCATTCCACTATCGTACAACTCACCTGAAACTGACATTTCATCCACACCACCTGAGTGGTTGGAGGTCTTCTATAGTGAGGTTCTCAAGGTCATTTCTGCCTCGTACTTCGACGCTGTGGAATCGACTCCCAGCGGCGGTATTTCCAAACCATTACAAGTTACAAACCTTTAAGAAACGAGCGTACACTTCTTTAAAAGGCCGGCAACGCACTTTCGACTCCTCTGGTGTTGCTAGTCTATGGACGGCGGTGATCACTTACCATCAGGTGACCCACCTGGTCGTTTGCCCCCTATAATATGTAAAGAAAATCTTCTAGAAGAACATTTCGTGCAAATATTTCTTTGATGTCACACAACTAATCGAAGCCTCTTCGCAAAAGGAGCTTGTGTAAAATCGTCCGTTCTGTTTTATGCCATTAGTACTGAGAGATATTTTGATATGGGTTCTGAATTCCTTATTATATTTTTCTTCCACAAAAATCAACAGTAAATATTTATATAGATGAATTAAATGGATCTAACATTCTTTCATTACTGCGAAAGGTCTATGGACAGATTACTAGTGTGATTAAATCAATATTTAGCATTTCGGCCAAATATAGACTTAAAAAGTATTTATTTAAGGTTAATATTGCAGGTATCTTTGATAAAGCCATGTGGTGAAAATAAATCATTACATAGTATAATAAAGTCCCCTACCGCGTCTGTCTCTCTGTCTGTTCGCGATAAACTCAAAAACTACTGAACGGATTTTCATGCGGTTTTCGCCAATGGATAAAGTAATTCATGAGGAACGTTTTGGTATGTAATTTGTCAAGGATTTATTTTTAATCGGGGCGGAACAACGTCTGCCGGGCACGCTAGTAAGCTTATACTCGCTGTTCCCGCGATTTTGTCCGCATGGAATAGTTACTTTGGGCTACCGCTAACACGCAGCGAAAGCACTCAAAATGATAAAAAAACGATTTTTAAATTCTTCACTGGTGTTCATATAGCCTATAGCATATAGCCTTCTTCGATAAATGTGCTATCTAACACTGAAAGAATTTTTCAAATCGGACCAGTAAGTTCCTGAGATTAGCGCGTTCAACCTAACAAACCCACCAACTTTATAATATTAATATAGATTATTGTTATTTTCTCAACCATAGTTATTACAGAACGTTTTAGTAACACTTATGATTTCAACAAGAGAGTTCCTAATCTCAAATTCTTGAATATTCACATATCGATTAATTAACTTATTATGTAATTTCGAACCAACGACTACAAATTAATTGCTCTACTAACTTTTTTTTATGCTTTGTAGTGTGACGGTTCACTTTCGTCCATTATTCAGTGCGCCTATTGAAGTTACACATCAAAAGCAAAAAAAAAATACAGTCGAATTGATAACCTTCTCCTTTTTTTGAAGTCGGTTAAAAAGAAGATTAAACGCCAAAATATGACCGAAATTATACAAAACACTGGATAGAACATAAGTTGGCGAAAATTAAACAAATTCTCAACAAAACCTTAGCAAATAGGCCGGCAGAAAACTCGCCCAAGCCCAGTCGCCAGAGGCCTGTTAATTACCTAACACCATTACAATCGATGCATAATACAGTGGTCATCCAACATGTATCGTTAGAACTGGCTAAATAGCTTATACTATAACTTTATTTCAAACGAATTACCAAGTTATATCCATTTAACAATTGACTCTAAATGTAACCTTATTGAGAATAATTTCGCCTCATCAAGCCTAAACATAACTAATATTATAAATGTGAGTTTGTTTATTTGTTTTCCACTTTTCCACACTTTAGTTACTCAACAGACCCTCATAAAATTTTGCATACACGTTATAAGGGGGTACTGAAAATAATATAAGCTACCTTTCATCTAGAAAAAAGACCGAACATTCTTATTACAGATAAAACAGTTCGCCTGCACCCTGAAAGACGAACGAAGGATGAAATATGAAGCTCATTTCGGCCACATTGATTTATTGATCAATAAAAAACGTCAATCAGTCGATCAGCGACTTCCAAGAATCGTCTGGAGAGGTTCCATGTTAAGGGGCACGCGACCCAATTTATTTCGTGGTTGACCTAATAAAGCGGGTAGAAGATTAATCGCCATTTATTCCGTTTTGAAATTATAAACACGATACGGTAATACTTAGGACTAGCCTGAATAAGCAGTTATTAATCTGTTGCTAAGTTTTTAATTGTACACCAGTGGTTAGCAAATTCGTCATCCAAAAGAGCCAAATATCTATCTATGCAGATAATAAATAAGTAAATCTAACATGTGTGTGTCTAGTAATATGTAATAAAATACATTTTAATCATCATTAGAAATGTCTGTCTATTTGAACACGCGTCACTTCTAAATTACTGCGTTCACAATAAAACCTCATAACGCATATCCTCGAGTAATATTTAGTCTTCGTTTCATTAAAATCGGTTCAGTCTATCAAAAGTTATTGTAATTTTAATGACGACGCGACTTAATTACGAGAAAAAAGTAGATAAGTAATTAGACTTAATTCATTCAGATGACTTTATTAATAACTGTTTTGTACACATAAACGAAGTCACGGCACAGTTAATCTATAAATAAAGACCTCTTTCCTTAATACTCCATATGTTCCAGCGTCCACAATAACAAGATTAAAGTTATTAATGAAATATTACAGTAAACTCTTGAAAGTTTTTCAAACATTTCTCATCGACACATTTCGTTTCGCCCACGCCGCCGTCAAAACGAAATGAAACATACCATTCATTTTATACGTCATTCAAACGTTCAATGCAGACAGGATATGGGATCGTGCGATTAACGTGCGACGCTTTTAGGTGCCGATGTAGACGCGCGACGAATTGTATCGACTTAGTTTTTAATTAACAATTTTTCTATAATCATGCTTACTTTTTATTTGATACAGGATTACATAACTAACCCATTCTCAAATAAACTACAGCCGACTCACAAAGCTTATTCCCAAAGAAAGATATTCTGTCAAGTCGTCCTTCCTGTATTACAGTTTTTACATTATATAATGTACTAATTATACAGCGAAAAGATGTGGTTTTTTGTTTGTAGTGGATAAACTGATAAAATACTTAACCGATTTAAAAAACAATTTCACCCATAGAAAGCTGCATTATCAGCGAGCAATAGAAGCTGTTTTTATTTTCCAAATCTAAATTAACGTGAGTCAAGCCGCGAGCAAAAGTTTGTAAAAATAAACAAGAATCCGAACACATAAAAATCTACAGAAAAAACTTATAACTTCTTTCTCACTTGTTTGTAGTACTTAATTCGTTTTGTATTTAGCATATGTGAAATACTTATATAGCATTCGATTTTTGATAAAGATGATCTATATAGTATATAGGTAAACATTAAACGGTTCAGTACAATTTTTTCCTCTGCTTGTCGACGGAATATTTCTTCGTTTAAAAACTATCGACAAGCTTTAGTGTTATGAATAAAAATATTTGAATAAAGTTATTTTTTCTTTAATATCGAAACTAATTAATGAGTTATTGCCGAATTTCCATTACTGGATGATCACTAGTAATAATAAATATGTACTTATAAGATAAATCTAAAAGATCTGTTGTCACAATAAACAAAATGTTGTATATTTCTGCTTTATAGAATGATATTGTTAAATATTATATTTTACTAGACTACGCAGAATAAGGGTATTTTTCTTCGATCAACAATAACTAGATATCGGGTAGGCGCGAAAAATACGTCTCGGTAAATAACATCTCACTTAAAATGTAAGCTTTTATTTTGTTTAGTTTGTTTGAAACACAGCCAATGTAAGCACGTTTCACAATGCCGCAGTGAATTCAAAAGATGCAAAAATAATACCCGAAAAAGCAATTTAACGGCCGGAGTAACTTACTTTCGCTAAATACATATTGAATAAGTTATATTTTAAGCTTTAAACTAACAAGTAATATCAAATTTTGAACAAAATTACCGATTTTAAACGTGTGATACAAATGTTTGGCCAAGGCTCCCCAACCACGAACAATAGCGGGAAAAAGTACTTTATTCTTTACGTATTCAGGTTGAATTACCGATTTTAAACGTGTGATACAAATGTTTGGCCAAGGCTCCCCAACCACGAACAATAACGGGAAAAAGTACTTTATTCTTTACGTATTCAGGTTGAATTCACACTAAATGTTGTTTATGTTGTCTTTTCATTTGTAGTGACGGGAGTAATTTATTGCTTTGCTCGTTTTATCGTAAGTATTAGATAATATTTTGAACATTTGTGACTGTATTACTAGGTGTCATGGTTGTAATTAGGTTGAACTTAAAACTGTTTTAAAACTTTTTTTTCCCTTTCTAAGTAAACAAATAGCTACATAAGTATATATTTACGCGGACAGCAGTTAGCTTCGATTTTGTACGTGACCCTTTATCTAGTTATTGTTGATTGAAGGTATTTTTGGAGTGTATTGTTATTGACTACGTTCGGTACCGCTACAACACAACCGAGAGGCGAGACTACAACGCCACCGGAACATTAACACTAGCGCCATTATATTAGATACATCAATTCTTTACATAAATAAGAACGATTATGTAGAATTGTTGTATTACTTAAATAGCAATAATTTGATCGTTATTATTATTTTTGCGTTTGCTTTGACTTCCACAGTTTGTCACATAAAAGGGCAAGATGGCGTTGATCTACACGCACTCCTATGTGGAAGTTGTTGTAAGGCGAAGTTCTGCCCGGTTAAATAGTCTCAATGCCTACAGAGGGTTATTGGTTTCCCTGACCGACCGGCTGACTATACCTATTTTGTAACAGTATATATATATTGATTTTTTTAATCCCTTGAATGTCCAAAACCATAAGAGTTTAAGCTCCATACAAACGAATGTGGGACCTTATGCTCTGGTTAACAGACTGTTGGAAGTTAGAATAAGTTAAAAAAACACCGTATTTATCACAAAATCTCTTCCTTTGTGACTGAGCATTAATAATAATTTGAACAGTGATAATTTAAAATTGGTAAAAGCGTTGAAAGATTTAAGGGTAAAATTACTATTAAAATAAATAAAGTCCCATAAATTAAAATCAAAAATACTTTATTCAATTTAGGCCCTGAGAAGGCACTTATGAACGTCAAAACTACCACCGGTCCGGAAAACAACCCAGTCATCGAGAAGAACCGGCAAGAAACTCGATCTGGTTTATCTTTTCATAATAACTAACATATTTTATGATTATTACATCATAGTAGACACATAAAGCTTCATTCGTTTTTAGTGGTTGCACAGAGACAGGCGTCACTTCCAGAGGTCGCTATCGTTCACATATTGATCCACTCTGTAATAACCTTTATGTATTAAGATCCGCTTGACATAACACTTGAACCTGCTATCCGGCAAATCGGTAATGTGTTTTGGGACTTTGTTATAAAATCTAACACTATTACCTAAAAAACTGTTACTGGTCTTAGTAAGCCTGAAACATGGAGTGACCAGTTTGTTATGGTTTCTGGTATTTACATTATGTCGGTCTTTTACTAAATCCAGATTATCTAAGTTTTTTCGGACGTACATCAAATTCTCAAAAATATATTGAGAGGGCAGAGTTAAAATACCGAATTCCTGAAACTTACTTTTTAATGATTCACGAGGTCCCAATGTAATGTAAAATGATAATTTAAAAAAATGGCTAAGTATTTAAAACCGTCATCCGCTATTGTGAGATCTGTGTTTTAAAAATCACAGGTTTTGTAGCCTAAGTTCGTGGATTTTATGACATTAATTGTGGGAGTTGTATTTATACTAACATTATAAATCTGGAGAATTTGTTTGCTTAAACGCGCTAATCTAAGGAACTACTGCTCCAATTTAAAAAATTCTTCAGTGTTAGATAGCTCATTTATCGAGGAAGGCATTTATCATCTAGCTATATATCATCACTCTAAGGCCAACAGGAGCGGATCACCAATGAAGAATGTATCAAAATCTTTGTTTTCTTTTTCCTTTTGATAGTTTCCTCTGCGTGCTTGCGTTAGCCCAAAGTAACTATTCCACGCGGACAAAGTCACAGGTATAGGCTAGTATGTTATATAAAACGTAAGTATAACCTCGGTGAATAAAAAGGAGAGGTTATGTTTTTCTCTATTAATGAATCTAATAGTTCAGAGATATTAGAATATGCGACAAAAAAGTCGCACCTCATTTCGTCCAGTGTGCACGACCGAGGGCCGCATACCGTAATACCAACTATAATGGAAACAGAACGCATTGGATAAGGATTAATTTTAGTAATCTTTGGTATTTTAATTGCATCAAATTGTGTTGTTAAATGCATACGCCCACTTATTTTTACAAATGTACATTCAATTGCTTATAGTTTCATAGTGATATGTCCATTATTAGAATTGACTGAGTAGATTATGGAATTTCTGGTATTTATCTTTTCTTTCTTTTTATATCATAGGAGGCAAACGAACAGCCAGGTCAGCTGATGTTAAGTGATCACCGCCGTCCATAGACACTTGCAACACCAGGGGAGTCGCAAGTGCGTTGCCAGCATTTGTTTGGGGGGAGGGAGAGGGGGAAGACAGGGGAGGGGGGGGGGATTGGTGCCTCCAGCGCTCTCACTGACCGAACGAAACGCAACAATGGAGCACTATTACTTCACATCGGTGTTTCTGTGTGTCGAGTGGTAGTACCGCGGACGAGCCGACCCATTCATGCTGAAACCAGTAATAGCTTCGGTGTGGCTCTACCAACTACTTTTTTTAAATTACTAGTTCTTTACTACTAGTAGATTTTTTTTATTACTAGTGTTGCCTACTGCGTCTTCTTGTGTACAGAACAATGACTAATAAAGTCATCTGAATGTATTAATTCTAATTACTATCTAATTTTCTCTCTATTTCCGTATTTAAGTCACGTCGTCATGAAAATTACAATAACTTTTGATAGACGGTCAAACAGATATTTCCAAACATGATTGAAATATATTTTATTACTTATTCCATGACACCTGCAACAATTTTTTCCACAAAAATCCAAAGAGTACAGACACGTTAGATTTACATTCTTATTATATGTATAGATTAGTCGATCAGTTAATTCGTTCTCGTGAGAATAGTTTTATCATTTGCTGGGAAGTAAATATTTTAGTCTGATTAATTAATTAATTCTAAGTTTCAACAATTCGGTATTTAAACTCTGCTCTCCTAATACATTCTTGAAAATCTAGTGTATGCCAGCTAAAACTTAGATAAGCTGGATTTAGTGAAAGACCGATATAATTTTAAAACTAAAAACAGACTGGTCATTCCATGTTTCAGGCTCACTGAGACCAGTAACAGTTTTTTCGATAGTAGTGTTAGGTTTTATAACACAGTCCCAAAGCAGATTACCGATAATGCTAGATAGTAAGTTCAACCATCATGTCGAGCAGATTTTAATGTCTAATGGATTATTATAGGGTGGATCAATATGTGAACGATGATGACGTCTGGAAATGACACCCTTCTCTGTACATCCACCAAAAACGAATGTAACTGTCTATTTCTATAACTATGCATTCGTAAAAATATGTTTTGTTATCTATACTAATATTATAAAGAGGTAAAGTTTGTGAGTTTGTGACGTTGTGAGTTTGTGACGTTGTGAGTTTGTGACGTTGTAGGGGGTAATCTCTGAATCTACTAAACCGATTTTGAAAATTATTTTATCAATAGAAAGCCACGTTACCTGTGAGTATCATAGGCTATATATTTACTCGAAAAATGAAAATACTTTTTTGTGGAAGTCGTATTTGCAAAGTAAGTAGGAAAATAAACGGTTGAACGAAAACGTTTCTTACGAACGCTTCCTTAACAATGAGAGATATATGACTGAGTTCTAGAGAAAAGTTGTAGAGCTTGATAATGCCTACAAAAAAATCAGCAACAGCATATGTCTAACTTCAAGGTGTTTTGTTTATTATCAGGGTGGGACAACGTCCGCCCGTGCCGGCTAGTGTTTAATGAAAAGATAAACCAGGTCGAGTTTCTTGCCGGTTCTTCTCGATGACTGGGTTGTTTTCCGAACCGGTGGTAGCTTTGAAGTTCATAAGCGCCTTCTCATGGCCTAAACTGAATAAAGTATTTTTGATTTTAATTTATGGGACTTTATTTATTTTAATAGTAATTTTACCCTTAAATCTTTCAACACTTTTACCAATTTTAAATTATCACTGTTCAAATTATTATTAATGCTTAGTCACAAAGGATACTGTTAAGTTCGTAGGTTAATAAAATTTAGTTCAATTCAGAACAAATTTATTCCTATACTCGTACAAATAGAAGTCAATTCCACTTTCAACTCACTGATAGGACTTTCCGCTTTAGAGTGGATGGGGAACTATCCCTGCCCCACCCGATACGCTCAGGTGTGCCACAAGGCTCCATACTCGCGCCCTCGCTCTTCAATCTGTTCATCAGTGACCTACCTCGGTCTAAACGGGTCGAGGTAGGTTGCTATGCTGACGATACAGTTATTTACACTTCCAGCTTGCGGTCGGATTTTCTTAGGAAGCGCATCGAAAAGGCCGTTTGCACACTCGGTGAATGGTTTCGTCGATGGCGCATAGAAGTTAATCCTGATAAGAGCGCCGCGATACTCTTCGATGCTTTACGACGTAGTAATAACCTCGAGCCCATCAGGCTATACGGAACCGATATACCTTGGGCCGACGAGGTCAAATATCTCGGTGTTACATTAGATAAACATTTAAATTTCGAGTCACATATAGATTGAGTGCGAAACAAAGCCGCTATGGTCTTGGGTCGCCTCCATCCGTTGCTTTGTCATAGGAGTAAGATGTCCCTCAGACACAAGCTCGTCCCGTGATGACATATAGCAGTCCCGTTTTTGCGCATATGTCGAAAGATAATTTTCATAAGTTGCAGGTTCTTCAAAACCGCGTTTTACGTAAAGTAACCGGTGCTTCGTGGTACGTCCGGAGAGTTGATCTACATAGGGACCTAGAGATGCCTTCTATTTGGGCATACGTAAAATCACTTACGATTAGTTATTTTGAAAAAGCCGCGAATCATCCCAGTCCGTTAGTGGTATCCGCCACAAAATACGAACCCGTACCAAACGCTGCGCGCTGTAAAAGACGTCCGCGACATATTTTTACCGACCCTCCCGATGAAATAACGGCAGTGAACGATCAGTACCAGCCTGTCTCTCCAAACAGAGCGTGCTCACGCCCACGCCCGCGTAACCACAGATCACGCCGCCGTGGTCTGGGGGTAAATTTCGCTCCCGCACACCAGACTAGGCCCCCCTCGGCAGCGGCTCAAGCCTAGGTCGGATCCCTCGGCGTGGAGCCCTTGAGTACGCTGCTCGCGCGATACAGTGACACAAAATCTTACATCACTGCGACAACATTACACATATCACCTCCACGCACGTGCACGCATACACGCTTACACATGCAAGTGGAAGGGTTTTATTTTTTTTCCCTTATAAAACTGAAATAGTTTAGAATATTATCCGATACGAAATATATATAAGAGTTGTTGAGGTATGTATGCTTGGTACACATATATGTTTCAACAACTCATATATGTATGAATAGTTAGCTTAGCTTAGGTTAGCTCAGATAGGTCGCGAATTGCATGTATCAGGCAACAGCCAGAGCCGAGGTGTGCCGCGCATCCTTGAGCTAGTTGTCAAAATAAAATCGGCTGAGTGCCTTAAGCGCTCGCCTTAGTAGTCCGGTGAAGCTGTTAAGACCTTGCTTGGTCAATAGCGTAGTCAGTTCGAAAAAAAAAAAAAAAAAAAAATCCACTTTCAAATTAACTTAAAATTCACTTATCGCAATACATCCTCTCCTATTCCCTCCGAGGTCCCGACGCAACGTACTTTATACATATACCTTTCATTCAGTACAGGTAGAGTGGAATACTCTAGAGGTCTAAAACGATTACCCGAATATTACAACAATGCTCGAGACGGTCTACTTTTAGAAAACTACTGTCTTCCGTTCCCACGATCGATGACTCATTCTTTGTTCATTTTGCATCAAGTTTGTATACAGCAATACTATCGACAGACTCAGCGAGCTGAAGCACTTCAAGATTGTTGATAACTGCATCATGTATAATACAGACAGCCTATCCAGAACATCGAGGAGTTTATTCGCCGTTTCAGAGATACGAATAGTACTCCATACAAAGACGAACTTGTACCTTATATAGGAAGTAATAATCATTCAAAAAAGCAACGTATCTAATCTATTATTGAAATATATATATTTTAAATCAACCTTATATATATATCAACATATTTTTAAATCTATATATATAGCTTCACCAAAACCATATCAGAGGGGTGTTCGATGCGTATAGGGTAACCATTATAAACAGTATTCAATATACATCGTACGATACGTAAAATTAATTTGTTATAGGCAATGTAAATTTAAAAACGTGTCCACGGTAATCCAAAAGATGTACGCACATTAAAAGATTAGAAAAATGTGTAAACGTTACATATCGTTAGCACGGACCGTGTGACTGAACTTATAAGGTCACCGGATAATGTAATCTGTAACATAAATAAACTGAAGACCGCAAAATATCAACTATAAATAGATATGTTATAACACTATAGGTATTTTAAATGCTAAATTAACTCTATTACCACCGTATCAATCGTATGAGTGATACGAAGCCTCAGAGTAACACAAGAAATTCTTATTATATTAGGTCTTTACCTATGAAATTGCCGTTTTGTATGAAAACATTTAAACTAATTTTTTTCATGTATTGTTATTTGTATTAATCGAAGTAATCACCCATGCAATCAATGCATCTTTGCCAACGCAGTGACAGTTTATTGATGCCCTTCTTAAAGAAATCAGCTGGACGGGAGGCAACAAAGTTTTCAAAGGCATTTTGTACTGCCTCTCGGGTATTGAATTTTTTTCCCGCCAAGGAGTTATCCAAATTCTGGAAAAAGTAGTAGTCTGTAGGCGCAAGGTCTGATGAGTAGGGTGGATGACGGAGAACTTCCAACCCCAGTTCTTGCAACTTGGAGACCGTCTGCTGTGCAGTATGAGGTCACGCGTTGTCGTGCAGGAGTAGCGGAGACGAGCGATTGACCAATGCTGGTTGGAGATGTGCCAGCTTCTCCATCATTGTGTTCAGTTCTTCACAGTACACATCTGCAGTAATGCTCACCCCGTTTGGTAAAAAGCTGTGATGAATCACACCGGCGCTAGACCACCAAACAGTGACCATCACTTTTCTAGGGGTAAGTTTTCGTTTAGGACATTGTTTAGGTGCTGAACCAGGATCCAACCAACTTACTGAGCGCTTGCGGTTATCAAACAGAATCCATTTTTCATCGCAGGTAACAATGCGGTTCAAAATTCCTTCATTTGTGTGTCTGTTGAGCAGTGCAAGGCACGTCTCGACGCGTACTTCGCGCTGGCGATCATTGAGTTCGTGGGGCACCCATTTGGCAAGATTTTTTAACTTGCCAATTTGACGCAAATGGACCAATATTGTTTGACGCTAACGTCGAAAGCTGCTGCTAATTCAGCCGTAGATTGTGTATCATCAGCTTCCACAATCGCCTTTAATTCGTCATTGTCGACCAAAGTCTTCGGACGACCGCGAGGTTCATTTTTCAGGTCGAAATTCCCAGAACGGAAGCGAGCAAACCAATAAAAGGTGGTGCGTTGGTTTGTAGTATTAACTCCGTAAACGTCGTTGATGTTGCGTGCCGCTTGTGCCGCGTTGCTGCCACGACGGTACTCATATTCCATAATTACTCGAATTTTTAACGTATCCATGATGACAAAAAAGATTGAAATGCGATGAAAATGTAACACTAATCAATAAACAAATGTCTACTTTTGGAAAAAGAATTCCATGTTTTTAAAATAAAATTAAATTGGAATTAGTATTCTTAGCCAAACAAAAATTATTTTGATTTGAAATGGCCAGTACTGCAGAACGGCAATTTCATAGGTAAAGACCTATTATTAATAATCTAATACCTAGCCGTTCTTAGGTCAGTAGTCGGCAAAGTCGTCATTCAAAAGAGTCAGATATAATCAATATGGAACTGAGGTTTATGCAAAGAGTTATGGTCACAGGGTAAACACTGTGTCCGGTAGAGTGTTGTAAACTAAGGTTCTCGTCCGATCATCGAAGTTTAGCAACGTCGGGTGCGGTTTGTACTTGGATGGGTGTCCGCTTGGGACCACCGCGCCACTTTGGATTTTTGATGCATTTTTTTCGTTAAAATGTTTCCCTGTAATATAAGTTTTATTTCTATCGTGTATTCTGTTTTCTTTATAGATTTTTAACTCTAACTACGAGCAAGTCTTCATCGAATAAACAGACACCGGATTCGAACGCACGTTATCTGTTGCGGTGTGCAACCCATGTCAGCTTTCTCACATGTATTAAGTTGTCATGAGCAGATTGCGTTCATTTAAGTCGGATTGTAAAAAAAAAGAATGCAATTCACAATCTCGTCCGACTGCTTAGTTCTCGATATAAATTTTCTCGGTTTTAGGTTCAATTGAGAAATAAAAAAACCTTTTCTTTATATTTGAAGTTATATTTCTTTTTGCGCGTTAAAAGGAATCGTTGAGAGTAAAAATTCATTCTCAACGATTGCTTATAATGTGCGAAAAGAAATATCAATACATAGTATAAAACAAAGTTCCCTACCGCGTCTGTCTATCTGTCTATTCGCGATAAACTTAAAAACTACTGAACGGATTTTCAAGCGGTTTTCGCCAGTGGATAAAGTGATTCATGAGGAACGTTTTGGTATATTATTAGTCAAGGATTTTATTATAATCAGGGCGGTACAACATCTGCCGGGCCCGCTAGCATATATATATATATATAACTCCAAAAAAATATATACTAACAAAAGAAAAGATTTTTTAAGAAAGTGTTGGATGAACGATTTTACGTGCGAGAGAATGAGATAGAATACGTTATACAGCGTTTCTTATATTCGCAGTTTCATTTGTAAATTGCAATACCTAATACTCGCTCTGGTTCTAGCGTTGTATATATTCTAATAATTTGACTATATTTGAAATATATTAACCACTCGTATTTACTCCTTAGATGTTGAGCGTTCCTTTAACCCTGTCAGGATAAAAAACTCATAAATAATATTACTACCTGTACAAAAGATACACTGTTTTCGAACGTTAAAAACTACTTAAAAAAATTAAAATTCTCTGCAATAATCGTAGGTAAATACGGTTTTATCGTAAACACAGTACTTTAGCAGTGATGTGTGTTCAAACATACAGACAGACAGACATTTCTAAAAATGATTGAAAGGTATTTTATTACTTATTCTAAGGCATCTGCAACAATTTTTTTTACAAAAATCTAAAAGTACAGACACGTTGAATTTACGTACTTATTATATGTATCGATAGATAAATAGTCAGGTGGAATAATTTTGGCAACCCTAAATCAGCTTTCATTTCACCTCATTACGAATAACCAACCGTAACCACCGCTACTGTAAAAGGAAAGAAGATTAATCATGTTTAAAGGGTATTTCTAATATTAAAATATTTTTATACTGAACCATAGTAGTTTTATTTGAACACACGTTTCCCTATTTATATATCTTTAACATTGTTATTAATTTTATACTAGATATCCAGTTTGAACGTTGGATGATGGTGTGTGTCATTTTCGCAACTTTCCTATTTCTACTCCACGGCGTGATAATTAAGAGAAAAGTTGACGTTAGACGAGAAAGGTATTTTTTTTATCAATGACTAGCCTCTGCCCGCGACTTCGTTCGCGTGGAATAGTTGCTCTGGGCTAACGTTAACCCGATTTTGAAATATTCTTCATTGGTGCTCCGCTCCTATTGGTCTTACCGTGATGATATATAGCCTATAACCTTCCTCGATAAATGAGCTATATAGCACTAAAAGAATTTTTCAAATCGGACCAGTAGTCCCTGAGATTACCCTCTACAACGTCACAAACTCACAACTTTACCTCTTTATAATATTATTAGTAATTAGTATAGATAAGGTTTAGTATTTTCTTACCTATACTAATATTATGATGAGGAAAGACCTGTATTTTTGTCTATTTGTAACAAATAAACTAAAACACTACTGCACCAATTTGAAAAATTCTTTCCTCCAAAAAATTCTTAAACCCAAGCTGTATTTCTTTTTCGACTCTTGGCTTGGACTGTTGCCTTAGATGTAACACTGTGAATCCGTCTAAGCTAAATTAAGCTAGCTATTCATACATATAAGTGTTCGTGAAACACACATGTATACTGGCATGTGTGCTGGCACTATCTACTCGACAATCGCAGCAATAATCTCGACGATTGGTTGCCAAAAATAAAATAAAAAAAAAACATGTGAAATAATTCATGAAGAAATATAAGTAATAAGAAAAAAAATAAAAATAAAGGACACTAAAATAATTATCCTATCCAAAGTCTCGGAATACTCGCGTCTGAGGAAAAAGTGAAAAAAACGCCAACATTATCAGCATCCCAGAACCTCACATTATCCTTTTAATTCTATTATTTCTCATATTCGTTACTTTTTTTTTAAACATTATTTTTGGCAACAAATCTTTTAGATTATTACTGCCATTGTCGAGTAGTTAATAGTATTACAAGTTCTTCTTCTATTTTATTTTTGGCAACAAGTCTTCTAGTAGACTGTTACTGCCATTGTCAAGTGAGTATCGATATTACAAGTTTCTTGATATAATTTCAATGAATGCCATTGTCGAGTAGTTAATAGTATTTCAAGTTCTTCTTCCATTCCATTTTGGCAACCAGTCTTCTAGTAGACTATTACTGCCATTGTCAAGTGAGTATCGATATTACAAGTTTCTTGATATAATTTCAATGAACTAACAAGATGGTGGCCAAGAACTTTCCTGGGAGTTTTTGTATCCAAGTCAGAATCCATACTCCGTGGTATTATTTCCGATCCACTTCACTTGTGCACAATAACCAAACTGTATTATGTAAAGCACCACCAACATTACACAATACAGAGCCAAATAACACAAGATTATAGATAAAATATAAAGACCACTAATACATGATAAAGCCTACTACATGATTCCAAGATCCCGCCGAAAACTCCAATATCCGTTACTTATTAAGGGTCTAAGACAGGTCAAAGTCTGTCCACAGGGTCTATAAGTGTTTTGTTTACTAAAACTTTCCCTTAGATATATAGATAACCCCAGTAAGGGAATCGTAAAAACCGATCGCATAGTTTCAGAGAAATTATTACAAACCGAGGACTTTCCTCCTTTTCAAGACTATTAAAAACAATGATAAAGTATGACATGTTGTTTATTAAATGAAACCTGCACTTTGATTGTTATGAATCAAACGAACGGCGTAATTTCTTTCACGATAAATATTCCCAAGTTAACAGGTCAAGGCGTTATATTATTAATAATAACTACATTTATATTAATTAATTAATCGTTTCCTTCCTCGAATTCTATTATAATATGTGTAGGAGAAACAATAATGAGAATTAACGTTAATTATAATCGATTTCTGCAATTAGGGAAATAACATGTACTACACTATTAGCGAATAACGTGAATAATGACGTCATAACAGTGGAACCGTTGTTAAAACGATAACGGGTTAAAGAGGTGAAGGTTACTTACATATTTACAATGGTATCGCTTTCGATATGTCGATATGAAATAAAAAATTTTTTGTCTATTTTATTTAGTCGTATGGTTTAATAGAGGTGGTAGAGCCACGCTGAAGCTATTACTGGTTTCAGCATGAATGGGTCGGCTCGCCCGGATTAGTTCCACTCTCTCATAGAAAACCGACGTGAAGTAACAGTGCTTGCATTGTTGCGTTTCGTTCGGTCAGTGAGAGCTCCGGAGGCCCGCTTCCCTGTCCTCCTCCCCATCCCCTCTCCTCTTCCCCCCAAACACAGGCTGGCTACGCACTTGCGACTCTTCTGATGTTGCAAGTGGCTATGGACGGTTGTGATCACTTAACATTAGTTGACCCACCTGTTCGTTTGTCTCCTATATTATAAAAAAATACATCTTTTATTACACAGCACAGAACTGTAGAACAGTACAGTGGCCAAACATTTGTTACTATTTAGCACCACCTGGAGAGCACGTACAGGGGAATGAGAGGTACACTTCCTGCGAACGCCAGTAACATCAGTTCTATCTTTTTTCTTTATCATTACATAGTATAAAACAAAGTCCCCTACCGCGTCTGTCTGTCTGTCTGTTCGCGATAAACTCAATAACTACCGAACGGATTTTCGTGCTGTTTTCACCGGTGGATAGAGTGATTGATGAGGAACGTTTTAGTATATAATCTGTCATGGACTTTTCATAATCAGGGCGGGACAAGGTCTGGCGGGCCCGCTAGCTATCTATAATTTTCAGTTAAAATTACGCATCGTAAAAAATATGTGGATTCCTGGCGGACACTAACTAATATATCAAATTACGGTGGTATTTTAGCCTGTATTCTATATATTTTTCGTGGCAGAATTTAAGAAAAATAAACTGGTAGTAAAATAAAACACGGTAAATTTATTAAAAATATAACAAATAAAAAAAAAGGATTGTGTGGTTTTATGAAACCACGGTAAAAGTGAAACTTTTTTTCCACACTATAGACATTTAACTAATAATAGTCTATACACTACACGGTCAGCTGCTGCGAACTATAGGCGCCGCCATATTGGCCCTGGCTGCTCTCACGAGCGCCTTTCACTTTATCCCTACTCCGCGGCCGACCATCACGCGACATGCAACACACAGACGAAAACGTTTGAGACGATGTAATAAAAGATTCACTTTAAAAAAAAACAAACTAAAACTATTTGCAACAAAATCTTTGTGGAATATTTTAGTAAAATGAATACCATTTTGTTTAAATATTCTAGATAATTTTAAATGTATTCATACAAAGGCGCCTGTTGGATAGTTGACATTGAAATTATTAATAATACCGTATTAAATTTTGACCTTGGAGTTAATATATTGACACGGGCAGAAGTGCATATCGCGTCTTGTCTGGGAAAAGAAATAAAAATTTTCTTTATAATCTATAATCTTCTAATAACGTAGTTTTTAGCGGTATTTTAGTCTGTCCTGTAGTGGATTTTATATTGTCTTTCTTTTCTAATCTTGTGTTACTTGACTCCATATTGTGTAAAATTGGTGGTGTTTAATGTAATATAGTTCGTTTATTGTGCATAAGTGAAGTGAATGGAAAATGATAACACGGAACATGAATTCTGAGATGCCACAAAAATTGCCCGGAAAGTTCTAACCACCATCCATGAGACCCACCATCTTGTTGGAACATTGAAATAATCGCACAACACTTTACCTGAATATCGATCTCCTAACTTGTCCTGATAATTTTAAACCTACCTTTGACTTTATCAACTCCACGTTTAGAGGTATTTGAACAATTTTGTTTTATGGTTACTCGAAGATTAAGAAGATAAAAAAGATGGTTAAAAAATGTACGAATGTATAGAAGATTTGGTGCTTATGCCTTTACATTAACTTGGACACAGAAGAAAACTGACTAAAAAATACTTTTTTTTTTCCTCGAATTGACTATGCTATTGACCTGGCAAGGTGTTTACAGCTTCACCGGACTACTAAGGCAACCGCTTAAGGCACTCAGCCGACATCATAAGAACTACCTATATTGACAACTTCAGAATTGGCAGTATGGATTAATTCCTTCGCATGTCCTATTGGACGAATATTATTACTACTACTTGTAATGACGTGACGTGTTAACGAAACACTGACACGGGCAAATGCTTCTGCGGAGCCAAAACAAGAAAAAGAAAAAGAAGTGACGTGTCACACTGTTTTTATCATCTGTAACATGGATACACTTATAATAAAATTAATCATTTTCTATCGAAGTAATAAATTTGAGATATATACAAGACATACTTCTTATACGACATTAAATCACTTGCTACGAATGTTATTCAATAAAATATTTTGTTTTTACATTTCAAGCAAACGAAGCCCTCAATGAAACGTTTGAAATTGAAATACAATGAATGACTGTGCACTTCTCTTTTATTTTTTTAAATCATAAGCTTCTGCCCGTGACTTCGTCCTCGTGGAATAGTTACTTTGGGATAACGCTAAGAAAACTCCGATTTTGAAACATTCTTCATGGGTGCTGCGCTCTTATTGCTCTTAGCGCGATGATATATACCACATAGCCTTTCGCGATAAATGAGCTAACTAACACTGAAATATTTTTTTAAATCGGATCAGTAGTTGTTGAGATTAGCGCGTTCAAGCAAACTCTTCAACTTTATAATATTAGTATAGATTACTCAGAAAAAAATTCCAAATTTCCAAAAAAAAAACTAAACATGTCTTACATATACATTACTAATAAATAAATAAATCAATAAACGTAGATACTCGTGTAAAGGTGAACTAGTGTGGCCTTCGGAAAATCGTCAAAAGGATATGCTAAAAACTGTGGCTCTCAAAAAGGCTCCAGTAAATATTATTTCAGTGTCTAGCTGTAGTTTAAACAGAGCTTAAAAGTAATCAGTCTGTCAAATAGTTTTATCGATGCAGTACAAATCTAATCACATCACTGGATAACATTCAATGATATCGCTAATGAAATGTGATGAATTGTAATTAAACTTTTTATGATATTACTAGCTGTGCCCGTGACTCCGCCCGCGTAGATCCTAATGTAAAGTGACTAATAAAATCATGTGAATATATTAAGTCCATTTACTTATCTACTTTTCTCTCGTACTTAAGTCGCGTCGTCATTAAAATTACAATAACTTTTGATAGAGTGAACCGATTTTAATGAAACAAAGACTAAATGTTACTCGGAGATATGTTTTACGATTATCATAAACTTACTACTTTAGCCGTGTTGCGTGTTCATACAAACAGACATTTCTAAAAATGATTGAAATATATTTTAAAACGTATTCTAGATACCTGCAATAATTTTGCAAAAATCTAAAAGTCTAGCACGTTACATTTACATTCTTATATGTAGTCATATTGTTAGACTACATAGCTTAGTTGATAAAGTGTTCGGGCACCGCGTCGATGGACGTAGGTTCGAATCCTAGCAACTGAGTCGAAGCAATGCTGTATTCTTGGGAATCACACTAGATTCTAAATTACAATGGGGCCCTCATATGAAAAAAATGGCTAACAGATTAAGTTCGGCTGCATACGCAATACGAAAAATTCGCCAGCTTACAGATATTGCCACTGCTAGGTTAGTCTACTTCGCTTACTTCCATAGCCTAATGTGCTATGGTATTCTACTGTGGGGGACGGCTGCTGAGTTAGACACCATATTTCTATTACAAAAACGGGCAGTTCGAACAATACATGATATGGGACCTCGCGAATCATTAAAAACGAAGTTCCAGGAATTCGGTATCCTAACCCTGCCCTCCCAACACATTTTTGATAATTTAATGTATGTGTGTAAAAACTTTGCAAGCCTCCATTTTGTAATGCGACATGATTTAAATACTAGAAACTGTAACAAACTGGTCGTCCAATGTTTCAGACGTAGCAAAACCAGTAATAGTTTCTTAGGTAATAGTGTTAGGTTTTACAGTAAAGTCCCAAAACATATTACGATTTGCCGGACTGTAAATTTAAGCGCCATGTCAAGCAGGTTTTAGTGTCGAAAGGCCATTATAGAGTGGATCAATATGTGAACGATGGTGATGTCTGGAATTGACTCCTCTCTGTGCATCCACTAAAAACGGTATTGTAACGTATAATGTATTTGAAATATATATATGTTAAAAAGATCTACCCGATCGAGTTTCTTGCCGGTTCTTCTCGATGACTGAGCTGTTTTCCGAACCGGTGGTAGTTTTGACGTTCATAAGCACCTTATTTGGGCGTAAACAGAATAAAGTATTTTTGATTTGATTTGAAACGAATAGGCGGGTCACCTGATGTTAAGCGATCACCACCGTCCATAGACACTTGCAACATCGGGAGAGTCGCCAGCCTGTGTTTGAGGGAGGGGGAGGGGGAGGGGGAGACGGAGGAGGAAAAGGGAAGTGGGTCTCCGGCGCTCTCACTGACCTAACGAAACGCAACAATGCAAGCACTGTTACTTCACGTCAGTTTTCTATGAGTTTTTCCTTATAAAACTGAAATAGTTTAGAAAATTATCCGATTCGAAATATATATAAGAGGTGTTGAGGTAAGTATGCTTGGTACACATATATGTTTCAACAACTCATATATGAATGAATAGTTAGCTTATCTTAGGTTAGCTCAGATAGGTCGCGAATTGCATGTATCAAGCAATAGCCCAAGCCGAGGTGTGTCGTGCACCCTAGAACTAGTTGCTCAAATAAAATCGGCTGAGTGCCTTAAGCGCTCGTCTTAGTAGTCCGGTGAAGCTGTTAAGACCTCGCAAGGTCAACAGCGTAGTCAGTTCGAAAAAAAAAAGTTCTATGAGAGGGTGGTAGTAGCTTCAGCGTGGCTCTACCACCTACAGCTATAACTAAGTAGCTATCACCCTCAAATTGAACATTAGACGTCAAGCACCTGTTAATGTGTTTCGGCAGCTGCACTTGGGAGCCAGCCCCCTCTAGCTTTAGCGTGTTTACCCTCTTAGATGATATCGTCATAAACAAATATAAAAATACTACCGACCTTGGTGGTATACATCTTCTATCTATATACATATAATAGGAATGTAAATCTAAAGTGTTTGTACTTTTTAGATTCTTGTGAAAAAGATTGTTGCAGGTGTCTAGGAATAAATAATAAAATAAATTTCAATCATTTTTAAAAACGTTGGTATGTCTGTTTGCGTTTGTTTGTTCGTTTTAATGGCGACGCGACTTATGTACCAAAAGTAAGTAAAGTAGAATAAGTAAATGGACTTAATACATTCAGATGATTTTATTAATCACTCTTTTTTAAGTGATGTTACACGCGGACGAAGTCGCGGGCACAGCTAGTTGATTAATTCAAACATAGCTAGCTTTGCTAAAAAATAATTTCGACGAACAACAATCCAACTTTATTTTGGGGAACGTTTTATTTGTTCAACGGTTTCGATTACTTCTGCACCTGATGACGTCAACTTATACCAAAACAAAGTTTAAAAGGACAATCGTGCATTTTCAATACATTAATGTATCATATCTTTTGACTCATAAGGTCGCATTTCGTTTGTTTTAGTAATTATTGGCGAATCACTTAGAGGGTGAATTTGCTTTCTTGCCTCACGTATGCTTTTAGCTTGGGATATGAGTTCATGACATCATTATTGTAAAATACTGCCCACTCTGTATAAACCTTCGTTCATTCGTATATTTATTGGTACTGCATTTTCAATTAGTTTGTTTACGAACCGAAAATAAAACAGTTGTTTTTTTAATTCGTATTCATTCCCTGTTACATCGTAAAGAACAAGGACTTTATTGTTTTCGAAAGACAAAAAACTGATGCCCCGTGACGTCATAACCTGATAATTCAATGCTTCTACCAATCTAATCATTCTAAAGAGTAAACGAGATACATGTGCTGAATGTCATCGTAGTAAGTTCACGCATATATTTTATAATGAAACATAACTTTAGTAAAAAAAACAATGGGGAATAAACAGGTAGGTTATTAAAATAGGACATTCATTTATCTAGACAGGCGGCAGCGTGTCAACACAAGTTCAAGCTAACAGAATGGCGAGCGCGCGCTTCTATGTGTAATATTACACGAACCATTTGGAGCCACTTTTGACCCCCTCGTAACTCAAAAACTATTTGACATAAACTTCACCGATGTTATTACAAAAAAGTTAAATACGTATTGTTTACTTGCTTTAAAAATGTTTCGAAATAAATGCGCCGCGGTCGCTGAATGTTCGCCATCTTGCTCTTTTGTCTCGCTTTGGTTACGTTAGGTTAGACTTGCTTTTAAGTATAACGCGAACTTGCCTCGGTCGAGCTCGGTGCATTTAATTCGAACCCCTTTTTAAAGCATGTATTCAATACGTATTTAACTTTTTTGTTTGTTGGGATGTTTTGGGATTTGACCAGAATACCATCTGTAGTTTGTTTAAATCAGGCTGTAGAAGTAGTCTTGGAAATTATAGACCTATATCCGTATTTCCGTCGATAAGCAAAATTTTTGAAAAGATAATACTCCACCAATTGTTTGAGTATTTTAGGGTGAAATTGATTCTGGATAGTCGACAGTTTGCTTTCACAAAATCGAAATTTACTACTGACGCAGATGCAACGCTCATAAGCCATATATTGGGGGCCTAGGAGGATTCGCAGGATGCAATTATAGTTCTACGATCTGTCGCAATCGCGATAGTCACAATAATATTCGAAAAGTATTATTATATTGGGCACGCAATGTGTTCAGAGTTTATTTATTACTAGCTGTGCCCGCGACTTCGTCCATGTAGAACCTTATGGACAACAGTAACTAATAAAGACATCTAAATGTATATCTAACGTCTAAAAACTTATCTACTTTTCTCTCTGTATCTGTACTCAAGTTACTTCGTTAAGTCGCATCGTCATTAAAATGTATATCTAATGTCTAATTACTTATCTACTTTTCTCTCTGTATCTGTACTCAAGTTACTTCGTTAAGTCGCATCGTCATTAAAATGTATATCTAATGTCTAATTACTTATCTACTTTTCTCTCTGTATCTGTACTCAAGTTACTTCGTTAAGTCGCATCGTCATTAAAATGTATATCTAATGTCTAATTACTTATCTACTTTTCTCTCTGTATCTGTACTCAAGTTACTTCGTTAAGTCGCATCGTCTTTAAAATGTATATCTAATGTCTAATTACTTATCTACTTTTCTCTCTGTATCTGTACTCAAGTTACTTCGTTAAGTCGCATTGTCATTAAAATGTATATCTAATGTCTAATTACTTATCTACTTTTCTCTCTGTATCTGTACTCAAGTTACTTCGTTAAGTCGCATCGTCATTAAAATGTATATCTAATTTCTAATTACTTATCTACTTTTCTCTCTGTATCTGTACTCAAGTTACTTCGTTAAGTCGCATCGTCATTAAAATGTATATCTAATGTCTAATTACTTATCTACTTTTCTCTCTGTATCTGTACTCAAGTTACTTCGTTAAGTCGCATCGTCATTAAAATGTATATCTAATGTCTAATTACTTATCTACTTTTCTCTCTGTATCTGTACTCAAGTTACTTCGTTAAGTCGCATCGTCATTAAAATGTATATCTAATGTCTAATTACTTATCTACTTTTCTCTCTGTATCTGTACTCAAGTTACTTCGTTAAGTCGCATCGTCATTAAAATGTATATCTAATGTCTAATTACTTATCTACTTTTCTCTCTGTATCTGTACTCAAGTTACTTCGTTAAGTCGCATCGTCATTAAAATGTATATCTAATGTCTAATTACTTATCTACTTTTCTCTCTGTATCTGTACTCAAGTTACTTCGTTAAGTCGCATCGTCATTAAAATGTATATCTAATGTCTAATTACTTATCTACTTTTCTCTCTGTATCTGTACTCAAGTTACTTCGTTAAGTCGCATCGTCATTAAAATGTATATCTAATGTCTAGTTACTTATCTACTTTTTTCTCTGTATCTGTACTCATGTTACTTCGTTAAGTCGCATCGTCATTAAAATTACAATGACCTTTGATAGACCGAACAGATTTTATTTTAAATTAACCAGACTAAATGTTACTCTCAAGGTATTTTTTAACATTTTCTTGAAGAGATTTTTATCATAAATGCAGTATTTTAGAAGTGATGCGAGTTCATACAAACAGATAGATAGACAGACATTTCTAAAAATGATTGAAATGTATTTTATTACAGATTCCAAGACACATGCTTTTAAAAACCTCGATTTGTATAATTTGGATTTATATTTAAATCAAGAAAGTAATATACTTGGTCGGTCTTGTAAAAAAGGAGCAAAATTAAACATCTATTAGGTGTATCTGAAAATCTCATTATTTTTATTTGTAAACTAGCGGGCCCGGCTGACGTTGTCCCACCCTGATTACTCCCCCGCAACCCCCCTTGTGGGTGGAATTCCGTAAAATCCGTTCTTAGCTGACCTCTACTCGGCGAAAAGAATATTCCTACCATATTTCAAGTCGCTACGCCTTATGGTTCCAGAGATATCGTGATGAGTCAATATATAGGTGGGAATCTCTTATATATATATAATAATAGAAGATTAGGCTAGCTACCGAACCTGAACCCTTCACCTGCTACAATTTTTTTCATTAAAATATAAAAAGTACAAACACGTTACACTTGTGTATATGAAATTGTACACGCACTGCGTTCATAGTCCTTTTATTTATTACTAGCTGTTCCCGCGACTTCGTCCGCGTGTAATAATTAATTTGGGCTAACGCTAACACGCACCGAAAACTGTTAAAAGGAAAAAAAGCGATTTTAAAACATTCTTCATTGGTGCTCCGCTCCTATTGGTCTTAGCGTGATGATAAAGCCTTCCTCATTAAATGTGCTATGTAACACTAAAAGAATTTTTCAAATCAGACCACTAGTTCCTGATATTAGCGGGTTCAACAAAACAAATTAGCTTTATAATATTACTTTACTCGTAAATTACTACTTTTCTCACGTACTTACCTCGAGCCGTCATTCAAATTACAATAACTTTTGATAGAGTGAACTGACTTTAATGAAACCAAGACTAATATACTCTCGAGGATATGCTTTATGATTTTATTGTGAACCTAGTGCGTTAGCAGTGATGCGTGTTCATACAAACAGACAGACAGACAGACATTTCTAAAAATGATTGAAATGTATTCTATTACTTGTTTCTAGACACCGGCAATGAATTTTTTTCACGAAAATCGAAAAATTGCAGACACGTCAGATTTACAATCATATTATATGTATACACTAGCGGGCCCGGCAGACGTTGTCCCGCCCTGATTATAAAAAAATAATTGACGAATTATATACCAAAACGTTCCTCATGAATCATTTTATCCATTGGTGGAAACCGCTTGAAAATCCGTTCAGTAGTTTTTGAGTTTATCGCGAACAGACAGACAGGCAGACGCGGTAGTGGACTTTATTTTATACTATGTAATGATATAGATTCCTAGGCACCTGCAACAATTTTTCTCACGAAAATCAAAAAAGTACAGACGCGTTAGATTTACGTTCTTATTATCTTTAGATGAAATTGGACACGCAATGCGTTGATAGTCCTTTTATTTATTATTCTACGGTAGTGATGCATAAAATTATGACATAATAAATGAAAAAAAAAAACATTTTACCTAACCAAATAAATGTTGAACTCGTATACGGCGATCGAAGTGGAGTGCATCCATATATGTATAACAAACGCCTACATTTTTGTTTGTTGATGTCATTATTGTATGCAAAAACGTCGGAAACGTAGCCTTGACTTCGATATTAGCAGATGCTAGGTGACTGTTTCAAGGATATTTTTGAGTGTGCGTTACGTGTGTTTACTTAATTATGAATTTTCATTGTATAATTACAATATATCATCCGATATCTTATCTATATATAAATAGTCTGCAGGAAAACGGATAGGAACATGTCCTTCCTCTGTTTATCAACCGATTTTCTTCAATCTTATTTTTTTTTTGTCACTGCAAGTAAACGAACAGGTGGCTCACCTGATGTTAAGTGATCATTACCGTCCATAAGCACTAACAACACCAGGGAAGTCGAAAGTGCTTTGCGAGCCTGTGTTTGGTGGAAGGTATTGGAGGGGGACGGGGAGAGGAGAGGGGAGGGGAGGGAGGTGGGCCTCCGGTGCGCTCTCTGACCGAACGAAACGCAACAATGCAAGCAATGTTACTTCACGTCGGTTTTTTATGAGAGGGTGGTACAAAACCCGAGCGAGCCGACCCATTCATGCCGAAACCAGTAATAGCTTCTGCGTGGCTCTACCACCTACAAAACTGTTTAGTAGCTATTGACAAGCTATTAATAACAAATTTAGAAAGATTTCTTTTCTATCGTTAAAGTTCGATCGCTGAACGAGCGCTCATATAAATAAAAATCTATATAAAAACTAGCGGACCGGGCGGACGTTGTCCTGCCTTGAAAACAAAAAAAATCCTAAAAGTCGATCGCAGCGCCACCTGCCGGGTCCAATTGTGAATCTAAACCATTCTCGAATCTCCACGAACACACACAAAAAATTTCATCAAAATCGGTCCAGTCGTTTAGGAGGAGTTCAGTCACATACACACGCACACAAGAAATATATATATTAAGATAGGCAGCGGGGAAAAGGTTAAAAAGATCTCTTTCTTCTGTTTTACTAGATTTTCTTCGTTTTTTTTTTTTTGCTTTAGTAGCTATTGCCGAGATTTAGTGTTACAGATTAGAAAAAACTGGTCTTTTATAGCTTAATACATCGGCATTCGTGGGTCACATATAACCCCAGACACTTTTTAAGTATAAACAGAGTTTACTGCACAAAGAGAACACTGTCGTAAAAGCCCCTCCGATATTTTTGGCTTTACGTAGAAGGAGTCCGTTATCAATTAGTTTGATAATTTTCGAAGGCATGAATTCATTAATCTCAAGACATTTAACGGACTTTGAAATTACCACGACTCTCTTACTTGCACCTAAATCGTGACTGACGAGTCTTTGTGCTATCATCATTACATAGTATAAAACAAAGTCCCCTGCCGCGTCTGTCTGTCTGTCTGTTCGCGATAAACTCAAAAACTACTGGACGGATCTTTATGCGGTTTTCACCAGTGGATAAAGTGATTCACGAGGAACGTTATGGTATATAAGTTGTTAAGGATTTTTTTATAATCAGGGCGGGCCGGGCCGGGCCGGGCCCGCTAGTTATTATATAATACTCATGCAATGCGTCAAGGGAGAGGGAAGTGACTCGTATCGAATTGCGAACACATCTCTCCTATTATATCGCTAATTCCGAATATATCTGTGCGAAAACAATAAAATTGAAAAATAAAACACCGTCCTTGGTTTACTAAAACTTGGTCATTACTAGCAGATAGAACCCTATTTATTTCAGTTAGCAGTTAGTATATTCGTAAATAATGATATCATACCTCAAGAATTCCGCTAAAAAAGCAGTAGTTTAGACATTCAATAAAAGGATCATATCTAGGACGTGCTGTCTGCGCTACAGACATCCGTATTGTTAATTAAGAATGATTAAAATCGCAAATTAGTTTATGACTCTATTAAGAGTTTACATCACTTCGCTCTAGGTCACATTGTGAACGTAGGGTTGCCAGTAGAAATCAAAATTTCTCGTTCTCAAAAAAGTTAGTGTCATTTTTTTTTATTTCATACGTTTTAGCATGTGACCATAATCTCCTCTGATGTTAAATTACGATGTGATCTATAGTGTTGACATGTTAAATCTAGAGGGGGCTGGTTCTCAAATGCAACTGTCGGAACACACCAATAGGTCCCTAGCGACAGATATTCAACTTAAAACTGGTATCTCGCTAAGAGGACTTAGAAGAAGCCATGCTATGGTTTCAGCACAATATTTTCCTTCACCGAAAGCTTCATGCCAGATAAAGTCAATTCCATAGTCGGTAAGACAGCTCTGCATGCTTCACGCCTTATAAGCTGGTACAAAATCCTGCTCCAATATCGACTGTCTGTATTCTTTGGGGGAAAAGCTTCGAATATATTTATTAAGACGGTGCAATAGCACTAGTTTTCACACCTTTTTCACAGAAAAACACTTCAGTTGAACCTGAATATAAGATGTTACGCCAAACCTTGAATTACAAAGGATAATGCCTTCGCTAGGTCCTCGGAATATGTACGCTCGCTTCTTCACGGTTGAAGGCATACACCTTACAATTTTCTTTCTTGTAACTTTCTTCGACAGTAAAAATTTTGTTTTCACAGGTAATACCGTAACATAGCCCGGAATCTTAATTTGACAATCGTTATTTTGTTTTATTTTTGGCAACAAATCTTCTAGTAGATTATTACTGCCGTTGTCGTGTAAGTAATTATATTACGAGTTTCTTGTGATTATTTCTATGTTGTAACAAGATGGTGACCTTCTTGTTAGAACTTTCCAGGAAGTTTTTGTGGCAAGTCAGAATCAATGCCCCGTGGTATTATTTCCGATCCGATTAACTTGTGCTTAATAACGAAACCAGATTACGTAAAACACCACAAAATATAGAGTCAAGTAACACAATGTTATGAATAAAATATAAAATCCACTACATGACGTTCCGAGATCCCGGCAAAAACTCCTTGACAACCTTAAAGACATAGGCACGTTTAATTAACTACGCTGGTAACACTATTTTAATGCAGTGAATGGCAATTGAATTTACATATTTCTAAATTTTAATTGCAAGTAATTGCATTCAGAATCTGTTCATCAAACAACAAAAATTGTGCAATTTTAAGGATTTATTTTATACATTTTTTCATCTAAACCTGTTATTTTATTACTTCATTGGTATTGAGCCAAAGAATAAGGTTAGAAATTACGTCACCAGTAGTGTCACTATCATCATCATCATATCAACATATATCTTAACTAGCGGGCCCGGCAGACGTTGTCCCGCCCTTATTATAAAATAATCCTTGACAAATTATATACTTCCGCAAGAATCGCTTTATCCACTGATGAAAACCGCTTGAAAATCCGTTCAGTAGTTTTTGAGTTTATCGCGAACAGACAGACAAACAGACGTGGTAGGGGACTTTGTTTTACACTATGTAATGATACGTGAAGCCAAAACTTCGTACCCTTTTTAAGTGAATTGCGTGAACGGATGAACGTGAAATTTGGCATAGTTAAAGTTTATATGGAGGAGAAGTGCAGAAAGCTATTTATTTTATATAAAGAGCATTAGAAGTACATTAAATTAATTAAAATATGCATTACTCACACTGGTGCTTCAATTTTACACAAAATATACACACATGTAAATAAAAAAGACATTTTGACATCCGTCAATAACGGACTTCAAAAAAGGTTGCTCGACTGTATGTATTTTTTTACTCTTACGTTCCAATTACCCTTTTTCATTCTACATTCAACAATGATATTATAATATATCTTATATTTTAATACGTGAAGCAAAAACTTTGTACCCATTTTTACTTTTTAAGCGAATTGCGCGAACGATGAACTTGAAATTTAGCATAGTTAAAGTTTATATGGCAGAGAAGTGCACAATGTTATTTTTTTATATAAAATGCATTACAAGCATATTAGATTAATTAAAATAAACATTACTCACACTACTGCTTGAATTTTACACAACATATACACACATGTAAATGAAAAAGACGTTTCGAACACGTTCTTTCTTACGTTCCAATTACCTTTTAAATATTTTTAACATGACTGACATTGCATGCCTTACAACATGCCCTTTGAAATTAACTGGTCAAATTGTAGGTTAATTTTAGAATAATATAATATGTAAATTCATTAATTGATAAATAATTTATCTTTAGTAAATTTATGGAACTACTGAAATAATTATTATTCTCTTTGGTTTTATTGAATGTCAATTTTTTTAGGTGACAGGACTGCTTTCACTTCATGTCACTTTGCTTCATGTTGCCATAAGAGTAAAGCAATATTTCCAAAGTCAATGTCAATATTTTAATGTTTAGGATTTCTGTATGGTGTACTCACCTCAAATGATGATTCAATAAAAAAATGAGCGAAAAAATACTTTGTAAAATCAAAATAAGAAAATTTGTTTGGTCATGAAAGCAATCCATGACTTACATCTCCGCGGTTACAATGATGCAATTCAACTTGATGTAGCAATTATATTTAGTACAGTTGATGATCAATTATGAACAAAAATGAGTTCATTTTCAACAGTTAATGGTAGTATTAAAAACGTCTTTGTTTTGGATTTATCATTTGATTCTATTGTGTATCCATTACTTTTCCAAATGACGATACTGGGCATATCACTATTCCTCATAATGTACAGACTATATTTATTTCAATATCACCCAGAAATACCACGCACCCATGGTGTCGTGTAGAATTCATTGAAAATTGTGTCATGAGTTGCGATAAATTTCTTTATTTTCATAAAGTTATGTTTACTTAGTATTTAAGAGCCTTACCACCTTATGTAACCGCCGAGAACAAACTGTCGAGCGGTGGCAGAAGCGCTACGAGGCCTCAGCCACAGGGGCGTTGACGCGTGTCTTCTTTCCGAAGGTGGGCAGTGCCCACCGGGAAGTGAAGAAGCCACCGCTATCACCGACCCATGTGCAAGTCCTTACAGGACATGGGGGCTTCGCGGCGTACATCCACAGCTTCAATATCAAAGACAGTTGCGCATGAGTGTGCCGACCCGGATACCGAGGAGACGGTGATCCACCTTCTCCTTCATTTTACTCGTTTTGACTCGTCCAGGTGTGACCCCTAATCCCAGATGGGCATCGGACTCTCGGAAGGTGTATTACATAAAATAATGGCGTATGTAGATACCAGGGAACGGCTCGTGAACTTTATGAAATATGTAGAAGAAATAACGAAAAACATAAACAAATAAAAAAGGAAAATGGAATTTGCAAAAAAAAGAAATGGCTATACAAATAAATAAAGTATCGGATAATGTCCGAAAGGAAAACGGGGACTTAAAAAAAAACAAATGTATTAAAGTTAATATAATATAAAACTTATAAATTAATGCTTGTAAAAGTATATAAATTTGTAAAATTCACAGTGTTTAGCATTCTTTATCAAATGTTTGCAAATCGCTTTGGCCATTTTCTCTTTCGATGAATTGTGTTTCTCTTCCTCTTCGAAAGTATTGGCAACCTCTAAGAACGACTGAGCCGTTTCATCACCACTGTATATGTCAAGATAATGTCTAAAACAAACAAAATTATTATTAAAAAAAATTCGTGGCAGTCAAACTCAAAACAATGCAATTTGAACTGTGTTAATTTAAAAATTGAAATTATTAACATTAGTCTGGTCTTCACATCTGTTGGCACTCCGAATAACAATTATACACTTTGTCATTCAATATAATATATTAATGTAAGGCAAGAGAAAAAGTGTTTCGTTTACTAAAAAAACGATGTTCTGCACTACTTACCTTAAACAGTCCCTAATGTAATCGAAATGATCCAGAAAACACGAACAAGGCCCAAACTGTACGAGCAGAGGCGTACTCGATCCTGAATCTAGAACTTCATTTTTCGAAGACTCTCCGACACTCAAGGACATCGGTAAAATTGTCGGCGGGTCCCCGAACTTCCTCAAATACAGTTTCCTTATCAGAGTCGAAGTCAGCACTGGCATTTGTTTGTTCACTTCCATTTCATAAGTCCGTTTGTTATATTCCTCATGAGATCTATCAATTGCCACTTCGCGCTTCACCTCAGTTATGATTGATTCTAAGTCTTGTGTGCTCGACAATTGATCTATTTTTCTGCATAGCGACTGTATGAACCATGACCCGTTTATTTCGTGCCTGGAAATGATAATAAATAAAAGTGAAACGAAATTTTATTTCAAGCTCAAATTTCAAAAATTTAAAACTGTAAATTGCGTTACCAATACCGCCAACTCATTTCTATCTCAAAGCATAAGTGCTCGCTCTGATACGTCCTGATCTGAATTGTGTGTTTGGTAACAAACAAATGCTTAAGAGGTGTTCCAGCTCAATGCTCAGGATTATTACCACTGACCTTAGAATTACACTTCTTTTGAGACTGGTTACACATAGCTTATAGCGAATATACTGCAATAAGAACTAACATCAGAAGGAGTCTATATGTGTTAGCTATTTCCTACAACAGAAAAGGTTTGAGTTGCGTACGAAACATTGCTAGAGATGGCACCTATAAAGATACCATTTGTGGGGTCATTCTCGCAAAGATAGATTTACAGTATTTCCTATAGACCTTTTATTTTTTTTTTTATTTACGTGGGGAAATCCTTTATGGATACGCCACCCTCTCGGGGGAGAGAGTGGGTTATGTCCGACTCGCACGGACTAAAACCCCACGGTGTACCGTCCACCGTATGGTAGGGGCGGCCAGGGATCGAACCTGCTGTCTTCCTGAGAAACCGCCCCTGCAGTATTTCCTTTAGACCTAAGTATACATTGACCGCTATTGGATTGTGACCATGGTGGACCTTGTGTAAAACCAACTACAATGACATCAGCATATCTAGTGATCGAACTGAGTGGTAAGATATTTGCCACGTTTCAGATAAGCCAGTGTATATCCAGGTAACGACAGGCTTGCAGGCTGGCGTGATAGCGGCAATTGGTAATGGATTTTAGATATTTCGATTCTCACTTTTGATTGCTTATAGCATCAAGTACAGTGGCATTAGTTAGCTGTGATACTATAGGAAAATACATTGTTTAATTTAGATACAAAAGACATTCTTAAATGTTAAATACTACGAGCAAGAACTTGTCTAGAAATTCGATGTGGTATTTAATTTTTTTTTTATTACAACTAGCGGGGAGGGGGTGTGTGGGTGTTGCTTCCATTTCTAGACATCACTGTCGTTAAATAATAATCCAGCCTGTAGAAGTCCACTGACATAACAACGTCCTCGACATAGTGTTAGAACTTATTCCACAGCAAATCGCTAATATGCTTTCGGACCTTATTTTAAAACCCAAATATGTTACCTAAGAAACTGAATTGGTATTATTGAACACAAAACATGGGATGGCTGATATATTATTATATCTAGATCATAACAGTCTTTTCCATAATCAGGTTTATCTAATTATTTTGTAAACATCGATCGCAAAAACCTTGTATGGAACGCCTGCCGTTAATATGTGAGCAAATAATCATTCAAGTGACAAAGGTAAACCAGGTGTTTTTGGCGGGATCTTACGCTAAGTTGCACCAGTCAATGTAAACGTTACAAATTCGGTTAAAGTTATTGTTAGGCTAAAAACGGGTTGCACCAGTTGACAATGGTTAAAATGACGTCACGATTTAACGTTAACTATTACGGCTCGATGTTGGCCGGTTAACGTTATTGTTAGTGTCAATTTATGAATCGGTTGTCAAGTTCAATAGTAAAAACTTTAAAATATTATGTCGATGCTCAGAGGCATCCTGCGGGAAACTGAAAATAGTATATTCGAAGATAATTTGCGTCTTAGGAAGAAAAAAGTTGATCGGTTTGCAAAATGGGACGAAGAATTATTCTTGAACAGATTTCAGGTTTCTAAAAAATTAGCAAACGTATTGTACTTACAGCATTTGTTAAAACAGCTGACTATGAAGTATGAACTATTTCTGTTTACACGTTATTAAAATGTCTGTCCGTCTGTCCATCTGTTTGTCTGTGGTGTCTGTTTGCTTGTACACTCATGACTCCCAAAGTACTACTTTCATGGTAAAACCACACAGTCATAAAGCATATCGTCGAGTAATATTTAGTCTTTCTTTCGTTCAAATCGGTTCGCTCTATTAAACGTTATTTTAATGACGACGCGACTTAAGTACGAGAGAAAAGTAGATAAGTAAAGTTTTAAGGACTTAATATAGTCAGATCATTTTTTTAATAACTCTTTTTTACATTTTTTTGTTTATATCATAGGAGGCAAACGACCAGGTGGATCACCTGATGTTAAGTGATCACCACCGTCCATAGACACTTGCAACACTAGAGGAGTCGCAAGTGCGATGCCAGCATGTGTTTGGGGGGAGGGGGAGGGGGGAGGGGGAGAGGGGACTGGGAAGAGGGAAGGAAAGTGGGCCTCAGACGCTCTCACTGACCGAACGAAACACAACAATGCAAGCACTGTTACATAAGGTTCCAGGCGGACGAAGTCGCGGGTACAGGTAGTACGTAATATAGTCAGTTATTGTATACAAGTGGATGGGAAAAAAAGCACGGAGCATGAATTTTGGGATACAAAACTGCATGGAAAGCTCTAACAAGGGGGTCACAATCTTGTTTGAACATTGATATTGTCACAGGACACTCCTAATATTGTCGCATGCTTGATAATGACAGTAATAATCTAGAAGATTACTTCCCAAAGTTAAAATTAAAAAAAAAACTAACTAACCTTATGGAAGGATTTCCACTGTAAGAACTATGTAGGATCAGCATATCAGCTTCGACGGGTAAAACGTAAGGTTCCACTTCTTCTTCTATGTCCTTCTGGTTCTTGCCCGAGTGGAATACAGGTACACCTTGTGACATTTTCGTTCCACGACATGCCTGAAATTTATCTTTATTCAGTTTTTTTTTATTGCCACGTGCGGGTATGTTAATTTTAAATCTTTTTATTTAAAAAAAAAACGCTCAATGAGTACATTTCAAATTAAAAAAAAATATATTAAATATAAATAACAACACTAGCTTTACCAGTGACATTAAATCTAAAAAGCTGTAGATATGTCATAACCGCATCGACAGTACCTTGTTAAAACTTGGCTAATTAGCTTATTTTTTATGGTTACCCCGTCAATCCGCCCGTATCTAAGCAACATGTAACTATTTCTTTTTCACCACCGACATTAAGAATATGCCATCTTCCACATTTTATCTAAGACAGTGTGGCGTTACAATATTACTTTACATATGTGCTATCGTGGAATTTTAGCTACAATATCACTAGCTGTTCCCGCGACTTCGTCCTCATGGAATAGTTACTTTGGACTAACGCTTTTCAAATCGGACCAGTAGTTTTCATGAAATTAGCGCGTTCAACCAAACAAACAAACCCTGCAGCATTATAATATAGTATAGGTTGAGCTTTACAGGTAAAAAGGTAGGTTATAGCGTTTGACCACAATCTGACCTGATATTAAATGACACCTAGGTCCAAGATGGTAAGCACACTAAACCTAGACGAACTGGCTCTTAGTGCACATGCTGAAACACACTCATAGGTTCTTGACGGAGAGATCTTTAAGCTTGAAGGTAGTAGTTAAGGGCTTAGAGAAGTCCCTACCACCATGCTATGGTCTCACCACGATGTTTCCCTTCCCCCTTACGCTCCGAACCAGTTCCAAGGATTCGAAGCTACGTCCATCGACGCGGTGGCCGAACACGCTATCAGCTAAGCTCTTCAAATCAATATCAATACTGGGATTCCCTAAAATGTCGTTTTTTACCAATCTCTAGTCAAATGATAAATACGATATAGATATAAATATAACGTAATGATAAAGGAAAATTGAAAAGATATATAAAACCGGATTTCCTAGTGATGTAGGCATTATATAAAGGACACCGATAGATCATGAATCATTGTTGAACGCATTCTTAACACCATCTATTGTTTTGGTGCATTTGATAAAAGTAATAACAAATAATGAACAATGTTCTTATCTATTATATACGTCTGTATTGACGTCGTACTTCTTATATGTAGAAGCTAGTTGTGCCCGCGACTCCGTCCGCGTGAAACCTAATACAAAAAAACAGGGACTAATAAAATCATCCGAATATTCATTTACTTATCTACTTCTCTCTCGTACTTAAAATTACAATAACTTTTGATAGAGTGAACCGATTTTAATGAAACCATGACTAAATATTATTCGAGGATATACTTTATGATTTTGTTGGTGAGGTTTTATCGTAAACAGACAGACAGACATATCGGAAAATGATTGAAATTTATTTTACGACTTATTCCAAAACACCTTACATACACGTTAGATTTACGTTCTTATTATATGTATGGCAGATATACGTCTGTATTTACGTCATACTCCTTATATGAAGAAATGAAAAAAATTCCATACAAAGAAGACCTAGCAGTTTTTGAAGTGATACTTCTTGTGACACGGTAGGGAAAAACTTTTGTTACGCGTTAAACGTAAGGTAGATGTGTATATGTAAGTATGTATAAGTGACTATCTGAGTCTAGCCAATGATATCCAGTGACCAGTAGTATACGAAAATTAATAAAGTATGTATACTACGGGACTTCGTATAGTATATCGGTTATGAGTATTCTCATGTACAGGGCTATTGGTAATACGACGAGCTCCCGTTAGGAGGTGATAAACTGATATATAGAGGAGATTTGTGATAATTTTAATTATAATTTGTGATTATGCAAAAGTGAACCATTTTTTAGTTATCATGTTTTTTTAGATTTTTTCGAAATAAGTTAAAAATGCAATATGAATCTCTCACTTATTATATTTTACATTGGAGATTTTCTCTCCTCACGCTCTGGAGAGTATATAGGCTGGAATTTTTTAATTCCACCTGAAGAAAAGTACTCTAAATAATAGAGATAGCAAATTTTACTCCAAAGAAACATGTCTTTATTTTTGAAAAGAAATAAAACTGCATTCAAAGATTTTCGAAAATTATATGCTTCACCCGGGAATCGAACCGACTAAAATCTGTATAAATTACACCATGTAATTTTATTGCATCGATCGTTAGGGTCAATCACAAGGATGAAATCACTTTAATATACTTGGTAAATTTAATGAAAGGAAAACCACGAAATCATCAATTATTTTAATTATTTCCAAAAAATGGTAATCTGCCGTCCATTGTCTTTAATACACAAATTTATTCTTTTAACTAATTTATTTCTAGTAACATTTTATAACGTGTTGTGGTGAATATTATAAATCGTATTCTGAACTTCGTCTCTCAACTCGTTCACACTCGCATAAGATTTAATGTAAAATCTAGAAATGTTTACAAAAAAAAATCTAAAGGGGTGAGTTCTGCTGATCTCGCAGGCGATCTGATTGTGTCGTTTATACCAATCCAGGTATTAAAATGGTTATTAATGTAGGACGTACTGATTCTGCTGTAATGGGCTGGAGCACCATCTTGTTGATAATTATTTGGTTTCGCATTAAAAAATTCGATCCTGTATAGAGTTCATGTTAAGAGCTCTCAGGCATTTTTTTTTACATATTCAACAACATTTTGCTTCGTAACCGAAAAAAATAGTCGTTTAAATAAAAGCACTCTAATGTATATACAGTTGTCACCAGGTTTATAGGGTGACATGACAGTGACGATTCGTGATGGATCCTTAATCTCTCGATGGTTACTGTTATTTTTAGATTATCTGTGTTCACCACAAGGTACAATTTAGTCGCTTTGTCGTGCACCTACAAAAAAACCGTGTGCTGTCGGGGTACCCCGTCCGAAATGTAAAATGAAGGAATCAAATCTAAAAATGTCTTTCCATAATTTTGGATAAATATTCACTCATTGAAAAGTAGATACAAAATACTGAATTATAAATTATGTCTATAATAAAATTTCCAGAGCGTTATCCAGTACGGTAATGTTTTTGATTTGATTGAATCTCCCCACGCCCCACATCTCATGGTGACCCTGCCAGGGAATCAGTATTGGGGTCAATCCAACAGCAGCTCAAGATGCTCATATATTCGAATTTCGGTAATCGTATGCACACACATATAAGTGTACAAGAGAAAGACAAAAGAGAGAGAGAGAAAATTGCATAAAGGGCGCATAACACTTTTTCCTTAGCTGACGATTTGTATCAGTCAACTTCTAACGTAAACCGCAATAAAGAACTTCGTTTTAAATAGTCCTGAGACAATACAGTTAAAATAACTTCTTTTTTCGAACTGACCGCGCTATTGGCTTGACGGGTGTTCACAGCGTCACAGGACTAAATTTAAAATAACCAATTAACGTACCTGTATAAGAAGAAACTTAGGTTTTGTGACCAACGTTGGCTTGTTACGTATCTTAAAATGGTTTATAACTTCGATTTCACTGTATTTCACGTCTTTAGCTCTGACTAGGCCATGATTCGTACCGTGAGTCAATATGGCAACACCGATAGAACCGTAATCCGTAAAGTCCCTCTCTGTAACTGGAAATGGGTATTTTAAAACAACATAATTAAGTATATACATTTCAACAGCGAAGTATTTGATAGAAATACAATGTAAACTCTTTATGACGAATTTCAAGGGACCGAGCATTTTTCGTTATAAAGAATTTACGTTATACGTAAGGAAGAGAACAAATAAATGGTTTTGTGGTACCTAAACCAAACAAATTGATCTAATTTCTACGTTATAAAAACTTTTTCGTTATAATAAACGACGTTATAAAGAGTTTGCACTGTAAGTACAATTAATACGTATTAAGAGTTTGCCAGAAAAAAAACATTTTTTATGTCATCTTATATCTTATCTAAATATATCAAAATCCACTGTCATGATATTTGTCCAAGTTGAACTCCGAAACTGCTGAACCGTTCTTCATGAAAGTTGGCACCGGTGTTTTTAATTATAATTTCGTCAACACTTCGTCCTTTTACCGATATTAAATTACCTCTGTTAATTTTTATCATTAATACTTACGCCTATAGAAAAAGGTAGTAATATCGACTGCAAAATCAAAATTAAATATACTTTATTCAATTTAGGCCCTAAGAAGGCGCTTATCAATGTCAAATTTACCCCTGGTAACTACATAACAGATACTCTGACAAGATCTCTATATAACAGTGTAAGTCTTGTTAAAATGGTTTTAGCAAATTTGAAAATTGGGATCGAATAATCTATACTTCTATACTAATATTATAAAGAGGTAAAGTTTGTGAGTTTGTGACGTTGTGGCGTTGTAGGGGGTAATCTCAGGAATTACTGGTCCGATTTGAATAATTCTTTCAGTGTTATATAGCTCCTTCATCGAGAATGGTTATAGGCTGTATACCATCACGCTAAGGCCAATATGAGTGGAGCACAGATGAAAAATATTTCAAAATCGAGATGTTTTTTTCTTTTTGAGAGCTTCCGCTGTTTGTCAGCGTTAGCCCAGAGTAGTAACTATTACTACGCGGACGAAGTCGCGGGCAGGGGCTATAATATTATAAAGAGGTAAAGTTTGTGAGTTTGTGACGTTGTGAAGTTGTAGGGGGTAATCTCGGTAACTACTAAACCGATTTTAAAAATTCTTTTACCAGTAGAAAGCCACGTTATTTGTGAGTGTCATAGGTTATATATCATTACGCTAAGACCAATAGGAGCGGAGCAAAAATGAAAAATGTTTTAAAATCGGGTTCTTTTTCCTTTCGAGAGCTTCCGCTGCGTCTTAGCCCAAAATAACTATTCCACACGTACGAAGTCGCGGGCAGAAGCTATTAACTAATTATATTAACGATACTAATATTATAAAGAGGTAAAGTTTATGAGGTTGTAGGGGGTAATATCTAGGGAGTCGGAGAAAAAATGGTCGAACGAAAACGTTTCTTACGAACGCTGCCTTAACTATGAGAGATATATGATTGAGTTTTAGAGAAAAGTTGTAGCTTGATAATGCCTATTACCGCCCAACGAAGTGGGCACGGGTCAGCTAGTATAACATAAAAATAAATAAGTAGAGTACACTTTAAAAATCTATAGATTACCAGATATACTAATAGGTACTTAGGATACAATTTTAACTTGAAATTAGAAAGTTCGGTTTTGAAACAGTTAGGCAAAAAATGGTACATCGTCTTTATATGCTACTAGCGGGCCGGGCGGACGTTGTCCTGCCTTGATAATAAAAAATAAAAACCCTAAAAGTCATCCGCAGCGCCACCTACCGGGTCCAATTGTGAATCTAAACCATTCTCGGATCCACTGGAACATGCACACAAAATTTCATCAAAATCGGTCCAGCCGTTTAGGAGGAGTTCAGTAGCATACACACGTACAGAAGAAATGTATAGATGAAGACTAGCGGACCTGGCGAACTTTGTCCTGCCTTGATAATAAAAAATAAAAATCCTAAAAGTCATCCGCTTTGCCACCTACCGGGTCCAATTGTAAATCTAAACCATCCTCGGATCCACTGGAACATGCACACAAAATTTCATCAAAATCGCTCCAGCCGTTTAGGAGGATTTCAGTGACATACACACGTACAGAAGAAATTTATATATAAAGATGTGTCATACTACATCTAATGTTTAGGTTTTTAAAGATTCTGATCTAAATCGATTAACGCGGAGTCCGAATGTCCTATCACAGACTATCATATTATCAAACTACACAATAATAGATACAAAACAATACATACACGTTTTGAGTTCTTGAAAAATTTTCTCTTTCGTATAATCCTTGTGTTCGACAACTTCGAAACCGAAACTCTCAAATGTGTTCCTCAAAGCTTCAACGTCCTTTTCAGTACCGTATCTAGGTTTAGAATAACCATCGACGTTCTCTTGATTAAAAATTATTAGTGCATTCTTTTCAAACTTCTCCAATTCGTATGTGGTCGCATATTTTGATAAAGCTCTAGTGTTATAAAGAATATTTTCCGATCCACTTTCAACGGGTGTTGTTACTTGATCTGGTTTATCATTAATTTTGAATATAGGAGTTGTCGGAATGTCAACGTTTCCTAATTCATTCGCTTCAGTATATACCATAGGTGCCAATAGTTTAATTTCCTCAGGTTCTATTATCGTTATTTTAGGCGAATTACTTAACGATGCGTCGACTGTTAATTTTCCATCGTTGTCTGATAAATCATCTCTTTTCATTGGGTCATCTGCTTCGTCGTTCACTTCGCTTGTTTCCGCGTTATAATCACCAATCTCATTTTTAATATGTAGTGTCATTTGATTAGTAGCACCATTACGTTTTTTCCCTTTACGTCGTCTCGAACCTTCAAACCCGGAATTTGTTCGGTTTTCAGATATCTCGTTTTCTCTGTTCATTGTTTTCTCTACAGTAATAACAATGTAACCGATGCATACAAGTGTAAGTGACTTACGAAACTGTTTATTATCGAATGGTTCACCTGCGTGTATTTTATCTTATCTCAATTTTATATTTCAATACATCGATAGGGCATTTTATAGAATGACATCATCGTTTCTAATCATGAACCATATAGCGGGAAGACAACGATAACTCCAAGGCCGTTGTATTTTGCATTTTTGTAGAAAATTCAAAGTTCGAAATAAATAAGAAAATGCACCAGATTAATCTGGAATAACAATGATAATATAACTATATAGACACATCATATGCGTTGCGACAGCACCTTGCTAAAATTTGGCTAGTTAGCTTATTCTTGCCCCGTCAATCCGCGCGTATCAGCAACATATAACTATTTCTTTTCCCCAGTGATATTGAGAATATGCCATCTTACTTGCACATTTTATCTAAGACAGTGTGGCGTTACAATATTACTTTACGTGTTTGTGCGTTATCGTGCCATTTGTTTTGTCAAAATATCATGTAGGTAACGTATCTTTAGTAATAATAGTTGTGGAATACTTTACAAATTTAACTTATGGATGCATTCCCTCAGAGATTGAAGAAAAAGCACGTAAACTTTAGTAAAAAGTACTCGAGAATGATCTTACGTGACTGCTCATTGCAAGCTGATCATTTCACACTGATGAAGGATGGGCATCTACCATTTGCACTGTGCTGTTTTCAGGACATTATGTAGTTGGATCTTAAGTAACAGTTTGAAGCGATGATGGCTTAGATGAGGGCTTAGTTGATAGCTTGTTTGGACACCGCGTCGATGAACGTAGGTCCTGATCTTTGCGTCTAAATCGGAGCTTTCGGTGGACGAAAGCATCTTGATGAAATCATAGCATAGTGGTAGGGCTTTTTCTAAGCCATCCTGTCTAGCTACCACTCCGACGTTAAAAATCTGGCTCCAAGTAGCTGTTGATGTGTTTTGGCAGCTGCAATTGAGAGCCAGCCTCTAGGTTTAGTGTCTTAAAATAAGATGAGATGTTGTGAAACGCTAAAATCTATAATGTATATAGCGCAGCAATATTTTTACATGGTAATCATTAGTCGATTCTCGTTCTAAATCAATTTAAAAAATAGGTGCTTAATATTTAACCTAATTTTCTAGAGAAATGCAAAACTGATACACACTCAACATCAGGTGATTTACACAAACACGAACTGGTGTAATAATAAGGAAAGCAATCAACCATGCCGCGCAGTACCGCTTGCGTTCCCACCTCAACCCGTGCCCCGCTTCCAATTGTTCGACCGTATGGCGGTGTTCCGACGATAAGCAGTTACGTAATGATTAACCTTGAAAGCGCCCCTTTAATTTTGTTCATTGAAACTGATGTAATTTTTAAACGTTTAAAAGTATCGTTCCCATACTCTTGAAAGTCTTAGAACAAATTTTAACTTAGGTCTTCTTGGTTGTTTATTAGTATTTGTTTTGATATTATTATTTCATATGTTAAATGTTACCATGAACGATCAAAGGATTAAACTTTAAACAGTCACCTGGTATAGAATAAAGTAAATTATAATTTCAACAGTAATTTAATAATGTTTTCACTTTTAGATATTACACTATAAGAGCAAATTTACTCTAAGGTCTCTTTTAATTTTCTTACCAAATGCTTGAGATCAGGAGTAAAACTATTGCCATATTAGTCACACTAATAACACAGGGAACCCAAACTACAAGGGCCACGATGTGTCTAAAGAAAAAATTCAAAATGTTTTCTATTATTTCAAATTATTATTAACAAGAGGCTTGTAATTACTTGTTAATGAAGAAGACAATATTTTTTCTAAGTGTTAGTAGACCCTAGGCTACACGTTGTGGCATGTATGATAAACTTCATCACAAACTTCCCGCCACATATTCTTATAATTGGACCTTCGGACCCTTTTAGTTCTATCTATGTTGCTGCTTAAATTAATTTAAATATCAATCCAATATACTTATATTTGACTAAGTGCATTTACTATATTTATAACTCAAATTTCTTTAAGACCGTAAGATCTATTTTATGTCGCGGATAAAGTGAAATTCATATTTTAGGTTTTTATTTTCGATGACTTTATACAAAAGTCCGTCAACGAATTAAGCATTACTAGGATATAGTGTAGACAATAATGTAGCAAATAATAGCTTGGTATCTCGATGGTAACAAAGTTTTTACTATCAGGCATAATGCAATCATTTTACAGTGCATCAATAAAACAATTACAACACTACTTGAAAATTGCGGTGTGTTAGGCTTCGTTTACACCGAAGCAATGTCTTGCGACATTGTAGCACGCCACAGAGCTGCATGCCAAAATATTGAAAAATGTCGCAAGTTGTAGCAAGAATAATGCGGCATAAAAACGCCTTACGTGATGTGGCACGTTGTTAAATTCGTATCCGAACCCCACGAATTTCATGCGTCCAACGGCTTTCAAGTTATGTTTTGTTTGTTATTTTACCAAAGATTGTAAACATAGAGATAGTCATAAGCACTGACCTGTGTTATGACCTGTGTTGTGACCTGATAAATGGAGTGGTCTAAAATTGTATTAAGAAAGATTTTCTTTTATTTTATATTCTCGTCAAAATTATCTACTTAGTGTCTGTTCATAAAAGAATAACTTGGTAGCCGGAGAAGTGTCCTAGTTGTAATGATAACTGATTTTTGGCAAAGTCTTGATAGTGGTAGATATCAAATGCATAGGTATTAAATACTTAGTCTATTGCAGTATCCATTGAATTATATTGCAGTAGAAGAATATTTAATTATATATATTATGACTATACCAAAACTAATTAAATACTCCACTAAAATGAAACGTAAAAAATTAATTATACAATTTTTGCAATATAAATCAAATTAACTAATACTAAAAATTACTGTTAAGACATAAAAATTGTAACCAAACTTCTCAGGGTTTTTCTTTGATTTTTAGCTCGCCATTCGTGTTATTTACCTCAACGCTCAAAACGCTCCATAATCACATGGACTTATTAGTTTAGTATATTATTTCCATGCATAATCTTAAATAAAACATATTTTATCTTAGATGACAACTGAATTATATGATGTCATAAAATAATACAAACAAATATTTCTCATTCTATTTTTAAAATTTATAAGGTTTCAATTCATAATATAATCCATGCCACTTCAATTTACGATTGTAACGCTCGGGACGAAGTGGAACGGGAAAACCCGTGGTTCTGAGCGGATTGTCCTGCTTAGTGGAACGCACAGAGTACCTTATATAAAGTGGAACGCACCATTAGTAGTTTGTAACTAGGGATGTCAGATTAATGGAAAAGGATCGATTAAGTATAAATCGATGTAAAATATGTTTAAATAATCGATTTATGGGAAAAAAATCGATTTTCCCATTTTTTTTAATCTACATGTTTTTCATATTCCAATAATATACCTAAGAGATTCATATTAAGATTTTATCAGATTAAAAATCAAATAAAATTATATGAATAAAAAACATACCAATTCAAAACGAATGTTATGTGTATGTAGGAGAGGGGCGGAGGGAAGGGAAGTTGGCCCCCTTCGCTCTCACAGACCGAACGAAACTATTACTTCACGACGGTTTTCTGTCATTTATTGTCTATTGTCCTATTATTTTAACAAATGTCCAGTCTTATTTTACATTTGACTAGTATTAAAATAAGATACTTAAAAGGAGAATTTAAAAAACTTAACGACCACATTATGGTTTCAAAAACTAAAATAAAACAATAATAAAGAAAACAAATCTTTCAACACAAACAACAACAAATTTTCATGAAAGACGTTTTTATTTTATTGAACGAATTTAACAGAGACCAGTATTATGCTGAGATAAGGACCACAATAATCATTATAAAATATAGTAATACATGTTACCTGCAAGACACTGGGATGTTTCGTTCTATGTGCTGTTTTAAATTTGTACTATTACTACAAGTGTTTAATTCTTTCGAACAGTACATGCATTTTGCTGTGGTATTATGCAATTTAGTTATAAAATATTTTCGCCAGCCGCTCTTACATGTTAACGGTTAGAAGACATTTTTATTGTTAACCAGCTACATTATCTCACTCTTAACTTGTAAATAATAATGAACTTACTTCGAGTTTTTTTCATCCGTTGCATTGATGGCGCTGTTTATGAAAATCGATTTTTACGCGTAATTTATGTAATCGATTTATTAACAATCGATTAATATCATTTCAAAAACCGATTTTTATATAATAATAATTGATATAAATAAAAATCAATTCTTTTTTAACATCCCTATCTGTAACATTGGCACAAATTTTGTGTACATGGATACATATAAATAGCTTTATAATTTTATTATATAATTTAATTTAATATCAAAATGACATGTATATTACAACAAAATAATATTTCAAATTCTTAAATTACGTTGGTTAATTTAGTGTTAGTTATTTATTATAAGTTAGATCATCAAAATGGTTAATTACAAATATCTGAGCCGTGAGCACCTTGAAGGATTTGACAATTATAAGGTAGATATTGGCAATAAGCACAAAAACTACTATTTCTTGTATTTTTCATTGATATTATTACTATTTTTTGTGTTATATCATGAATTCTTTAACATTTGAAATATAACCTGTTCACCTATATTGATTTTTTACGCAGTAAATTAAACTGATATGGTATTATTATAACCGCTTTCTGTAATTTTATACGACTGCGGTATTACTGATTTTTCTATGACACTTTCGATTTACAATATTTTACTACACTATAATTTGGTTTTTAGTAAAAGTTGTGCAATTTTTTAATGAAATTGGACCAGTGAAGCATTTCGCTTAAACTATTCGTGATAGAAAGTATATTATTTACTGCATTTTTAAGTGTCTTAAAACTAATTAATTTAATGAAACTACCCTATCTTCTATACATATAATAAGAATGTAAATCAAACATGTCTAGTTTTTAGATTTTTAAGAAAAAAATGTTGCAAGTGTCTTGGAATAAGTAAGAAAATACATTTCAATCATTTTTAGAAATGTTTGTCTGTGCGTTTGTTGGAACATGCATCACTGCTAAAGTACTCCGTTCATGATAAAACCATAGTGAAAATGATAAAACATATCCTTGAGTAACGTTTAGTCTTGGTTTCATAAAAATCAGTTTACTCTATCAAAAATTATTGTGATTTTAATAATGATGTGACTTAAGTACGGGAGAAAAATAGATAAGTAAATGGACTTAATATATTCAGATGATATTATTAGTCACTGTTTTTTTTACATTAGATGCCACATGGACAGAGTCGCGGGCACAGCTAGTAGTGAATAAAAATATGCAATAGAAGAAACATATAAATTGATGAAAATAATCATTGAAAGATACCAAAGCAAATTACTTTTTTTTTATTCATAAAACTTTATTTTTCATTTCTGTTCAAAATTTATTGTTTGTTTTATTTTAATGTAAACATTTTTTTTAAATACCCTACAAGTTGTAGCCTATTTTATTTAACAGAAAGAGAATATAAAACATGTAATTTCATGCACAATAATTTAATCTATATATAGATAAATAAAATTGAAGTGTCTATTTGTAAGGTCAAAATAGCAACTCTTTACTAAGTGTATATGTAAGTATGTATATACCATACATATACCAAAAAGTGTGTGTTTCTGTGAATCTCTGATATAGTTGGACTGATTTTGGGAGAACTTTCAATAGCAGATTTTATAAGGGATAACATAGTCTATTAACTTAGTCTTTTTAAAACATTTTTAAGGTTTAGTACAAATATAATTAACTAAAATAATTCTCCATGCACGCATGCACCCTATATGCATGTTTTCACAGAACAAAAATATTTTCCTAAATACTATATGGACTAAATAGTGGAAGTAAGCTAGTTCAAGAATAAGAAAAGCATGTTTTATGTACATATGTGCACATATTTTACATCCACACCTAAATTGATAGGTCATGCTCATAACAAAAAACTCACTCATGTCAATGAATCATAGGTCAAGTGGCATTATGATTAAAATCACTAATAAACCATTAGTAAAAAGTATCTCCAGTACAACATTTTGTTTTTCTTTATTAATGTATATACAGATAACTCTAGCCACTATATCATATACTACTATACATACTGTTACAGTAGATTTTGCATATAAAAAATGATTATTGATTACTGGATCATGAAAATGTTCAATGTAGGGTTTCTGTCCCACAAAACTCAGGGTGGTAGAGATAGCAATCTTGACTTTAAAGAAAAGCAAAGGCCTCAAGTTAGATTTTTTATATAGTGCTCACACGATGCATAAAATGTAGACAAGAAAATTTAAAAAATATCGCAATAATTATTTTTATTTCCTTTGTAGTACATGGCAATAGACACTAGTCCCTTGAGTGTCTATGTTATGCACCCCTTCTGGAACAGAGTTGTGGAGGTGAGTAATAATTAGGCTTAAAAAATTAGCAAAAGCAGACTAAACACTTAATTTCTAGTTAAAAAAAGTTATTAAATTATTTGTAAAGAGTACTCAATCAACATTCAGCAAATATATAAAACAATTACTTTATAAAGTATGTATTAAATATATATTTCCAAAAATACATAACAAATTAAAAAAAACAATAGTTATGAAAATTAATTCTGGTACTTAATATTTCAATAGTATATAAGGGCCCAAAAGTATTGAACAATGCTTATGCTACCATAAGCATGATAATGCTTAAGGAGAAAAGCGGGTTTTCAAGAAATTTGAAGAATAAGTTAAAGCAGGAGCCCATTGCTATCTCACTCTGCCTGAACAATTCTATAGAGAGCAAACCGCATAAAATAGATGACATTATTATATAATAAAACCCTGTTTCCTACACCAAAAATGATCACATATTCGTTTTTTTTTCATCAAAATTGAAATAAGAGGAAATTTGTCAGTGTCTGAATTTTTAAATTTTATTTATTATATTCAACATATTTGTTTCATTTATGTCTGAAAATAGCAATATAATTGGACTATTTTAGTACTTCTCGAAGGCTCCTAGGTCTTATAATATTTAGTTTATTGAAAATATCAAAAAATAGAAACATGACAGTGATAGATATAAATTAGACAGTACAAAAATATTTGCTACAGTTTAATTATCAAGGAAATAAACAGATCAATACCTCTTTAGGGAACAACTGATACCCGAGATTCCTCTTAAGTACTTGGTAAGAGGGAACTGATAACATCTATATAAATAGAATGCCAGAAGTCTGTTGTCGTTGTTGCCGTATCATTCAAAAACTGCTGGATAGCTTTCAATACATTGAAAATTTTATTTCTTAGATCCTTGGTCCTTACCTAAAAAGAAAATTGTCATTATATTTTCATTTAACCCTTTGCACTCAAAGTTTTTTTTCATTCGTATTATCAGCAACTCGAAACCGGAATTATCTGTTGTCATCGATACCATAGCAATCCACGAGGTCATTTGTCACCAACATTTTAAATGGCTCCGCTACGGAGCCCTAGTAAAGTTGTAAAATATAAAAATTTATGTTTTCTTTATACTTATAGGTTTTAAAGACTTTGAGAACCATCTGTACTAATGTTAAATGATAATGTGTTCTAAAATAGTAACCACAAAACACACCAACAGATACTTTGATTTTCAACCTGAGAGTGGTAGCTAGGCGGACTTAGAAAAAGCCCTACTACCATACATTCTTTCACCGGAAGCGCAACTAAGCCGTAATGATTCGAAACTATATGTACCTATCATAACGTCGTGGTGGTCTAGTGGTTTGACTGGTGGAATATCAATCCGAAATCCGTAGTTTCGAATCTTGTCATGTACCAATAAATTTTTCGGAATTTATCCGAATTATCACTATTGGTTGAAGGTGAAGGGAAATATTGTGACGAAACCTGAATCTGAGAAATGTTCTTGTAATACTACTGTATGTGGCAAAACTTAGAACTGTTGATTTTACAGAGTTTGAAATCGCCAATACGTCGTGGGCTGGCATGGTGATTGTGCCCATACCTTCCTTCGAGAAGAAATCTATGGCCATGCAGTAGAACTCTTACAGGATATTACAGATGATATTTATGTACCTTTGAGTTATATTACTCACTTTCACTTTCACTCTTTCAGCTAGTACCGAAATGGGTGGCACCGAACGTTCTAACTTTTGGCGGATTCCTTCTCATTATACTCAACTTCTTGATGCTCTCGTACTATGATTATAATTATTACGCGGCGAGTTACCCGTCTCCTAATGCGACATTGACTGAAATCCCATCAAATGGCCACTTGGAAGTCGTACCCCAGAATTTGTGGTTTGTGATAGCAGTGTTCCTGTTTACAGCTTACACTTTAGGTATGTATGTACTGAAAAAACAATGTAACAATAATCCAGCTAAATTCAGACTGGTAACATGCACACAATAATAGCATGCATTACTGAAATAATCCAGAACCATATGGAATCTCATAAAATGTTGGATCATAACAAAAAACTTTTGGAAGAACAAGTAAAAATATAAAGAACCCTTAACAAAAAAACAACATGTGAGTAGTTAGAATTATATGTAGTTAAAAAATAGTCAAGAGTTTGACTGACTAATCTAAATGCTACAAATGAAAATCATACAGGAATTATGTATTACGATAAAATAGTATTGAATGAAATGAAATTGTTTATATATTACTTGAAAAAAAAACTGCTTATCAAAAATATGCTATAGTTTCATTGTATCTTAGCATCCCCATTTGAGCTAAATTTAGTAAGTAACTCAATAAGTAGCAAATAAGCATACCCTCCCAACTAAAAACACAAAATATTAAGTGATCACTGACGCCTATAATTATTCGCAACCATATCAAACGAAGAAAATTGTAGTGGCCATCTGGTTTGACCAGCAGAATGTCAACTTGATGATATCCACAGGTTCATACACCAGAGTGTATCAACGTATTTTTGGAAATTGCTTACATGTAGATACCAATTTACATTAGTACCTCAATCGACTCAAGTTGAAGGAAGACAACGTGAGGAAACCCGAACTTGAGAAATGTTCTTGTAGCCCCTTGTGGAAAAGTATGAAACAGTGAATTTCTCGGAGGCCTATGGCACTGCAGTTAGTCTCTTACAGGTTGATGTGATGATTGTGTCAACGAAACACTGCAGTTCTGAAATCAGTCATTGTAAGTTGAAATTGTGTTGTGAGTTAACTTCTACAATTATAGACGAAAGAGGTAATAATCCAGTTCCAGAATGTTCCACATTCATGTATATACCGCGCGATTGGTTAGTCACTAGCAATATTTTTACAGGACACTCATTACTCGTTCCTGGTTCTAAATCAAATAAAAAATAGGAGCTTAATATTTGATCTAATTATCTAGAGAAACAGAAAAATTATATTGAATCCATTATGCGCTTTTATTGGAGCACGCGGGATGACGGTGTCGTTGACCGTCGGACCATGTTCAGTGAAGCGTGAAAGAACGAACAACAAAGGATAATTTTTGGAGATGTGCTGATTATGAATTTAGCTGAGTAGCCTTATTTTTGTAAAAAAATATTGTTGTGTAAAGATATTACTGTTATTGTTCATTAAAGTGAAAGAGCTCAATTTAGAATGAAATGTAAAAAAAAGTCTCGTGTATGAATGAAGCAGTTAATGTTTAGGATTTTTCGGCATATTTTTTTTACTGTGCATCATGTACATGCAATCTTATTTCAATATTACTTAGTTTAGTAATAAAAAAATCTTAATATTTTATTTAAATAACAAGAAATAATTATATAAGGTAAAACCACCAACCATGGACAGTATAAGCGATTTTTTTTTGTATTTGCTTTGTAATTTCTTCATTTTTCAATATACATTCTTTAGGATTTGGAGGTAAATGAAAAGCACTTTTCTCAATCAGTATTCAATGTTTAATTTCAGTTTAGTACTCAGTACAATAAAATATTATAAACAAACAACACTCCTACTTAGACACCATCAATGGACTGTAATATTCCAGTGTAAGACCCCCAATTATGGACATTATCTAATTATGAACAGCCATCAATGGACAGTAATAATTCAGTGTAGGGCCATCCATTATGTTTCTCAGAGATTTGGTGAGAGACATCTAATATCTGTTTAGGTAAATTAGAGATTGAATTGTCGGCCACGGATGTCTCAGGTGGTTGTGGCGGCAATAACTCGGATTCACCCACATGTTCAGGTTCGGAAGAATTCATGATTTGTATTGATGACTCCGTGATAGTTGTGGCAACTCTTAGAGGTAAATTTTCATTCAAATAGTGTTTATTTTTAGCCCAAATGGTATATAACAACAGATCTTTATTTGGAAGCAAGTTCTCAACGTTAGCTCTGGGTGTATAGTACAGCCTAGTGAATAAATTCAATTTTTCATTTGTAAACAAGCTTCGTATTTCTGATTCTAAGGTATTGATAAACTGTTTTGTTGTATCATTTGTTTTCTCAAATGCTGAGGTGGAAACAGTAACACGATTTTGTGAACTTATTTTGTTCATGTCGATGTATTCTGGACCAAATGGAAAAAGCCCACTTTTTCGAAATCCGTTTCTTATTGTATCTGTGGCAATGTTTCGCAAAGCTGCCTCAAAATTTGGAGCAAAATGCTCTCTTTTCATTGTTTGTTTTGGATTTTCCATTTTCCAACTCTTCACTTGATTCTATCACGAAACCTTTAAAGGCCTAAAGACTGCAACGTCCATCGGCTGAAGTAGATGTGTTGAGTTAGGGTATAGAGAGATAACCTCAATCCCATTATCTTTACAAAAATCCGATAAACGTAGGGTCATGTGTGATCTATGACCATCTAAGAATAACATAACTGGTTTAGTTATATTATTTTTTTCTATCCATGGATTGAACACATTAGTAATGTATTCATAAAATGTTCTAGCACACATCCAGCCAGAATCTGACCTGCCTATGCACCAATCTTTTGGTACACTATTAGCAATTACGGCAGGTAAACGCTCATAAGGGTATACTATCATTGGTGGAGCTAAAACTCCAGCAGCATTACCAGTAACCAACACAGTTAAATTTTCTTTTTCATCTCCTGATGCTGTATAGACATTTTTTTCACCTTTGCGTACTATGACTCGTCCAGCTTTTGGTTGTAAGTAGAATGCACTTTCATCAGTATTAAAAATTCTTTCAGGGTCATTTATTATTTCAAGCAAGTCTTTATTTTCAAGGTAACCTTTAAATACTTCAAACCAACGAAGTACGTCATCCTCTGTGACTTTATCTCTTGCTTTACTTAAATTTTGCGCTGTGCGTTCAGAGAGATCTGGATGCCTTTTTAAAAACGAAGAGTACCACTTTTTTCCTGGCCGATTGTTTGTAAACGGACAGGAATCCAAATTTTTCTCACATATTATTTTTTGGACACTATCTAGCAATTGTTCTTTGGTCACAGGGAAGTGTTTTTCAGCCATAAAAGCTATCCATCTAACGAGTACCCTTTTCTCCTCATATGTAAGAACAGTAGCTGGACCTAGATTACAATCAATAGGACTTTTCCCGGTGATTTTATTATGTAAAGTTATCCTTGGGACTCCGTATCTTGTAGCGGCAACAGATATTTTCTCTCCCTTTCTTACTTCTTCAATAGCCTTGGCCATTTGTTCTTTTGTGTAGTCTTTTCTTGGTGCCATTTCTAGGTTGAAAATAAATTTGTTTGTATTAGAAATACGTTGAACCGATTATAGACACCTAGTCATGGACAGAATGTCTATTATTGGATAGACTAATAATTTATTGCAGATTTCTAGAGAAACGTGAAGATATACTAGAATAAACGTATGATACATTAAAAAAAATAAAAATAACGTAGTTCACTTTATGGACACTCTGTCCATGATTGGGTGTACGTGCTTGAATAATATCCAGTTATGAAAACCGGTAATTTTAGGGTCAGAATAACAATGACATTTTGGGTATATTATAAAAGTAATCTATTACTATTGATAAATCACTAAATAATATGAATTTCAACAACGACGATACACCTGACACAAAATAAGAAGTTAAGTGTACTTACTTGCATCGCGATTCTTATAATAAATTACGTTTTCCAACACCACATGACACCGCGTAACTAACAATCGTTATGGCCGCAATCAAAATGGTCGTCGGCTGTCAAAAACAATCGGTATGACAGCTAAAATGTTGGTGCAACTGATCGGTGTTGACTTTAAAAAAAAAATACTGTGCGTTTGCTTAATTTTGGAGATAAATTCAATAAATGTCCATGGCTGGTCCGCGTCCAACATAGGCGCCATTACCTTAATGGTTAATTAAGATACTAATTTGGATTGATAGATGTCAAAAATATGTGTTTTACAAGCACGTAATTTTAGAAACCGATTATCAAAAGAATGGTAACGTTGCATAATGTGTAAAACTAATTGCAAAATAAAAAGATTAATAAACGATCAAGGTTTTATTTAATGTAATTTCCCCTACAAACTTTTTTAAGGAATACATAAAAAGTATGAAGCCGGATATTCGGCGCTCTTTGCCGAATAGTCACCACATCTCTAATAATTTTTCGATATATAAAAAGGGGCTAGTGTACGTATTATTATGCAAGGTTATTAACTCCGGGTTCTGCCGTTACCTAGGTTTATTTCGTTTATATCCATATTTTGGAAAGTCTTGGAACAAACTGTAACTAAAGCTCTCTTTGTTGTTTATTTGTATTTGTTTTGATATAATTATTGTATATGTCAAATGTGATCATGAAGTATTATATCTTTGAGTACTGCGAGTGTTTAACCTATCACCTGGTATATTTCAGATGGTATTGATGGAAAGCAAGCTAGGAGGACACAGACTTCTGGTCCTCTCGGGGAACTATTCGACCACGGTGTAGACTCTTACACTGTATTCTTCATACCCGCCTGTCTTTATTCTATATTTGGAAGACTGGACTTCTCCATACCGCCTATAAGGTAATATCTTTATTATACTCGATTCATCCCCCCTCCATGGTGACTCAAGGTTAGGTTAGGTTCCTACCCGATCTCATGAGCCTAAACGGTGATTCTATCATTTAAGCTCAAACACATGCTTATTACTTGCACAAAAGCATGCCAATTACTGGTTTCTCTTATGACATGAGGTCCTTCAAACGAGGCGTGAAAAAGCACTTTTGCAGGTCGGCATGATAGCGAAGACTGCCATTGCTATTTAACATTGACAGTCGCCGTTATTTATAGACTGTACTGTACTTTCCATCAGGTACAGTGCAGTCATTTTGCTAAACCAGTTTAAAAAAAAAAAAGAACAAGCTACTGGCATGTATATCAAGACTCTGCCCGTAGCTCGTGTGCCAGTACAAAGCGTATAGTACATCGTACATCGTTTGATTTTTCGCCTCGCGGGGAAGTGGGGAGATTTGTAGCATGTCACTAGCATGAAGAAGTCTAATTCTAGAAACTGCTACCCACAGGCATGTGTATCATGGTTTTACGGAATGTCAGTAACTGGCATGCTGGTTTACCAGCACCCGGCACACCATTTACAGACATGTGAATTCTGGTTTTTAATAGCTCACAATGTCACAACATACATGACACTTCACATGTACTCCCTCATACAGTAAGCACGCACGTTCTGTGATTAACTATTTTTTTCTGGCTGAAACTCTTGACCGAACTGTGAAGTGAATTCCCGATGTTCATTTAACAATTATTACTTTAAAAGGTTCCAAGCAAATACACGTTAAAATGCCTGTCTTATCGGACTGCTATTATGGATATTCTTAGACAATAGAACTACCGTTAATTTATATTATTAAATACAATTCTCTTTTCTCCACTTTAATATAAAACCTATTGTTATTATTAAATTTAAATAGGAAATTACATATTTAATATTATAATTTTGAAATAGTTAACAGCTAGTAATCGTTATTGGATAGTTAGAATAGCAGGCATGGCGACAACCTAAGGTGAGGAGCGATTACTTAACATAACTTACTTAACATAACATAATATTTGTGCTAGTTGCCATTTCGGGTTCGAAAAACCCTGTGAACATGTCTAAATCAATCAATCCAACAGACTCAGTCGGTTTGGAAAAAAATCTTACATAACTAGCGATCACTCTGAAGCAACTTCCTTCAAAGTAACAACGAATAACAGTGGTTATTTTAAGGTCTTACAATTCATCGACGAAGTATCGACACGCACTACTTTTACTTACTACTGCCTTGTTCACACATCTCTTCAGATTTCGGCATCTGTACACTTTTCATTACGATATTACATTATAATATTTTTTGTAGAATATACTATGTGATGTGGAATCTCCTTCTAAACTTCTACTTAAGTCATTGGGAGAAATATAATACTGGAGTTCTATTTCTTCCTTGGGGCTATGATTTTAGCATGTGGGTAAGTGTAAAATACATTTGCTATAGATATAATTATTAATAACATTAGACAGTATTTTTTCAATAAGCGTAAACTTGTTTCAAATTTAGCTTAACATTTCAAGTGTACGTAAAAAATGGGCTAAAATTATAAAGGTACGATTTAGGACAACGCGTCCGTGAGACGACAAATAAGTGATTTCGTGGTAATATTATGCGCACCCCACAACTATATAAAGAGATAGAAGAAATTGCAAAATTCCGGTTTCTAAACGAAAAATTCAAAATTCAGGATTACGCTACCGCTGTATAAGTAAAAAAAAATCTACATGTATGTATATAGAGAAAACACCACATTTTTGTTTAAGGGGGCGTTTGTAGCGTCCCTGCTACAAAATTATCTCTTATTTTTTGTTTGTTGTTGTTATCAATCATCTTCAAATTATCACATCGGGATCACCACTTTTGCAGCTTTTAGCTATATGTGTGTGGCGATAAATAACGCACTTGGTTATTTTAGAGTGTTTATTTGATTTCACCTAATAACGGTCCGAACAAGACGGAATGGCATAAACGATACATATGAAGAAAAATCTTTATATACTCCCAAATTAGAGTCGAATTTCCTTTAACTGAAGTATTTAACTGGAATTGACATTTAGTTACGATTTACAAAAACATAACTCGGAATACAAAAGATTACAGTTGGTATTATTTTAACATTACCTAAAAGTAATATACAAAAAAAAAACAAAGCGACGCGTCTCGTCCAATGACTACAACTAAAAAGCTATAGATACGTTACCTACATGATATTTTGACAAAACAAATGACACGATACGGTACACCTACGTAAAGTAATATTGTAATGCCACACTGTCTTAGATAAAATGTAGAAGTAAGATGGCATATTCTCAATATCGGTGATGAAAAAGATATAGTTGTATGTTGCAGCCGTCAAAAATACGCTAATTAGCCAAGCCTTTGACGTATCTGCAGCATTTTATTTATAATATCACTTGTCTCGATTATGCGGTCACCAAAGCGTACCTTAAATTTTATGCATATTAAATTTCATTCAAATGTTACATATATTGTAATAAAAAAATGTTGTAAGAGTAATTTTTTTCTGCGTTCAGGCATCAACCCTATGTTTCATATGGACTGGTGCAAATGGGACGATATTCTATAAGAAGTACGTTTTTGGTTCCTACACGGTGGCCAATGTATTCGAATGGAGTATCTACGCGACCGGTGTTGTTACAAATTTGCCCGTGGCATTGTATAATATACACAAGTAAGTTTTTTTTTACATTAATTTCTAAAACCACAAGTGTTACTAACGTCATGAAATAAAATATTCATATATATCACATTCGAAAAAAAGATAATGTAATCGTCCTAAGTTAATTGAGATTGCTCTCATTAATTTATTAAAACTAATTTATTTGTATTACTTTTTAAAATTAACTGTCAAACTACATATGAACGACCAAAGACAATTATCATAAATATATTGCAAAAAAAACCTGTTACAAAAACTATCAAACATAACATATACGATAGATAATTGAATCTTAAATCCACACTGAAATTATAATGCGAAAGTAAATTTGTTACTATATTGTATATAGTAATACTATATAATACGATCATCGTGAAGATTTTCGTACACTTTGTCATAGAAATGGATATGTAGTACCATCAATATATTGATCCCAAAAAAATGTATCGAACCTAGTCTTCAAACGCTACTGAGAGGGCTGCGACGTGTGTTCGGGAATGAAGTTGACCGCTCGACCACTGCGACATGCGATGGTATCGAGGGCGTGGGCCCGAACTACGCTCTGTATGAAAAGTCTTACAAAGCTTCGCACTCCTTATGAATTAAGCTGTTTAACCTCCCCACTTAAACCGAATAAGAGAATAGAGATAAATAACTAATGATAGATCACTACATACTCTTTGTTAGGGGTATAGAAAAAGACATATTGTACCATATATATCCCAAAAACATGTATCGAATCTAGGCGTGACACGCTGCCAAGGGTGCCGCGGCAAGTGTATGGGAATGAAATTGACCGCCCGACCACAAAGACGTGATCACACTTCCACACAGTTCTTATGAACTGGTTCATTTATACCTACCCACTCGGTTTAAATAGAAGGATAGGGATAAATAACTAATAAAAAATAAAATAACAGTTCATTAACATTCACAGGTCGTACAAATTGGGCACGGGCAAAATGCGTTCCTTTCCAGAAGCAATCAGACCACTATGGTCTCTGTTATCCGTGTTCATTGTATGTACGTTATGGGTTCACCAGTCT